>JAECYV010000006.1:636760-894542 GCA_023014305.1 Lepiota subincarnata
GTAGCCCCTTGTTCGTGCATGGCTTCGAACTTGATTGATTCGAAGACGGTCATTTGATGGGTCGATTTCCGCTAGACCTGGGGTGGGCTCTCATCGGACCAGGGGCGAGGAAATTAGCATTTGGTAAAGTTGTGTCATTGATCACGTGCGATATGGATGYAAGTCAACGAACGCAGTAGGCGTGCTGCATTTGCGACTAGATTCTGCAAGTCTCGAGGAGCTCTTTCTCGAACCTCATTGCTCCAGTTCTCTGCAATGGACGGTCCACCTCCTCAAGAAGAAGACTTTAGTGCTCTCTCCGTAGCCGATCGGCTAGCGCACAAGAATTGGAAGGCACGCGTTAGCGCGTATGAATCGCTCATCAAATCCTTCCAGACTTCAGCCTCGGACAACGATCCCATTTTCAAGCCTTATGTTAACAATACCGATCTTCTCAGGAAGATTGCTACAGACTCAAATGCAGTTGCTCAAGAGAAAGGCATCGAGTGTCTAGTATCACTCGTCAAATATGCCGGAGAAGCAGCAGCCAAGTCTCGGGAGACTGTCGTAGTTGCTTTGGTCGATAAGTGTCTAGGGTCTACCAGGGCGGCAACCAAAAGCAATGCTTTGGAATTAGTACTCCAATACGTCGAGGTCGAGAATGGCGGGGCCGGAGTTGTGGTGAGTGACAGGTCGCCATCCTTTGGTCGAAATGGTGAAATTCAATGCAACCCAGGAAAATATACTTTCCGGTCTATCTTCAAAGCAGCCAAAAGCAGTTGCTGGCTGCGTGCTCGCTTTGAAAGAATTAGTCAGGTGCGTTATTATCTTCCTGATTGTTCTGAGTCCTGAATCGCGTTGTAACTACTCTCAGAAATTTTGGTTTGCAAATCATTCCGCCGCCACCTATACTCAAGGCTCTTCCGAAGATCTTTGCCCATAGCGATAAGGCTGTCCGTGGCGAAGGAACAGCCCTCACCCATGTTTTATTTCAGTACTTGGGCCCCGGTATTGAATCCTGGCTGGCTGATCTCAAGCCAGTTCAAGTTAAGGAGCTCAAGGAAGCGTTTGAGAGTATGGAGAGTGAGGGGAAGGGCAAAGGGTCAATCAAGCCAGAGAGAATGACAAGGGCTCAAGCTCGCGAAGCCGAAACTCAAGCGGAGGGGTCAGAAGTTGTGCAGGAAGAGGCAGCCCGTATGCTTTTGGCCCACTTTGTACTATCATCATTCTGATCATTGTATAGCTGTCGAGGATCTCGATCCACGTGCATTTGCTGAAGAGGTCGACATCGTGCCCAAGATACCTAGCGATTTCCACTCCAACCTTAAGTCGAGTCAATGGAAGCAGCGCAAGGGAGCTTTGGACGATCTCTCCACATTATTATCTTCTACCCCTCGGATCAAGGAGGCCGCTGAGCTCGGCGAGTTGGCAAAAGCTTTGGCCGCTTGTATCGCCAAGGACGCTAACATCAATTGCGTAATGGTGGCTGCCTCCTGTCTGGAGGAAATGGCGAAAGGAATGATGAGTGCCTTTGGAAAGTATCGAGAGTCAGTCGTACCTCTCATATTGGAGAGGCTCAAAGAGAGGAAAACCAATGTCACCGACTCAATTGGCAATGCTCTTGATGCTATATTCCGTACGGTACGTTTACGATCGTCTCTCGTCAATGTTTAACTCTCGTTTGATTTGGGCGTAGACAACTCTCCCAGCAATACTTCCTGATCTTGAACCGGCGTTGAAGTCCAAAAACCCTCAAGTCAAAGAAGGTACATTGAAGTTTCTCTGTCGCTGCCTGTCGACATCTACCACTCCTGTGTCCCCTGCGCAAATCAAGCCACTGGCTGAAAGCCTCGCAACCCTGTTAGAAGATGGTTTTGAAGGAGCGAGAAATGAAGCCGCGACTTCTTTCGGGACTCTGATGAAGATGGTTGGTGAACGACCATTAAATGCGGTAATGGAGGGCATGGCGGATATACGAAAAGCCAAGGTCAAGGAAGCCTACGAAAAGGCTACAGTCAGATGCAAGGCTGGTAATGCTCCTCCACGCGCTCCTACTGTATCTGTCCCTACGGCGAAGAAAGCAGCACCAATCAAAGCATCGTCTGCCAAGCCCAATGAACCAAAGGTTACAGATGGCAGTCCTCCAGTTCCTAAGAAGCGGCTGGAAACAGAAAAAGCTGAAGTTGCGCTAGATCATGATCCGCCCAAGGGACCGCCCGGGAAGCCGCCTGCTCGCCTCCTGGTATGTATTTGGCACGCCTCCATCGGTCCGCTGCTGACTCGAACATTTTGAAGGCCAAAAAAGGTGCGGCTCCAGGCGCACCAGGAACTGCTGTTTCTGCTATTAAGAAGCCACCTGCGGCAGCAGGTAGTAAACCTAAGCCTCCCCCACCTTCAGCTGCCAGTGGTCTTGATACTTTTAAGTATAAACATACGCCAGAAGACGCGGAGAGCCTCGGGGCAGAACTGATACCGGCAAATATCACTACTGATCTTGCCGATGCGAATTGGAAGACTCGTTTAGCAGCCTTGGAAGAGATGACAGCTTGGGTGGAGGGAGAAGTGAGTACGCTCGATGCGGAAGTCGTCGTACGATTTTTGGCGAAGAAGGGCTGGGCAGAGAAGAACTTTCAGGTAGGTGGTCTGCGTGCTTCCAAGAAGGCGTTGAGCACTAAGTATTATTAATAAGGTATCAGCTAAAATATATGGGATACTCAGTATCCTAGCTCAACAAAACTCGTCTTTTGGAAGGTCCTGTTGCGCCTTGTGTGTACCTCACCTGACAGAGAAACTTGGAGATATGAAGCTGAAGAAGCCTGCGGGGGATACATTAATTGTCTTTGCTGAGAAGACTTCACTGCAGTTTGTTTTGGGCCAAGGTATGCGCTATGTTGTAGGCTGTGTTGTCGGTACCTGACTTGTGGTTCTAGCATACGACCCCTTGAGCAAGCAGAAAGCCCCAAAAGTCCTTGCGGACGCCATAACTTGGATTAATACGGCTTTGACTGAGTTCGGAGTTGCAGGGTTATCTCTTAGGGGTCTCATTGAATTTTTGAAGATGGCATTAGGGAATTCGAATGCTACAGTCCGGACGAACGCAACAAAGGCACTTGCTACTGTAAAGATGTTCGCTGGACCCAGTAAGTGAATGCATGCTTTCCACACAGACGTTCAGGCCTCGCTGAAACAATACAGGCATAAAGGATTTGTTGGAAGATCTAAATCCTCAGTTGCTCAGCACGATCGTATTTGAGTTTGACAAAGTTGAAGGAGTGCCTACCCCAGAGCCAACCCGTACATCCGCTGACCTCGCCGGCTTCACAGCTGCCCCTGGCGGTTCAGGCAAGAATACCGGTGGTGCAGACCCATTAGATGACATATTCCCTCGCGTTGAGCTTGATAATCTACTGAAGGGTACGACCATCTTGGCTGGGGCTAAGAGTGACGCTTGGAAGACCAAGAAGGAAGCGCTTGAACATTTGCAAGCTATTCTCGACCAAGGAGCTAATAAGAGGCTAAAACCGAGCATGGGTAAGTCAGTTACATCTAATCCAAACTAAGTTATATTCATTCAATCATGTTGTTAGGCGAAATTGGTCAGGTTCTGAAAGCGAGAGTTTCGGACACGAACAAAGCGGTTCAAACACTTGCTTTGGATATTATATCTCGGATTGCCACAGGGATGGGGAAACCTTTCGAGAAGCATTCGAGGCTTTTTGTTGCTCCAGTTACGACGGTATTGGCTGATCAAAAAGCACCAATCCGTACCGCAGCCCTGCAAGTGCTGACTGCCATAGCTATGGCATGTGGAGTAGAACATATGGCAGCTGGGATCTCAACAGGATTGGAGACCCAGAATCCTCTGCAGAAGGGCACCCTGTTGCACTGGATTGCTGACTGGTTCAAAGAGCACGAGCCATCAACATCATTGGATATCACGGCTTGGGCAGCTCCGATCGTGGCAAGCCTGGATGATCGCAACGGCGACGTGCGCAAAGGTGCCCAGGCTGTTCTTCCTATCCTGATACGATGTGTTGGTTTCAACTCCGTTGTGCAACAAACAAACGCTCTGAAGCCTGCTTCGCGAGCTACTGCCATTCCTCTCATTCAGGCTGCTCGGCCCACTGATGTAGAACCCGCTGCACCTGCGGCAGTACCACCTGCCAAAGCCACTTTAAAGGTTCCCCCACCGCCACCAAATTTGTCAAGTAGTCCGCCCCCAGAGCCCGCATCTAATCCTGCACCGCCAGCTGTTCCCGCACCAAACGTTGCCAGCAAGATCGGCGGGATACGTAGGAAACTACCGACCACGACGTCGCGTCCCGAGTCTCGGACGGAGTCTTTACTGGACACAAAACCTTCCGCTGGTGTGAAACGGCCGACTGCTATATCCTCATCATCCGAGCAGCATCAGCAAAGTGTACTCCCATCCATTCCTTTCATGAATAACAATCTCGATGCAAAGCGACTGCGCTTAATTAAAGATGGGCAACGTTGGATTAATGAAGGCGGCCCAACAAGAAAGGACCTCGCAGAATTATTGCAGGCGCAAATGGAACCACACGCATCCAAAGAGCTGATCGCTCGTTTATTCAGTCACGATCACAATGCCGTCAACGACTTCATCGCCGGTCAATCAATGATCGTCGACTTCTACTCGAATGCGAGTGGAGATGAGAGCGTTGAAGTCGTCTGTCTCGCTAACCTTGATTTCCCGCTGAAGTACGTGTCGCTCAGAGTTCATGAAGCACAGTCCAATCTCGTCTCCAAGTGCCTGGATGTGGTGGAGGCTATTCTCGACTTTTTGCGAAATATTAATTATCAAATGACAGAGGGAGAGGCCTTATGCTTCGTACCTACACTCGTTCACAAGGTGAGCATCAATCACTTCCCCGAAAATTCGCTCAACTTCATGGTCATTGGGGATTATAGCTCGGAGATGCCCGGGAGCCTGTTCGAATTCGGGTTCAACGAGTTTTTCAGGCTTTACCAAAAGTATACCCGTATAGCCGTGTCTTCCAACTCCTATTGGACCAAGGCATCAAAGCAAAGGTAGCCAAAACACGGCAAGGGACGCTTGATGAGTTGGCCAATATCTTGAAGAAATCTGGAATGAACGCATGCGAGTCTGCAAAAGCTTTTCCGCTTATCGCTTCTTTGATTTCGGACAAAGATCCCCAAGTACGCAAATCAGCACTCAATGTCCTGAGGTGGGTTTACAAGGATTGGGGTGTGGTGCCGGCGCTAATTCCGTCCTAGCGAAGCATATACGTTGGTAGGGGAAAAAGTGTGGTCATTAGTAGGAACTTTGTCTCCAAAGGACAAGACTCAACTGGAGGAACGACTACGTCGTACACCAGGTCCAAGCTCCCATGATAAGCTAGAATCGACAGCGCCCAATCCAGTCGTAAGTCGTCTGGCAGGCGGCCTTCCACGACCAACCAGCCCATCTGCGGCGGCAACGTCACGAATTGCTCGCCCCGCTTCTCCAGCTGTCTTCAGAGCAGCGTCTCCAGCACCTACTTCTCGCGCTGAGTCACCTGTCCGAGGCTCTCGACCAGCAGCACTGTCCCCACTTCCCGCATCCCCTTCAAACCGAGGTCACGGAAAGAGCATGTTACCATCTCGATTAGGACGGCCTCGAAGTAATTTGCCAACAATTACCACAAACATACCTCGTCAACCTTTGCATCAGGAACCGGCCCAGCCCTCACCATCTACCGCATACCAAGAGTCACCGGCGACCCAGCAGCTCGGCAACTACGATCTGATGACACCAACAGATGGCCCAGACGATATTACCCTCACTATCTCCACTATCCTTAGTAGTGATCCATCACGCAGTGTTGATGCACTGAAGAAGATACAAAAAATTCTCTCTGCAGGACCGGAAGCAGGACCATCCAACCCCCAGTATCGTGAATTGGCAGAGCACACAGAAGGCCTTATCGAATCTGTCACCTTGCAAATGGCTCACATTTTTGAACGCCCGGAAGAACTAGTTGCTGATGAAAATTTCCGACTTGCAAAACACTTGATTCAAACCCTCAATAATTTCTGCGACCACGGGATCCTTGCAGAATCATTGACAGTTGATATTCTTACATCCCTCTTGGAAGAGTTGACGCTTAGATTGCTAGAAACTGACGATAGTTCAGTAAAGAAGATTAAAGACCTATCGCGCTTCATCAACATGATCATCTTGCGGTTATTTGCAACAGGTCGTCGTATGTCCATTTTCCGGTAATTATCGCTCTCATTTCCTCATTTTCAAGTCCTGTACTGACCCAGTACTCTTAGAGCACTGTTTTCTTTGTTGCTTCAGATAGTCAAACCTTTCCCAAGCAATGGCACACTACCCGACTCAAAAGAGGCCAAAGTTGCAGAACTTGTCCTGAAGTGTGTCTGGAAATTAGCAAGGAACATCCCTCAAGATCTCGCAGAAATGCAACTTGATCCTGTTGAACTGTTTCCCGCAATTGAACACTTCCTGCAGTCTGTGCCCCCAAACGAATGGCGGGCCAGGGCGACCAACAAAGTTCCCTGCGGAGATATGCCGCTACGAACGATCAAGGTGATCATACAACATGTTGTTGGTGGGTAAATAGATTTCAAGCTCAAGCTTAGTCACTTACCTGAGCTACAGGGCATTATGGAGATAACGTCTATGATTTACTATCAGCATCATTCGACGACCCCTCCGCGACAATTGTCTACCCCTACGTCTATCGAATCCTTAACTCGGGTACATCACGGATTCCCGAAGCATCTAATCGTCGTAACGGCCATGGCACCGAGCCACCGACAAGATCGCTTTCTCCCGTTTCCTCCCGGCCTATCTCACCACAGGAATCTGTTTCAAGTCGCCCCCTCACCAGCCACAACACAAGTCCAAGCTCGTCTTCTGTTGGAAACAACGTCTTTTCTCCCACTACCGAGGAACCAGACCCGGAAGCTCAATTGCTCACAATTATTGGCCATATTTCAAGTGAAACTACTGGAGCGCTACATAAAGAAGGCGTCACAGAGCTCCATCATTTCCTGAAGGCATACCCCCACAAACGTCCGCGTGTTGAAAAGATGCTGGAATCGACGGGTGCCGCTTTCCAAAAATATATCAATCGTGCCCTCGCTAGTCGAGCTGCGGAGGATAAAGAGAGGGAGGTGGCCGTAGCCAATACCCTGTCAAGTCAGTACAGCTTTCGCCCCTGAAGTCCTTGCCTAATGGTGGTCTTCCCAGAATTGGAGTACAATAGCCGCGAACCCGTTCATTCCGCTCCCCCGGTAGAAGCATCACCGCGAAGGGCCAACAGTATAATTGACAAAACCGAGCACCAGGAGAAATTATCGCGGTTACATGATATTTTCCAGTATCGTTCTAGCACGCTTAGTAATGGGTCGTCTCAGGGACGGACGACACCCACTACACAGCGGACATCGCTGGATCCATGAGACAGCAAGTTTCGGACTTGCTTGTTTTACATACCTGCATATCATACCCCTGCTTTCTTATTACCAGAGTGAAACTTGCGTCTGTTCCATATTTGTACATGTTGTCGTCATTGTAACAAAATAGCTCCTAAGACATCCCCACAACTACTTAACGCTCCTCCCCGCTCGCCCTCCCATCATGAGCGTTCTCAGGAAACGCGCGCAGCACAGGGCCTTCAAGTATGATGTTGTGATGCTGTTCTGGCGCACCATCACCCAGATATTTTTCCGAGAAATACGACCCCGCAGTGCTTTCAATATCCCCAGAGATGGTCCTGTCATATTTGTGGGTGCACCCCACAACAACCAGGTATACCTTTTTCATGGGTCAACCCTCGACATGGCTGATAAGCTCCTAATAGTTCCTCGACCCTCTCCTGCTGTCGCTTGAAGTTTATCGCGAAACCCACCGACAGGTCCAGTTTCTAACAGCAGCCAAGAGCATGCAGAGGAAGTGGATTGGGTTCTTTGCTCGGCTCATGGACAGCAGTGAGTGCTGTACCCAAGGCCAATTGGATTTAACCAACCTGTCCATTAGTTCCTGTTGCCCGCGCCGCTGACTCCGCCAAGCCTGTTGGCGGTCACATATGGCTATCCCCAGATGACCCTTGCCTTGTTCTTGGAGAGGGAACCCAGTTTACGAAGGATTTTACCCCTAAAATGCAAATCATGCTTCCCCAGTCTGTCAATTCCTCGGTGGCTGAGGTCTGCGAGGTGCTGTCAGATACAGAGTTGCGAGTCAAGCGCGAATTCGGTGGGGAAAGCGGAAAGGGAACCGCAAGAATCAGGGAAAAGGTTGCGGAGTTGCGTCAAGAAGGTGTATCTGGTTTGGAATATAAGAAGCTGCCATATGTTGACCAACAGGATATGTACCGACACGTCTACCAATGTCTTAGAGAGGGAGGTAGTATTGGTATCTTCCCTGAAGGTAAGTACCTCAAATTCGTACAACTGTCTAGTACTAATCATATTGTAGGTGGTAGCCATGATCGTACAGACCTTTTACCTCTCAAGGCTGGCGTTTCTGTTATGGCCCTAGGCGCGATGGCTAATGACCCTAACGTTAAAGTCAAGATTGTACCTGTTGGGCTATCCTACTTCCATGCTCATCGATTTCGTTCTCGTGCCGTTGTAGAATTTGGCAGCGCACTCGATGTGCCTCCTGAATTTGTGGAAATGTTTAAACAAGGTGGTGCACAAAAGCGGGAAGCAGTTGCTAAATTCCTCGGTCTCATCTACGACGGCCTCAAGACAGTAACGATTCGCGCACCTGATTATGACACATTGATGGCAAGTTTTCCTGGAAGTTCGCATTTCTCAGAGAACTCATCGTTCATGGTAGTTGATCCAAGCCGTCCGCCGCCTCTACAAAACCCCTGGACAGCACTTGACTCTGGGACAAGTTGTGGAACTCAATCGACGATTACTGGAGGGCTATAACCATTTTAAGGATGAACCCCGCGTGCATAAGCTACGCACCGATGTTCTGAAATATAACCGTCTGGTGCGAGATCTAGGGTTGCGCGATCACCAGGTACGCCACATCATCCATTCCTTTCCGTCTATTGTAACGAATTTTGAATAGGTCCCTCGTGCTAAGAAAGCTAGCTGGAAGACCCTTGGACTTTTGACTTATCGTATCATCTTGCTCACAATATGGGCTTTACTCGCCTTGCCCGGAACTATTTTGAACGGACCAATGTTCATTCTCGCTTCAGTTATTTCACGGAAAAAGGCCAAAGGTTCATTCCTTTCCTCCCCTCCGATTCAACTTTGTACTCAATGATGTTCCTGTATATAGAAGCACTCGCAGCCTCAGTAGTGAAAATTGCAGGCCGTGATGTCCTGGCCACATGGAAAATCTTGATTGCTTTGGGGGTTACTCCCGTCTTGTATGCCTTCTACGCGACTCTTGCAACTCTCGTAGCCATCAAAGCAAAAGTTCCTATAAATTGGCGCGTCGCGACACCTTTCCTTGTCATTACCGCTCTCCCCTTCATGAATTACGCCGCACTTAAATTTGGGGAAGCTGGAATGGATGTTCTCAAGTAAGTGCCTGAAAATCCCATCCAATGGTAATTGCTGACAAGATAAAGATCTTTGCCACCTCTGATCATTACCCTTATACCCGGTCAACAACGTTCCCTCAATAAACTCAAAGAAATGCGCATACAATTGGCCAATGAGGTCGCCAGTGTCATTAACGAGTTTGGACCTAAGCTTTACGAAGACTTTAACCAGGTATGACACGCATTTTCGTTATGGCATTGACAAGATTTGTTCTTATCCTCCCCACCAAGTCTCGGATCCTTGTTCCCTCCGCCAGTGTCCCCCCATCAACTGGAACGCCTGGCCTGTGGCGTCGTAAGAGTAGCACTGGCGCTGTTGATGCGCAGGGCCTCGGACTTACACATCCAATGACCTGGATAGACGAACGCCTCTTCGGTTGGAGTCGCAGCGCTAAGCATGGGACCTCCGCATGGTCAGGCATTTCTGGTGACGAAGCTAGCCGAATTGGAACACCAGGCGACACCGATGAGGAGGATACTGGGGACTACGACAATGTCGTTGGTATTGTTGCATCAAGCGAGGATCTTAACGCAAAGACAAAAAGCCGACAAAGTTCATATGCCGATCTACAAAGACTACGACAGACCAACAATTCATCTTTTGCCCAATTGGAACAGAAACTATCGGCCAACACATCTCACATGCCACCCGACGACAGTCATAGAAAACGGAGGGAAAGTCTGTCTGATAGTGTTGCCGTCAAACGCATTGCCGCGCTGGATCGTCAAGAGGAYTTCAACCATGCTACTCAGGACTTGAATAGTGAAATTTCCCAGCGTAGGGGAGAACACAATGATTGAAATGATCTATTTAAYCTTCCTCATGTTCAACCCCACATGTCTTTTTGGTACGATCCCCGGACTATATGTTTCGATTATCGTACAATTKGTGCTTTCCTTTGTCACACCGGAATGACATTTTTTCTAGATAGCCGTGCGGCCTAGGACAATCCATACTCAAATAATTTTCCTTTTCCCTGCTGTCAAGACTTCGACACCTGTCTCCGTAATCCTGAAAATCGAAATGAGTGGTATGTCACCGAAAACACAGTAAAAAAAAGAGGCATACAAAAGAGTCTCCTCAAACTGAGCACTGCGCTTGCCATCAACTGTCGTAGCAGTCCAGTTGTCRGGCCAGTGGACGTCGCCCCAGTTGTGGCCTAGATTGATCATCTTGAGAGCATCCGTTAGTCAGGCATCAACGTGAAAGTCGCTTGACATACTGGTTCTATCGTGAAGCACTAGAGTGATCCTAGTCAGCTGAATGTCACTCGAAAGAACAGTTGCTGGGGCTCACCATTCCAGGCTTCATCGTGCCAATGGCCTTATTTTTTGCGTAATGGGGAATGTTTGGGGAGCAGTGGAATAAGTCATTGATACCATGTCCTGTATATGTCCGAACAACGGCACAGCCATTTGAACGGGCTATTGGCTCTCTRTAGCGAAAAATGAGGAAGACCCAAGTACGACGATCGCAAATACCACTRACATAACCTTCCCAACATCACGGAACAAAGTGCCAGGTTTRCAAATAGCGATGGCAGCATCTAGTGCCTCTCGAGTGGTGCGAATTAATTTCTTAGAGTCTTCATCAATTTCACCAACTGCATAAGTCTCGTTGAGATCACCGTGGAACCCTGRAACGCTCATCAAAACGCGAGCATGGGACAGGAATACTTGGACTTGCCCTCGTAGTAACACGTCACATCTGCAAAGGTAAGGCATGCATGAGCTCCCCTCCCCACATGCCAGATGAGGTATAGTCACCGATATTGATGATGTCTCCCTCCTGCAATTTTCTCTTATCAGGAATACCATGACAGATGACTTCGTTTACTGAACTGAGAAATGGTGTTGACTGGGTGAGTAGCTCAATTGGGAAGGACGATGGGGTCAAACATACGTGCAGACAGACTTTGGAAATTTGCGGTAGTTGAGTGGGGAGGGATATGCATTTCGCTCAATGGTAGCCTTATGTACTATCTCATCGATCTCATCAGTTGTTATGCCTGGTCGGATAGCTGCAGCGGCAATGTCCAAAATTTCTCTTCCTAGCTGTTGTGTTGCATCATCAGTAAGTTTGAGTTGGAAAAACAGTTAAACAACTTACTCTGCATACCGTCCGCATCTTCTCCTGCTCTTCCAAGCTCAAGATACGAGGAGCCTGCCCTGCTTGTCGCATCTCAGACTTTGGGACACCTGCACAGAGTTAATTTGCGTATGAAACATGCCAGTTTTACTTTACCATCTTCCCAATAATCAGGCCGAGGTATATGTTCTRGAACCTGACGCGTAGGCGAGAGAGGGTATAGTGGACGCAAGCTCCCAGTATAATTGAAGTCACCCCAAGGAACAAAACTTTGGCCTTTTGGTGGAGCATACAGGTTAGCTACAGAGGGACGCTGGRAGCCRGTTTTCACGCACTGGGATCGGTTGGTAGGGACCCCGGCTTTACCAGGTCGTGTATGAGCTTGTGTTTTTTCTGGTCACKCTTATAAGAGACGGAAGACCAGGGGTATGTCTGCACGACGTACCCCTATTCATTTCATTRAGAAGTCAAAAAAATGTGTATTGCATTGCTGCACATGCARTGTCACTCACAGGCACCCTTGAAGCACTCCTGACCGCAGAAAAACGATCCTTTAACACCTAGTCTATCCGGCTCATCATGTCAGCCTGGCCCGTCGTCAAGGCGAGGAAAGAAAGCTGACTTGTTGCATGTGGGACATTCGAGCCGAGAGGGGGGGTTTCCGTTGGGGCAGGATTCACTCTGGCAAACGACTCCTGGCGCGGCCATCTTGAGCAGTTGCAGTGGTTGCAACCGTTGCTTGTAGCTGTGGAGGATCCGATTTGATGTGGTGCTCGGTTACGTAATAACAGCGCTACATTTTTGAGTAATATATTAGGGCGAGGATAGTAACAAGTATATGCGTATTAAATTAGCCAAGCGATAGGCATGCAATACTAAAAGAGTCTATACCAATTAAACCGATGGAAAGCAACAGTGGGACCGCAGGAAGGGATGAAGAACAAGGATTACCAATTTGCGAAAAACATAAAGATATGGTGAGTGTATTTTAGGGGAAAARTGGGCGCGAGCATCAAAGAGAGAAAAGCAAAGGGTCAAGGTAGACTCGGCTGGCCCACCCAAGAAAAGGGAAYTGGGTTATGGCTGGGATCAGGACCCGTGAGGTAGCACTTCGAGTTTGTATGCAACTTTGGTATCGCCGCATGCTTTTCGCAAGGCCTTGAAGTGCGATTGCCCAAAAATCTCTGTGAGCGCTGCCTCGTTTTCGTTGATCCAGGATACAGGCGGAAGCCCACGAGTCGTTCGGTAGATGCCTTGCGGAAAGGCTTCATCAAAAACGAGTGTCACGATACCAGTTAGAAGACACTGGATCAGACTCAGAATGTCATTGATGGGAGGGCAAATCTTTCGCAGGGACTCGAATATATCGCTATGAAAGACCATTTCCCATTGGACTCGTCTCTCGGGGGAGAAAAATGAGCTCGCATGGACGGGAAGTTGGAGTTTCAACTTCGGCCCTGCAGGCAGACCGACAGAAGAACGCCATATAGAGGTTGTTTCGAGAGACATGAGGAGTCGATGGTCAGGGGTCGGGGCTTCTACCCATTTGTATTCCCGGAGGAGGCGGGTTTTGAGCTGTTGGAGCCAACGGTGGGAACGAGCGTATGTTGCACCGAGGGCCTCTGCAGTGGTAAGGGGTATGCGGGTGCGCTGGGCCCAGTCGTCCATGTTTCTCACGTCGCTGGAGAAGACGACTTCGGCTTTAGCTGAAGGTCCTTGCATGTCAGGGAATGAATAGGGGTTGTTGGAAGGGCAAACTGCAAGGAATGCGGCTATAAATTGCAGAGAAAGACGTAGGGACTAGGGTTGCTTACGAGACAGCGCAAGAGTGCTGTGTGGGCGGATAGAAGATCGATAAGAGGAGGCCAGGCGGCGAAGGGCTGAGGGCTCTTGGAGGATGCGGAGTGGAGGTCAGAAGGGAGAGGGAGCAACGTTCATAATTTGGGGGAGCCTTTTTGTAGTGGGCGGTAGTCGGACCCTGGCAGAGAAATTGAATATTAAAGCGATCACACCCAGCATTCTGCGTCGGGCGAAAATACACGTGTATTCACCCCCGACCGCCTTTTCCTCTTTCGGCCGACAGACCCCCCTCTCCCTCCCCCCTCGCGCGACCCACCACCCGCGGTCTCGTCCATCCACTCACTGAGCATCCGAGCTGGGTCCTGCGCTTTCTCACCCGCTTATGACATCCCAACGTACCTGAGAAAATAATCCTTCGTTGCCAGTCGTCAATCTCAAGATAAGGGGAAAAAAAAATAGTAACTTAGCTTGCCACCTACACATTGACCCGAACGAAGCTCCGTTCTTCCATATCCATCCTACGTTCACTCCGTGTCATTCATAGTGGCTTCTCTGTACAATTCCCTCTGCCATTCCATGACCTTCTTTTCCGCTGATCCCCAAGCCCGTCGGTTGCTCAACGTCGGGTTTATGTTTTCTCGCCTTCCGGGACCCTGTACGCCATCCGCCTTGTTCCCGACCCTGATTCTCCTTGTTTCAGCCTTTCGGAGATTACCTATTGGGGCGTAGTTCCTCTGGCAACGAGCCTATTTAATGACAAGAACTTGGAATCGAACTAGCGATCCGTGCCTTTCGACTTTCGTCATATTGGAACTAGAACTGTTTAGCAGCAAGACGCTCTTCTTGTTCTTTATCCACAAGGAAAAGGCTGAAAAGAAAACAATGTTCACACTTCACACACCAGCACCTTCGTCTAAGGCTAGTAGTATCTTGCAACGCACCAAATGAATAAACAGGGCAGGGAGCGATACGAAAAACGTGACAACCCAAGGGCCACTGCTGTCGAAAATTTCCGTATTTCCGCGTAGCTTCGTTTGGTCCGGTACGGCAACTGGCTTCATATATTTATCGTCATGGCTCTCTTGGATCACTCATTCGTATGCAGCGTCTTTTGATGACTGATAGCTCCCGTCGCATGATTAGGTTTATGATATGAAGGGCTAGGATACCTAAGGCCCGAGCTTCCACCCAGTTTATCGAACAAATAGCTGGCCCAGCACTGGAGATTCCCGTGTTGATCATGAATGGGATCGACCTTAAATATAGATTCGACCAAATATATGGGGTGTGGAAGAACGAATGAAAGATAAGAAATTGTGTTATCTTCACGGGAGGGTCACGCCTGTCACACCCAGCATCAATGACGGATTGAGGTGCTCGGAAGGTCAAGATGACTCGATCACAGGTTTAATCATTGTTGTTGGTCCCAGTTGTCGTGATCTGTACGTCGGTTTCAACGCCATTCTGTCAGTTTTTGACATCCAATCGCTTAACCAGATAAATGGGAACCAATCTCCCGCCCGAGCCAGAACCCCCAGTCTCGAAGCCCGAAAATGAAAACCAAGAGACAACCCAATCCAATATTCACGAGGCATTTCAAAGGATCCTAAAGGATGAGCAGGTATGTCACTACGCACGCCCTTCGCTCTACCTCACCACCTGCAGATCTCCCCACCCTTGGCCGCTATCCTGGCCCTGACAGAGCTTATCGAAAATTCTCAAGGTAAACCCATTCTTCGACGCGCGCTACAAGATGGCTGATCCATCACACAGCCGGAACAATGTTTGAACTAGTCAAAGCCCTCAATGACGGCGCTGAAACACTGAAACAGCGAACCTCCAATCCCACCAGCCTGAATGCTGGTTGCGAATTGTTCATCGCTTTTGTCACATTATTCCCACATGATTCCGCGGTGCGTCCATGAAATCAATAGACCTTGATAGAACTATAGGATCCTTGTCCCAAAGCAGACTTTCTCGGATCTCAAGAGAGAGCTCGTTCGGCAAGGGCAGCAATATGCGGCCGAAGCCCTGACGTATCGTCAAAAGATAGCGAACTTGGTCATTGGGTTCATCAAAGACGGCTCGGTGGTGAGCCTTCCTGAGCCTGGCCCATCTAGAATGCTCTAAACACCATCTTAGATCTTGACCCATTCCTACTCCAGAGTGGTCATGCAGACCTTGCTTCTAGCGCACAGGCGCAAACGGATATCCGGTCTGTAATACCTGAATGGATTTATGCCTTGTCTGTCTGTCCTAATCTTGCCATATCCTACAGTCTTTGTGACAGAAGCGCGTCCTCGTGGACTTGGGTTCGTCCCTTCGGTTCTTTCATTTATGATGTCGCTCATTCTCCTCAGAATCAAGACAGCCGAGGCTTTAACCGCCGCTGGTATACCTTGTTCCGTGATTTTAGATGCTGCTGTAGCATATGTCATGGACAAAGTAGATTTTGTGCTAGTCGGTTCAGAGGCTGTGGTGGAGAGCGGTGGCCTCATCAACGCAGTCGGAAGTAACCAAATTGCAATCATTGCAAAAGCCGCAAACAAGCCCTTCTACGCACTAGCAGAAAGGTCAGCACTTCCGTTATCGTGTATAAAATGGGGCTGACTCGCGATTTTTCTCCGCATTTAGCTATAAATTTCACCGCCTGTTCCCTCTATCGCAGTACGATCTACCAAGTCATAATTCGAAAATCCTATCCTTTACTCAAACCCTTCGGCCTGAGTCACCTGGGCTGGTTGGTGAGAGCCGGACAACCATGGGTCCAGGTTCTGACGATGAAAAATCTGGCGGCGCTGTTTCAGGACCTTCTCTCCCCGCAAAAATAACTCAAGATCAAATTTGCCAAAATAATCCAAATGTCGACTACACAAGGTACCTACACACTGGTTGCGCTATACTTTCCTTGACAATTTTTTTGTACCCAGACCTGACTTGATTTCTCTGGTGTTTTCGGACGTAGGAAGCCTCACGCCTGAAGGGGTGAGCCAGTACCTTGTTGGCATGTTTGCCGGGTAAGGGTGCTTAACCTACTGCTGGGCCTCCAAAATGTGCGCCGTAGCTGTGTGCGGGCGGCTGTGATTGTGATGAACCTGACGGCGGAGGTTTATGATATGTGATAGCAATGGCGTGCTTGAGGTGCTTATGACTGGCGTCTCTGCATGAGATTCATTAGAGAAACTGATGGAAAAAGTCCACATGTATGAATATTAATATCTCGTGCTGTCCACGACATAACCTTGGGTGTCGCCACCCTTCGTTGTTGATTCATGGACCGAATCCTGAATTCCTGAGAAGGCAGCACCAGCTGAGAGTCTCCTGTGTCTCACCATGCGAGGGTGGGTGCTTCTCCAGCGGCGCATAGTACATCGCTGGTATACCTCCTGCCGGTAGACCTTATGGGTAGCTCACCCCCGATTGGACGTTTCAAGTATGACGACATTCCATCGCTTCGCTTCGTGGAAGAAGAGAGGAAGGAACAAAACCGTGTGTCTGGATCTAACATTTGGGTTTAAACTTTTTGACATAGGTTGACATAGGGCAAGGTAGCTCTCCTGCAAATGAAATTGCGGGGCGCGAGTGGGCCGTCGGCGCCACGGACCCTGTCCCGGGATCGGTTTTGACCTCTATCCCGATGACGGATTCAGTTGCTGTTCAAGGCAGCTATCTGTAAGTAGAAAAGATGGTGTGCTATCTTGATCCACCCTCTCGTTCAGAATGATGGGCCGCGGTGATTTGTCTGCATTTAATCWGTTTCAACTGTTTCTTGAACCCAAGGTACAGCGATCGGAGGTTGTTGGACGAAGGACATTTCTTCGCGAGTATAAATTATAAATGTAGGCATGCTCGGACTGGCAGCCCTCTTCGCCTGCTACCTGAAACTCTTCTCAGCCTCTTAATTCTCCTTTACGTTGTCCAAACGATGTGTCGATGGCGCCAGTGAGTAAACAACCGTGCTGGGAAACCTATTCATTATTGCGACTACAACTATTAGAGTAAAACATATATTTTCACTATGCGGGCACGCTACCGCCGCGGTATGTGGGCATTTAAGCTCATGTTGTGGTCGTAGCCCTAACTTGCTTTATAGCCCGACGAACTGGTAGTACAGTTTTCGACTTTGAGAGGCTGCTGTGTTGAGCGAAGTGACTCGTAGATTGAATGCGGAGACAGATACTGCAAATTCAGCCCAGCACATCCTCCAGACTGTGGGGCTAATTGCAGCACAACTTGTTGGCAGTAGTAAGTTGGGTCCAAGGGTAACGAAAAAAAAAGAGCGTAGGGCTGACACAGCTTCCGATATCATCAGTCGTCAATTTCCGCAACAGTACGGTGGGTGTCACATTCAATTTCAGCTATGAAGCCTGTCACATATATCTCGGTGCAGATCTTACTCACCAAGGGCTTTGTCCGGATTGCACTAGACAGCAGGAAGGCAAGGGGATTGGCCCTGATGGCGTAGAGGTTGATCGCGATTGAAAAACCCAGAAATTGACAGGATGTAATCATAGTTCCATGCAGCCCATGTAACACGAGATATCAAGTCTAGACCCCTTACACGAGATCAGCGAGTTCGACAAGGAGGGAGTGTCACAAAGAAGCATAGAATGCGGAGGTATTTACTGAGGGAGAACTTCTGATCCTCAAGGTGATAGGCAAGAGAGACCAAAAAAAGATGCCAAATATTTGACCGAAACACGACAAGCTGAGGCTCTGTTGCAGATGGGAAAACGGCCTGCAGAGTTGTGGTCGGCCAATAGAAGACGACGCCAATCAAACCGTCCGTTGACAGAAACTTTTTTTTCATTTAAATCAGGAGGCTGACCCGGAAATTTCCAGGCTGGCAGAGTGCCGGATGGGCGGACGAGCCTGGTGATCGGTGGGCCAACAAAACATAAATGACGCTAGGGAGGGAGGGGCGATAGCATCTAATCGCTGGATCATTGGCGTCCTCAGTGCATGCCTATGACACGCGTTGACGATGCAAGAACAACCATGACGAAATGAAATTCGAAAGCCCTGGAGCAAGGTCAAAACAAGGCAACAGCATTCCAGGATGTTGGATATTTCCCCCATCGCGTAAATGCGAGCCGAGGGCGTGTACGCTACGTAGCAGAAAGGGTTCGAGCCTTGCATGGCATTGTGACACAGATGGCCCGAGTTGGTATCTCTGATGGGCTGAGTCAAAAAAAACAAAAAACAAAAAACAAAGCCAAGCTTTGGGGGACGTGTCGAGGAAACGAGGCCAGAACGACGACAGAAAGAATCATTACACGGGGATGRGGGGTCTGGAGTTGAGCAGGTCCTGGTACATGACGATGTATTCACGCCCTGAGGGTGCTTTCGGAAAAGCGGGACCGAAGAAATATTAGTGGGGAGCCRACCCGGAGGTGTCAGGTTGGTTTTGTTTTGGCTGTCCTCAGRAACTTGTTCGTCATGGGGCCTGGTGGTGGTCCCTGAACGATGTTGAGAAGAACAGAGTTTGGACAGCCCCGAGAATCYGGCGTGGGTTCCTATCACACTTGAGGTGGTGCGGCAGAGGGTCGTCCAACTGGCAGTCWACCATCTCTCCGGGGCTTGGACTTGATTTCCTGTCACCGCTTGGAGAGAGTTGTTACGTAATTTAGACCTATCAGTTCGTCGCGAACCGCCACTCGACCCGGCTGGTGCAGACATGAACCCTAGTTCACAATGGCTCTTCCCCTTATCAGCGCTCCGTGCCACTCCCTCCGAATCGCCTCTCCAGAGAGAACTCTATGATCGGGCCAGAGGCGTGGAGTTTCTCTTCCGTCTGGGCTCATCGTTGGCACTGTTCGTAGCCCTCTTCTCTTCAATCATATCCTGAGTAGAGACGCGAGCATCATAGTCCGACTTCGGCCATGTGTACTGCCGCAACATGGTTCCACCGTTTCTATATGCGCTACTCTATGGGTGACTATCATCGCCAAGTAAGGCTGGTTCTTCCCTCCCATCAGTGTTTACACATGTAACGTGAATCTTCAGGACGTAGCTGCTGCTTGCATCTTTCTTGCCACCAAGACTGAGGAATGTGGACGCAAGCTTCGAGATGTTGCGAGAGTATGTCAAGCCAAGATCCGCAATACGGACGTGAATAACATTCCGGCAGACGGAAAGGTGCGCCCCGAGGCTGCTGCTGCTGCTGCTTCCATATGACCAATGCATTTGATATACAGGAGGTAGAGCAATGTCAAACGGCTATCCTTCTTACTGAGGAAGTATTGCTGGAAGCCATCTGTTTTGATTTCGTCGTCGAGAGCCCCCACGTCGAGCTAGTTGATATCTTTGATGCAGCGGAAAGTGATGCTCTGGTACAAGAGTATGCCTGGAGCATCGCACATGATTCGTCAGCGGCCCACACCTATCCACGCGCTTTCTGCAATCTCACCCCAGCTTTAGGTATCGTACCCCCTTGTGTGTTTTGTACCCGCCAAAGGTCATTGCGGTGGCCTGCTATATCCTTGCGCAGAGGGTTCATGACGGGCCTAACTCTCCCTCCTTGGACGCTCGCGTATCTACTACTGCGCCTTCAATGTCCTTGCCGACCCCACCAACTCATAAGCCCCCGTCACCAGACGCTACAAGGTTTGCCGTAGAGCATTTCCAGCTCACTGAGAGTGAGCTATCGTCTGTTGCAGGTAGGAGTGGAGAAAATCTTGGGGATATTCTCAGTCGCCTCACTTCATTGTAGCCGCTTTAGGCTTGCTCCTAGACTTCTATGGCGCGCAGGATACAGGCTCTCTCTATCCATATCTTTCCGCCATCAATTCAGTAAGTCCGGATTATACAGTTTATAGAGGTGTCTAACGCTCGATAGATACAACCCCCAGTATCCGCCCTATCTAACACCAGGCTGTACGCGCCATTTTCCGCGATGACACAAGTACCAACAATAGAAGCCGCGAACCAAGAAAGTTTCGATAGCAGGACACCTAATTCCTCTCACGGCGGACACACCCCCGCCGCACACACCTCAGGAATACGAAACTGATCTGAAGATGAGACGGAAAAAATCCCGACCACGTTCGCTTCAAACCAGCCATTCACCCTGAAATGATCTGGGGGGTTCTTGTGGTACTCTCGACCCGCCTAATATCAGGTTAAACTCGGGGTCAACTCCGTTGACAATCGAGTTTTGCCATTGTCGAATAAATTCAGCGAATATGGGCTTCTCCCTTTCCACTGGCGCAGGGATGTAGTCCTCGATGTTTAGGTGCGATACGCAAGCCGACGCCGAGGTTAAGTGTGCTGATGTGGCTGCATCTTCAAAAAGATAAGTGGATAGTTCGACCATTACGTCACAATAAAAAATACCTTGGTYCTTGCCCTGCCAATTGGATTCCGAGTCCGCTGGCTCGGGAATGTCACTGCCAGGTTCGGGAAGGACGACGTCAGTCTTGAGAAACTCGACTGGCTCAGGTACCTACAGGGGTCGTGACGTATGTCAGCTAAACGTACGCAAGGGCAAGTGCGGCCTCAAGGTCCTGGCCAAGGACGTCGTAGAGCCTCGTAGGCATATTGGAACGGCCAGGGTTGCTGAAGTCGGTGCAACCCACCTTCGGTACTTGATAACTGCCATCGCATTCCATAGCAGATGCCATCCAAAACGCTATACATGCGAGTGTGGTGGGGTTGTGCTCATCTAAATGCCAGATGTCGGAGATAAAGCCCGTGCACCACCCTGGGAGAAAGAGAGGTTGAACATCCGGATATGTAGAATGGGCTTTTGAGCTAATTTTGCACTCACCCTTGGAAAAGACGCCGAAAGCCCACATGTTATATGATGTGATGATAAACCATCTAGTTTTGTGGATAACGCAAGTGTCCCAAAGCTAAAGCAATCTGAGTGTTATGGATGCCTAAATGTAACAGACAATACCTTAGCCCATAGCCTGTGCCTACTTTGCAGTTCCGAGGGATATACATGACCCGGGGTCACGAAAGGGGGGAACTGAAAGGGATTTAGAAATAAATGAAAAACCAGTAATGCGTGATCATACCGAAGTCGATTTGACGAATTCCTCGAAATCGGCTGAGGACAAAATCCAGGGTGGTTGGTATGCAACAACAACTGGAGTGTCCGGAGCCTCGCCCTGTGTCTTTCTTTCCCAAAGGAAACAGTCGAAGATCTGTTGGTCGACTTCCCGTGCGGTACTGCGCCTGAACCTCCATTCCATACTCTCAGGGGAAAGTATGTGGTATAACCTTTGGGCCGTCCGCAAAGGTAAGGAATCGATCACGGCTGCGAGCCTGATGTGATGTGTGCCCTTTATCTCAAGAGATCGTAAAGTGTATGTGTGTGGAATGACTCACTGGTGGATATCTTCTACTGGGACTTCGAGTGTACGGGGAGGACGATCCGGTCGCCGTATGCCTAGCGTAATCTTTTCGGAGACAGTGGCACCATTTGGTTCGAACAAGTTATTGGGAATGTACGTCCGGGCCCCTGTTTCGGTCCCTTTTGAGTCACAGACAGGCTATCCCCGAGCAGCCGCATCACTTACAGTCGTCGACTTGTTGGGCAAAAGCAAGGGAATCAATCTGGTATATATTTTCAAGGCGCCTCCAGGGCTCGGATTTAACCGTCAGATAGTTTTTGTGGCTCTTATGGCCTGCTGGTGGAGCAGCCGGAGCTGCTGAGCTCGCTGCGATATGGGGAAGTGTGCTGCTGGTCACATAGTCAAAGAGACCGAGGTTAGGGTGGCGGGGAGTGTCGAACATGTTGGTTGTGAAAAGATGGGTGGATTGTTGTTGGATGCCCTGTGTCCATTAAGTATCTAGACGGGTGGTGTCCAAGCGCAACTGGAGAACAAGGTTGGTGCAAAATGGCAATTGTTGTTGCCATTTCCGGTCATTCGGTTTCTATTTCATCTACCGTGGGAATATCTACAGAGCCACTCTGTTCTTGTTCTTCCTCAAGGGCCCCTTCCGGCAGACACTCGTCGTGCGCGTACGCTGATCGGTGATTAGGATGATATACAACTTTATACAGGACAAAATGTGATCATAAAAAGCCACACAGCAAGTACGTTTCGACCGTCCGGGGTGAAACTTTTGGTAATTAAACGGGCGGACCCAGTGATATACTTAATAGATAATGGGTACGGCAGGCCATCAGACCCTATGCAGGGCTCTGGCAATTCACGTTATCGCCGCGAGCTTTGACGAGGCAGATCGAACACTCTGTATCCGATATCCGGATTGGATTTCTGACAGGAAGGGCCATCAGCCGTTTGCAACTGCCCCGACAAGCTGCAGTGTGAAAGCCATTATTGCGTATCCGTAGAACGAGTTCAATGAGAATGAGTACCCACTACTTGAACCGTGCATGTGCCTCCGGCTGAATATGCAATTATGTTCGAAGCAGTCATGGGTGTGAGTAGACATGGCTTCAAAGTGCTGACAGAGAGAATGGTAGCGACCATCGATAATCTGTTTGTTAAACGCTGTGATCTTAGCTGAAGAATGTCTGCGTGGGTAAAACAAACGAACATTGTGACACATTGAGGATTCGAGTATGAAGCTGAGGTGTGGGGAAGTGATGAATGTGGGGGAGTAAGCGTAGGTTATATACCTGCACAGGGGTTATCAAGCTGCCCGTGCTAGCAAACCGACCACGCCCAAGAAGGCTGCCGGAGCCTTACCTTCATGCGCTCCGCACGTTGATCCAAGGTGGTAAAATTACCTTATGTGTATAGCTTCTTTAGTTGCACCCACTGTATCTCGGTCTGGGTTTACAGCCAGAGTCTCGCTGCCCTAGGACATGTGTGGGCTTATCCGCTCGCAATCAATGAAAAGTCGAAAGGGACTTACAACCTCAATGACAAAAGTGAGAGGTTGGATCAAAAGATTGGTTTCAGGATGTTATACAATATTCCACTTCCGTTGGGGGAGGGGGGGAGGCGGCCCCGATCTTCGAGCAAAATGTTAGCATGGGTTGTGGATCCGTGAGGCAGGCCCCTAGTGATCTAGACATCTAGGGTAAGGACCAAGTTCCGACTTTCAATGGGTGCTACTCATTCTGCGATGAGATGAAAGGGCGGTCTTTGGGGCCAGAAAAAACGAGGCAGGGTCCAATATATCCAGTTCATCTGCCCAGTTATCGAGCTCAGTGATATTAGAGGTAGAAACAACCATCCAGAGGGGTTAGGTATCTAAACACGAGCTTGACCCGTAAACGGGGCAGTTTATGCTCCACGATCACGCATTTTCATCACCAGCTGCACCTTTTTGCGAACCTGTGAAACAACCAGTCACACAAATTCACTACCAGTAGTGCCGCTGGGTGGTACGGCATACCTCGTTGGCAAATTGATTTCTCCAACGTTCGCTTGCAAGCCTTCTGCGTTTGTACCCTTTCTTCTCGTGTCTTTCGGACATCCTCACTTGCAGCCTGACTTTGTTCCGAGCAAGGACACCATCGAGAACCCTCAAAGAGTCGGACACGGTCCCCCTGAAATTAACAGAACGTCCTAGTATCATTTTAGAACCTGAAACTCTAATTCCGGAGATAGACCACGCACCAGAGTACGGATTCAGAAAGGCATATGCTGACGTGCTCGATTTGTACTGTTTCGAGTTGGCGGACCACCTGCCGTCGTTGGAGGCCTGGAGCTCCGAGTTATTGCCAACTCGCGGTGGATCAGGCTGTGGTGTGTTCGCAGTCGAGTACCCGCGTAGATGAGTTGTAAGCGAAGGCAGGGACGAAGAAAGGCGTGTAGATGGAGACGAGAGGAGTGCAAGGCGACAGACGGAGAAGAGTCTTGATGATGACATGGGCACCAACCGGAAACCCGCAACCAAGGAAAATGGCTCAGATCACGTGGTTTACGGCCTTTCCGCCTGTCAATCGCAGATCATCGTTTCCCCTCTCCACCCTCGCCTCGCCATGTCCTCTGATGTCCTAGTAGAAGAATTAGAAGTTAGTTCATGTTCTGCATCGTAAACAGAAACGACAATCGTATTGATTTGTAACCCGTCGCGCAGGTTTTGGAAGCGATCTACCCCACAGAACTCACAAGTTGGTTCCATGCAATTAATTCATAACCAGGGTCCGCGGCACTAAAATCCCTGCAAAGAACTGTCCGACAAGGTCATCCAGATTGATACAAGCCCAGACGAAACCGAAGACGGTGACGAGATCCGTGGGTCAGCGATAGCTTCTCCTCGATGTCACCACACTCAACAGGGAAATAAGCCAGTCAAAATCGCATTGGAAGTTCGTTACACCGATGGCTATCCCCTCACCATGCCGGAACTCTCTTTAGAGCCCATCGAATCGGAATTCAATGATGAAGAGATTGAGCATCTCCTCGAAGGGCTACGCATCGTGGTAAGTTCGACTCTGGGCGTTTTTGACCAATGATGGTATTTAGTGATTGTGGTAAGGGTGAAGATAATCTAGGGATGGCCATGACGTTCACCCTTGTCTCTCACCTTCGAGAACAATTATCGGGGCTTCTTCGGGAACGCGTTGAAAAACGTAAAAAGGAGGAGCAAGAAAAAGAACGCTTAGAGCTCGAGGTATGATTTAATAATATCCCTTCCTGACCCAGTGCTCCCCCTCATTCCCCCAAAGGCTGAGGCAGCACGCACACGGGGTACTCCAGTCACAGTGGAGTCATTCAAAGCATGGAAAGCCAAATTTGACAAGGAAGTGCTCCGGGGGAAGGCCCAGGAAGAAGCAGAAGTGCTGAAGGCATTGACACCCAAAGAACGTGAGGAGTACAAAAAGTTCGCAACACGGCTTACAGGTACGACGACCAGCATCATCCTAACTGTATGCCTTTTTTTAACGCAAGCTTTGACTACAGGTCGGCAGCTTTTTGAACGTAACAGACACCTCGAGGACGAAGGTTTGATGGAAGAAGGCACGATTTCTGTTGATGCCAGCCAATATGAGAGGCAGAGGTTAGAAGAGCAAGAAGAAAACGATGGCATTACGTTCAGTGATAGTGACTGATTGAACACCAATAAATAATTCTACATGGGATTCTATGCGGTTAATCTACCTCAATATCTTATAGCCCTTGCAACATTCCTGGTTCACTCCCATGATCGACAATGATGTCCCCATCTTGCACCTCTTTGCAACCAATATGAGGCACCCCTTCCTCCCTCAACCACCCTTCTTCATCAGTCAATATCTTTCTTCCTCTAGGTGCAGGGTCGTGCACCACGCCATCTCCCATTAGCTTAAGCCATTCTAGCACAGGCTTGGTTGTCCAACGTTCGACGAAGCCTGCCCTACCACTGGCCTGGAACCAACCCAGATGGCCGCCTCCACTAGTGAGTCCCATTATCACAAAGGGATTGCCCGCGCCATCCATTGGTACGTAACGAACAATCGGGTCATCAGCAGCATTGATAGCGAGATACGGAACACGGATATCTTTGACCAAGTAGTGGCTTGAACCCCATTGGTAGTACTCCTGCGACGATGGAAACGGGAACGTAGGAGTCGGACCACCTGCTATTCTTGTAAATGTATCATCGAACTCCTCTAACGTCGGGTTCTTTAGGGTTATTGCATTGGTGGCTGCCTTGGCTACGAAGTGGTCCGGGTCGGCCACCATTGGTTTATAATGGCGCTTGAGCATGTTCAGCAGATTGCTCCCCATGCCTTTCGAGTAAATATGTTTTCCGATGAATGAAGCCAGCAACCTAAAATGGCATAGGTCAAAAAGCGTGCTAGTTTCATTTCGAGGAAGAGGCCCTACCCACGGTTGTTCTTCTCCAAGTCCCAGGGCTAAGATCGTCCGTGAAATTCCAATATCTGATCAGTAAAAATATACCAATGAAGAAGCTAAGAGTGGAGCTCACGCAGGCCAGTGCACACGCAGCATGGAACCGAGCGTGCTCTTTGTCCTCACCGAGATATCGTGTAATCACATTGGAACCAAGTGAGAACCCAAGCGCCAGTAACGGTGCTTTTGGGTATCGACTCGCAATATACAATAATGCGTTACGGGTATCGTCTGTATGACCTGCAGAATAGAATCGCGAACTAGTGATAGGGACACCGGCACCTTGAATATACATGATCAGAAATACCCCATCGACGGCATTCCTATTTGGCAAACTCACATCCTCGGAAATTGATCACTACTGCACGATATCCTAACCCTCCCCTCTCTTTTGGTAAGATCGCTTGGCTAAGGATTGCTCGAACGTATGGTTCGTGTGACCCTTCACGACGTTAATTGATGAGAAGAGGGACCAACGAATGACAGAGTCATACCTCCTGTCAAACCATGTTGGACGACGACAATAGGCGTATCATCCTTCAAGTGTGGATTAGCCCCTTTATCCGCAGGGGTAAAGTCCAGACCGCTTCACGGGGTATGTGATTAGATAGTACGGGAGCCGTATGGGCGTCTCGGGGACTCACAGAGTGCCACCATCTACGACCCGCAGGTACGTCCTGTAGAACAATTGTGAGCCAATAGAGAAGATAGTATAGACGTACATACTCACCGTTTGTACAATACTTTTTCGTGCTTTGAAAAGTCGCCCAACACGCAATATATGGTCTGAAAATGGCCACTGTATGCGGCGCCCACCCGTCAGCGTGCACGGGTGATTGATTTAGGGGCCCACTAACTTAGGAAGCCACCATAATGGCTTAAATTCCACGAACAAGCTTTTCACCCTCCCCTCCAGCAGCTCGCGATACGAACGGTATTCCAGTACGTTAGAATCATCCTCGCTCCTGCGTGCGGGGAGAACTACCGGCTTTGGCGGGAAGCGGACAATCGTATTATGGTCAGGGAATTTGCTGCTGGCGATGGAGAAGAAGGCAGTCATAGCTCCGAGTCCGTATAGGCTAAACAGGGCCCCCATTCAGAACGCCAACTGTGAGTGCTATGAGTAATGCACCGCCGGAGAAAGAGGAGAGAAAGAGGGCCTGAGCAGGAACCTTGGATAACACGGAAACGACGGGCACAGTACGTTGGGACAGTGGTCTGAAGTTAAAAAGCAAATCTGATACACCCAACGAACCTCCGAGGTTCTTGGGAACAGACAGTCCATCATTTCACGTGTTCTAATTCGGCGTTTCAGCACCCGAATGACCTTCTGATATCTGCGTTAATTTACTCGATAACCTGTGTTTTTGTTTTGCATGAGAGCCGTACTCAACTGAGCGTGTAACAGACCCAACCTAACGGAGCGCCGGAGGTAACGTGGCATGATGTTTTTGCGGCATGTTACCCGGTGTCAAGGTGCACACCAGTAACACTTGAACAGAAGGTGGCGTTGCAGCAGGCGTTCCGAAGTCTACAAGTTTCAAGCGATAAACCTGATCCAACTAGTGCAACCACACAAAATTCCACCCATCAGTCTTGACACCAGGGTCATATGTATTTCACTTGGCTTGCCGCTCAAATCGGCCAGTCATGGAGCTGGGAATCGGCGCGTTACACACAAGAGCCCACCACAGTAATTCCATTTACGCCTAGACATCAACCATACCCCGCTTGAAAACTAAGCTGAAGGAGAGGGAAAACGGCCGAGTGTGGTCATGACCGACCAGTGATCGCCTCCTTCATCTGGTCTTGGGGGAGCTTGGATGATTGTATTTGGTCGTCACCTCCTATAATCTATTTCCTTCGCTTCATTGGCTGTCCGTACGAGTGGTCCTGGTGGGTGTTACCCAGGACATCATGGAGTGGGACGAACATTTTTTATACCACTGTACTTGCGCGAGGATTATTGTTGCTGGACGACATGTCTCTCACAACGAGGGAGATTGCGATTGCAATTCGTCTCTTCCATTCACTGATCAGTTTCTATGGACATATGGACAAGGCAAGGCAGGGTGTATCGTCGAAAAGGGCAGACAGCTGTAAGCCTGAGCTTACTGTAAATCTTTCTAATGTGCACATGTACAGGTTAGCAACGGGACAGCAGTTCTGTTGTATCCTTTTTGGTGTAGCGGTTATTGGCGATCTGTCGTTTTTTTTGGTATTTCGAAGTCGCTTAGGGGAAGCGACCGGACCCGCCGCGCTCTATTTGTCCGTTGAGGAAATGGGCATAGGAAACAAAGATTGATATGCGGCTTGCTGCTGAGACACAACCGCAGCAAAAAGCAGGAAGTGAATACCTAGGCAACAATCTTCGCAGCAACTGCTGTGGTCACTGGTGTTGAAGAAGCAGTCATGAGGTCAAATCTGCTCGTTGTCCTATCACGTGACTAGGAGCCATATCGTGTTCGAATGCCGCGTTGGAGTCACCTCAAGAAACTGGTCTACTGCCGCCTCCTGTTTGTTTCGTCGAGCTACAAGTGCAACTGGGAATTGCTCTTTAAAGCATAACAAGTCTCAATCTATGCTACTCTGCCTCGTATGTCCAAAAATCTGCGGCTGACAACCTACATAGTTGTTGATCGTGTGCCCCATGCACTCAGGGAACATATGATGATTGCAGAGGACAGAACCCGCTCTCCGTCTCCCAGCACTTCCTGTACTTCAGATGACGAATACAACAAGGATAGTGCCAGAGTCTACTTTGGTCCGTTCAAAACTCCGGAGAAGAGATTTGCTAGCATCGTGGCTATACCTGACCAGAACACGGAGACAACTGGCATGTCTACCTTACAAGACACCCCAAAGCAGTCAGGACAGAGGTCGCGGTCATCATCTTTATTGAGTTCTACTGGGTCTGACGAGGTTATGGACGTTGAAAGGCTGGTTGGATTAGGTGAAGAAGGAGAAGGAGAAGGAGAAGGAGAAACGGACAATATCCACATTGGAACGCCTCAACCGAGCTCTTTACCCAACGATGGTGAGTAACATCCGCCTCTTCACAACTGGTCCGCCTAAGTGTGTTACCAGAGCCCTCCTCTGCCCTAGCTCACCGGCTTCTACGTGCTCTCGATAATCCCTCGCCACCACCTGGTCACACCCACCTGCCTGAGGAAGATGATGCGGATGGAGCAGACGCCGACGGAGAGGATGAGGTAGACTCTGCCAGAGAAGGGGAAGGTGTGCCTATTGCACCTATCTGTTTCCCTGCTGCAAACACATCCCAGACCCCATCGCATCGCCCCGCCAGCCAGATCACTGACATCTCGGAACCCGACTTAATGACATTCGACTCGTTTGACGATCGACTAGAGACACCCGCTCCTCTCTCCATGCCTTCGACAGATGCACCTCCTAGTCCCTTTTCATTCCTAAATGCAATGGTGCTACCACCTACCGAAACGCGACAGGAAGACTCGAAGTCATACCAAGCGCACTCGAACGTTTTGATCGATGTCCAAGACGAGGAGCAAGAAATCAGTATCTCTCCCCTTACAAATCAACAAAAGAAGGGCAACATTGAGGGCGCTGGTATCCAAGTAATTGAGCCCCCGATTGGGACTACTTTGGCTGAGCAAACGGCTGATTTGATGCCTATGGGCCCTTCGGATTTGCCTATGATCTCTCACGTTCACTCTTCAAAGGAGGACAGAGCAAATGAACCAGTCCCGGAAGACCCTCCCCATACACCGCTACGGCGTTCCTCGCGACCACGGAAGAGTGTTACACCTCATCTATTCAATTTATTTGCGGTTAATAGCCCTGACAAAGACCAAACTTCAGGGGACCCTACACTACATCCAAATGCTCAAACACGGAAAAGCAGGAAAGGAAAAGAACGGGCTGGATCACCGTTCAAATCCATAATGCATATAGAAGTCGAGGATGCACTTATGTCCGATCCCAAGCCGCCTAAAATGGATGAGAACCGGTCAGAATCAAAAGATCGCCGGCGATACTCAAAATCTCCCGTTCGCCAGGAACTCGGGCGAGAGTTAGGTTCACTATCCCCGAACTCAACAAACCTACTTTCTCGCCTCATTACTTCTTCCTCAGCGACGGCGACACTAGAGTCGACGCCTCTACCCGTCATCGAACACTCAGCTAAGGTTCCATCTCCAGCCCCGGAAACACTCCCTCTTTCTTCGACATCTCAAGCCATACAGACTCCAAGTGCCCTTCCGTCCGACATCGACTCCAGACCCAATGTGCAGGTTCCCATCTCCAGTCCTATGCACATGTCCACCACTCCTCGGCGACAACCTGCATGCTCTCCCTCAAGGTCAAGACTACAACCGGCTTCACTGGACGACCCCTTCCGCACACCCGCCCGGAGGATTCCTATTGAACAAGCAGTTGCCGAGGGGCTCATATCTCCACAAAAGCTTTCCCAAATGCAAACAGGGACTCCCGCTCCACATAGTATATTCAGCGGTCAGCCGATGCCTGTGCTTAACATGTCCCTCAAAGGGGACCAAAGCCCAGCGCGTAGAGTCCTTGCTGGACCTCTCGTATTTGATCCTAGTGGGAAAAAGATAGTACCACGTTCGGAGAGTCCTACAAAAGGAACGTCCAGGGCGAAGGGGCTGTCTAGTGATGAATCGTCAAGCCGGCCGGTTGTGGCCGCTTCTTCACAGCCAACCACGAGAGTGTCGCGACAAGCTAAACTTCCTTTTGCATTGGCTCCACCTAAAGTGTTCCTGACCACAGAACTCGATGCGGTAAAGTCCACAGAGGCCTCCATCCCGAAAAGCCCAGAAAAATCATCACTCAAGCAGACGACCAGTAGAATTCCCCGCAAGAAGCCATATTCCAGACCTAAACCTAGTGTCCTGTCTGCAGAACAGGCTACTGTCAAGAAGAATATCCCGACAAGAGCATCCAGCAGCACAGCAGAGGCAAGTGTATCCAAGCAGCGAATGGTCAAATCTAGGACAATCACAGTACGTATACATAAAACCCTAAGCAGCACCTGTATTCATATATCCGATCAGGGGACACAGAATGAAGCTACATCAAGTGTAGTCAGATTTGCTAGGGCTGTGGAACTAATTAAGCCTGGGGTCAATGCGCCGGCTGCACCAATTTCTGATTCCTCCCCTTCAGACCCCGTCGACTCCCCTCCTGATTCTACTTCTGATAATAATGAGGCGGCCGCTGTGGGAAAGCTCAAGAGAAAAAGGCTAGATCCAAAGACCATGGCTATCTCAGGTTCACGCTCGGCAGTGATGCTGCGTCAAGTTCCTTCTAGAACCCCACCACCTGAATCCAATGTGACACGGCCCACTGCCTCCTCTTCGCTCAGGGCAACTAAACCTCCGCCTAGCGCCAAAATACCAAAACAGAAGCCGACAGTGATCAAGTTTAGGCGTGTCATGGCCCCAGAGGCATCTGCTGTTCCTGAAGAACGACCACGTCCTCCTACCCCACCGTCACTGTCTGCATATACCGAGCAGAACACACCCGAACGCGTACCAGAGCAGGTTCTACCACCGAGTGAAGACGTTTTATCTTCGCCAGTGAAAGAAAAGCCCAAACCGTTGCCCCCCCAGTCACCCTCCTTCTCCCAGCTGGTGTTTGTGATGGAACCGATTCCCCCAATGTCCCCGATGCCTGAGCTAGTAACAGACATCACGATAGAAGAGCAGGGGTCTCATGCCCGCAGAAAAACACGACCGCGTAAGCCCATGCAGGTACAATTCGTGAACGACATATCCAGCCATGTCACCCCTACTTCCAATTCCAACACAACTCGCCCGCTTCAGCGTCGCCGTACGAACGTCGCCCAAGGTTTACGTTCAGATGCAGATGATGTGTTTTCCGGCATGAGTATGACTGCTCTGAAAACACTCACTGCGAACAATACAGTGAGAAATCAGTATTACGCTGCAGCGAAATTGGAGACGGAGATTGTGAGGAAAGAAGGATTGAGGCCGGAGAGTCCCGCCGTAAAAATTAAGACGACTGTACAAAGACAACAAGAGGAGAAAGTAAAGCAGAGAGAAGAAAGGGCTGCGAGAAGGGCGAGGAGGTATGTCAACGGGAAAAGTGATCCGAATGGTGGCGAAGATGGGGAGAACGATGATCTAGACTATAGAAGTCCGAGTCCTTTGGATGAGATCGCTGGAGCACAAACAGTAGGAAGTCCTCTTGCGAAGCATCGAAGAGGTGCGGGCGACGAAGAGGATTACGAGACTCCTGCACGGAGGTTCGACAGGGAAATAGATGGGAAGAGGAGAGTGAAGTGGGATAGGGGGTTATTCACCGAGGTGTTCTTGGACGAGGTTGTACTTGGGACAAGGGCACGGTCGAAACCAGACGAAGCAACAAAGGGGTGCCTGGCACCAACCGCAAAGGTACTTCGTGCTTTGGAACCAGGGGCTAGTCTTTTGATGCATTTCTTAGACTCTGCGGTTGGACACACTGGGAAACCTCGTGGATGCTGAGGGACCTCCCGTGGACCTCACACAAGAGAATATCGTTGTCAAAAAATATGTGTACGATGACGATTTCGAAGGGGTCGAGCAACCAGCACCACCAGTTGCCCGGAACACTCGAACAAAGTCAAAGAAAAACAAAAGTTGATGATCGCACACCATTTTGTTCTCAAGCCACCTGGGATTGTTGTCGCGTGGAGTTGGCTTGTTCATTCTTCGGGGTGTTTTGGGATCTGTATATATATATATATATGTAACTACACGCTGTGCACACTACAACTGCTTTCGTTCGATTGTTCTTTAATACATGTTCAAAAAGACTTATATCTTACTCCTAATCATCCGCTCTGAGTGGCAGGCAAGGGACAAGCAAGTACATGGGTTAGAGGCACGCACAGGCCGAGAGGCTTTACTTGCCAGTGTTCCGGTAGTTGATTCCGACGGACGCTTGATTGACGGGGAAGATGAGGACGTCAGCAATATTGACGTGAGGTGGGCGAGATGCCGCCCAGACGATCTCTTCGGCGATATCATGTCCGGTCACTGTTGAAAAGAAAATCAGGAGGACTCTGGGCTGGAGGTATGCTGGATTACTGACGAGGCTGGAGACCCTCATAAACCTTCTTCGCGGCATTGGTGTCGCCGCGGAAGCGGACGAGGGAGAACTCAGTTTCAACCATACCTGATCACGCTGTGAAGCAGTGCCTTCTCATGCATGAGCTTGTCACTGACCAGGATCGATTTCGGTGACGCGGATAGGTGTATTGACGAGCTCCTTCAACAAAGATCCGTTGAATGCTCTGACAGCATGCTTGGTAGCACAGTAGATGCTACCTCCGGCGTAAGACTCCCGACCAGCGACAGATCCCAAGTTGATGATGTGACCAGCTTGCCTCTTTTTGAACTCTGGTGAGTGTACTGTTAGTACACTGCATTTCTGAATAGGAGAATACTCTGACCCACCTCGCACGAGTAGCTGAGTCACCGAGATCAGACCAAGAACGTTGGTTGTGAACATTGCTTCGACATCAGCCTCCTTGACGTCACCGACGTGCTCGACGCCCAATACAAAGCCAGCGTTATTAACTTTGTATGACATGCGCCGGGTCAACCTCGGTGTTCAACTACGGGAATAGAGGCAGGTCATTACCGAGAATGTCAATATCATGCAGGTCGTTTGGGACCCTGTCCAGGAGACTCGCAACTTGGGCCTTATCGGAGACATCAAGTTGGATTGTTGCGAATTTTCCGCCTTGGGCTAAGCCGGACTCTTTGTGGGCGGCAACACATTGTTCGTTCACTGCCTTGAGAGCGTCAGCTCTGCGAGCGACGAGGATGACATTGGAGCCGGCCTAACGGAGAGGCTATTAGCGCATGGGTAAGATAGCGGAAAGGGCTTATCAGATACCTTTGCGAAGAGGACCGCAGTAGCCTAGCACACACAAATGAGTACCTGGTATCCTGTTGGTCCTATAAAAACTCACTGCACCAATGCCACTGCTGGCGCCGGTGACAAGAACGGTTTTTCCGATGAGACGGGTTGCGTTGAAGACAGACATGGCGATGAGAACAAGCCAGTCTGTGGGGAGGGATCTTGTGTATATATTGGTGATGGACTCGTGTGATTAATCTATCTTTACTCACACCGTTCCATGGCGGGCACATCGTCCGTTCACCCACACTGGAAGTCACTTCTCCGATGGCTGGCAGAGAAAGGCATGGATACCAGCAGCGTCCTCGTGGAAGCCAGAAACACCCCAGGCAAGAAGGACCAGACCCCACATCTTCAAGCTCTCTGACGACTTACATCAGGCGCCGGCTATGGTCTGTTCGCCCTCCAGGAAATACCACCCTCGACGCCGTTGTTCAAGGTACCGGCCAAAGCACTGATGAATATCCGTACCCTCGTCGGAATCTATCCCAAGGCCCGGCCAAAACTGACAGCCACCCAAATCATGTCCCTACATCTTTTCCTCCATCGACCCATCTCTCGGAATCATGTCTCAAGAGACCCTGTGTTCGGTCCTCACATCTCAGTTCTCCCTCCAGATTTTGACGCCCACCCGTTGACATGGCTTACAAGGCCGCGGGATCCTCGCGTAGAGTCGGAAAATCTGGAGATCGGACATGATTTACTTGAGCATGTGCCCAAAGGTGTGCTGGGGTCTCTTGAAAAGGTTTCGGCCCGCTTTCAAGCAGACTGGGAGCGAGTTTCTCAGTACTTGGTCAGTTGAGCACATCTTGACCTTCGGAATAGTACACCGCAACCTGCGTTGACGTTCACCAGCGAGACAACCCGACATTACTTGCGGCCGCGGAAACACGTGGGCGGAAACTCCAGCCACTGGACTCGGCGGCGGTAATCCTTGAATTTCTATGGGGGTGGCTCAATGGCAGGTCGTGTTTTCCTGTTCTCTGACGTTTGGAGTGCTCATGGGGCCTTCTGCATAGTCAACACACGGTGTATCTACCAAAGGCTCTGCCAGACACGCAAGGACTTGAATAACATGACTATGTGCCCCATCTTGGATTTCGCAAATCATTCGAGCCACCAACCAACCAGCTATCCACAGCCCTCACAGGCAGAAATCTGGGATCAGGCACCGGCAAAGTCTATAGGGGAGGACTTTGTTTTGCTTTCGCCAGCCAACAAAACCATGCAGCCAGGGGAAGAGGTCTTGCTGAAGTATGGTGCACATTCGAACCGAACGCTGTTTTCTGAATATGGCTTTGTCAATCAATTGGATGTGGAGGTCTTGACGGATGGGCAGTCAGAATGCGAAGCGGATGTCTTGTGGCGTACGCAGCGATTCTTCGCAAAAAGGGGGAAGATTGGGACGTGGATGGAAAAGCTGTTGAAGACTTCGGATTATTGGGGGTAACGTTTTGTCCAGTGCACAGAAAATATCTCATGATGCTGATCTTGCTTTCTCAGTGAGTGGACTATACACTCAACACCTAAGCCGGCACATCCGTCTTTCCGCCTTGTATCAGSCCTCCGTCTGTATCATTCCGTGCCCTTTGATAGGATTTTGCCACCACACGACGACCATGAGATCGTACGGACGTGGCGTGACACATTGCTAGGGAATAGGGATATTGTCTCTCCGGAAAACGAGGCGGCATGGAGGGAGACGTTGGATAAACTATGCCTGGGGATTGACAACGAGACGGGGGTCAACCTGGATAACCTGAATAAAGTTGGGAGGGAGTGGTCAGTGGACTCGTGGGTGCATTGCATGAGAAGGTGCTTGGTTGTGCTCTGGCGCGAACAACAGCACGCAGCGTGGGCTGTGCATGAGAGCATCGAGCAAGGGGTGGAGTTGTAGCAGTACCGTACATACATCCGTATTTACTGTACAAACAAAAAACAAAAGCAAACCATCGAAGCTGTGCGGCTCGTGCTAGCGCCAGATCTTTTTCCTTATAAGCCCACTGCTTCCTTAGCTTCATCGCCAGAATGGCTGCAGAACCCCTCCTGGCCACCAGGGCACAGCGTGCCTTCATCCTCACAAGTGCGTTGTCCCCTTTTGTCCGGTGCAATATGACTGACAGCAACCCCATCCATATGCAGTCACAATCCGTTAGTATAGCCTGCTTAAAGTATCCCGAGAGTACCGCATATTAACGAGGTGCTATCGAGTACAGAGGCTATCGTAGTCCTGGTTATGGTGGCAATCACATTTGGGATGGTATGTCCTACTTTCCGGACCTCTTCTATTCTTCGGCTGAGATAGGCTACGCCGTGGTAGGTGCGAGGAGAGGTCGACTTTGACCGGGCGAGATACAAAGTACGCTGGTCTTACAGCTTCTTGTGAACGCTCCAAGTGCTCAAGCCTAGATATTAGACGCTGCCATGCTACCTCGCGCTGTTCGCACTAGCAGAGTATGTATCTTCCCATCCCATCCCATTCTTTTCTTGTAAACTGGTCAATGACTGCTCAAAAAAGGATCTTTGAACTGTTCATGGCCTTCGATGCGCTTCGACTACGGAACATCATCCAGCTAATCGGCATTTTGAGTACGTCTTGCTCTCCCGAACATGCGTCCGGGCCACTCAGCTCTGCCGCCGTCTAGTCTTTCACCTTGCCCTCATGGTGTTCGCGGCACTCCAAGTGCATCAAACAAGAACGGCTTTAGTGCTGCAGGTGGATTGTGATTGGAGGACAGACTTTGCTGTCAGTTCCTCTTAGCATTCCGGTTTATTTATTTACTTATGTTTGATAGCAATGCGATGGTCCTGGGACGCTCTGGCGCAGAGTTCAACCGTTCCTTATCGTCGCACCATGTGTTATCGCTGCTGCTTGGTTCCTCATGCTGTTTTGGATCAAGCAACTCTATGCAGAGTTTGGGTATGCCAATTGGTTGGTGAAGCGGCTTCTCGGCAGGTACTGATCATAAAATAGTTGGGCCATCTTCCATGTCGTTGGAGCCAATCCGAGAATGAAGAGTATGTCCCATTTGAGATATCCGCATGACATCGGGCTTACATTTGATGAAGCTATGTATCAGTACTACCAAATCATGATCTGTCTCCTCAAATTTGATTTCTTCTGCTTCACCGGAGTGACAATGCAGGCAAGTTTTCCCTCCGTTCTTTGTGATGCATCATGACTCACATTTGATCCAGTTACTCATTGTGGTGCTCGCAAGGAACGAGGCAGAGTTCGGTGTGACAGTTGCCGCCATTCCTGTTGTCCTTGTGCTGTTGGTCCTTTGTGGAATCGCTGTACAACGCGAAATCAAATGGTATGTGAAATAGATCTGGGTGATGCTGTAGACACTTATCTCGCTGGCTCAGGATTATGACGACGTCACTTGTGTTGATGCTAGCTGCCTTGAGTTATTGTGTGTTCCGTGATATTCTTTCCCTAACGAATGCAGTTACTGATTTGTCTCCTCCCTCTCACAGTCTGTAGGTAGCCTGCGCTCCTATAACCCTGATCTTGACTGATTCGTTGCTAGTGTATAAGCTCGTTCGTTTCTACCAGCCAGGGTCAAGCGAACAGTATGAGACCACTCGTGCAACACTCACCGTCTTCAGTGAGGGCCAACAAGATTTGTACGAGAGATATTCACTCAACATCTGTTTTATAGCGATTGCCGCGTTCTTGCTGCTATTTGCCACGTTTGCCGTTGGGCTACGTTGCTTCTCTGACTTTGATCAAGGCCTGCAGACTTCCAAGGTGCAAAGTAAGCTGTATTTTGAGCAATCGGATTTAAGTATGGACCCTGACTAAATATGCTTCAGCTGTATCTGCTCGACCAAAGTACTCGACCGCCAATTCAAACAATATGAGTCAGTATCAAGGCACACCTCTCGGCCCTCGGATATCCATCGAGTAGATATACCAACTGATACCCCCCTCTCCCGCCCGGCTCTGAAGATTTCAAACTTTCTCTATCACGACTGTTGGGATATAGCGTTGTGTGCGGATCTACCTCTCGTTTTATGTCATATCTCGTACTATGTTCTTGCCGTGGATCTGTTTTATATTCTTTGTAGCTTCCGCTCCTTTTGGACTTGTTCACTGGTACATTAGTTTGTCTGTGCTTGGTAACAGCTTCTATACGACACTGTGTTCTAACCTGTCTGTTTTCGAAATTGTTCAATGGACAAAGGGAGCCATTGGCTCACCCGCCTGCCGCTCTCTTTCTTGGATAAGGCATGCCTTACGATTCAAACATTCTTCTTTGTCCTTGACGACTCAAAATGATGACAGACAAATGCTATCGTAACGTCGTTGGCTGCGGCCATCCTCCTGTTAACGAGGTCTTCTGGAGTCGCCTATTTCCTGGCGGGAGCACTGACATGTTCTATCACCGTCAAATTGGTCAAAAAGGCCATCCGACAACCAAGGCCACCGCTCGCACTCCAGCGCAAGCTCAAAGCGTCGTACGGGTAAGCTTTTCTAACTGCCAACCCAACTCTCACTTCTTCCCAACCCCACCCCGGCAGGATGCCAAGTACACATTCAGCAACCATATCCTTTTTCGCGACATGCATCCTCCTCTCGAGCCAGTACCTGCCCATACATCCGACGCTCCCGCAGAGTCCCTTTGTATCAAGGGTGCTTAGCTCGCTCGTGGCGCTGCCTTGGGCTGTGGCTATAATAATGTCTAGGGTGTGGCTTGGGTATCACACATGGGCACAGGTTGCTGCAGGAGTTGGGTACGGCTGTGTGTATGCGGTGGTGTGGTTTGTGGTTTGGACTCGGGGCGGGCTGAGTCAAGTTGGGGCGGAGGTCGAGGGAGCTGTGTKGGCTGGGTTTGGATGGTAGACTTAGATCACGTGTTCGTCACTTTGTTATCCATGGACRGCGACCAGGACCCAATATCCCAGTTCTTCCCAGACCAAGAGTCCGTCGACCTTTACGCAGTGCTGCACCTCTYGGGCAATGCTACGCTTGACGCGATCAAGAAGGCGTACCGCCGYCTTGCCCTCGTCTACCATCCTGACAAACATGCCACYGCGGGCGAACAGGCCAAAGCRGACGCGTCGCTCAAGTTCCAACAAATCGGCTTCGCGTACGCGGTGCTGAGTGATGAAAAACGGAGGGAGAGATACGATAAGACGGGGAGCACGAGTGAGGCAATCGACTTTGGCGCGGGTGAAGATGGCTGGGAGGCTTATTTTGAGGAGTTGTTCGAACGCGTCACACGCGGGAAATTGGATGAGATGAGGCAGGAATATCAAGGTAGCATCGTGACCCCTGGGTTCCTTGATTGTTGTGCCCCCCAGTTGAAAAAATGTCGTCCAACAGGTTCGAGCGAGGAGATTGAGGACCTCAAGAACGCGTACCTCGAGACCAAGGGCTCGATAGGCGAAATTATGACCTACATCCCTCACTCTACAATCGAAGATGAGCCTCGCTTCATCATTGTCATAACCGAGCTCATTAACAAGGCTGAACTACCCGAGATGACTCTGTGGGAGGGAAGCATCAAGGACGAAAAGGCTCGGCTAGTACGCAAGAAGGAGAGTGAGAAGGAAGCTAAAGAGGCTGAGGCACTGGCAAAAGAACTGGGGGTGTGGGATGAATTTTATGGTAGTGGGAAGGTTGGTGAACGGAAGAGCAAGCCAAAGGGCAAAGCCAAGACCACAAAAGCTGACGATGAGGAAGAGGATACGTTGGCTCTACAGGCACTGATACTGAAGAGAAAGCAACAAAAGTCAAAAGACATGGAGTCTTTCTTTGACGGTCTTGCCGCGAAGTACGGAGGGACAGGGGAAGGCAAGAAGACTGGCAAAGGCAAGAAACGTAGACGTGCGGATGACAGCGACGAGGATGTTTCTGCCAAGAAGGCGCGGGGAGAACCAGAAGGTCCGCCAGAAATCGATGATGAGGAGTTTGCAAAGTTACAGGAGAAACTATTTGGCGACAAGTCCAAGTCCTCCAAGCCTGCCTCAAAGAGTAAGAGTAGGTCAGCTAAGAAYGGGCGTAAAGCCGCCAAATAGAATACTCCCAGCYTTTTATATACTGTGTACCATCATGTATTTATCCCTCCATTATTGCTCCAGAGTTGTGATGTCTTAGACGATTGAAAAGYATYTTGAACAGATAGGGTATTGTGAACAAAGTTTATAGGTACCGAACAGAATCTATCCCCAAGCTCCTCCTTGCATGAATAATAGCTACCAGCTCCTTGATGCTTTCTTCCAAGATCACAACGTTGTCCAGCAACTGCGACAGTGTAATTGTCTTCCCCTTCTCTGGCTGTTTGTTCTCCTCTCCATCCTCTTCCCCYGAAAACCCATGATGCCAGGAATCCGACTTTTGCGTCAGGTCACTCGTCCGTTCGGACCACCCAGAGCCAAACACGTCCTCYTCCTCTGCATTCCATCTCCTTGTCCGCGTAGGTGTCCAAGGACCTGACGAGGGCGCAGGCGGGACGAAAGGCTCTACCTTGATCGACTCGGTTTTCTGATAATGTGACCCAAATGGACTTGCGGACACAGCACTACTACTACTACCCCCATCACCTCTGCGTGGAGGCGTAGACATCTCCGGTGTGCTCGGACGTGGGGAGGCAACCACCGCTTTATGTTTCTTTGGAGTCAAGAACGACACGAACGAAGACGACGCCTTTGACTTGGCCTTGGGTTTCGTAGGAGTTCGCTGCGCTGGTGAAGAGTTTACTGGAGGCTGTGGGATGTCTTCGGAGGAGATATCCAAAGAGAGATTGAGTGCGTCAGTAAGGTTCTCAGAGAAAAGGAGRCCTTGTCGGCGTTCTAGGAGGAACTTGTCAAAGCCATCGACAAGCTGTCTGTAATGCTCGAGTTGATTCACGAGACCGTGGTAGATGGTGTGAACAATCGGGCGTGAGTTCTCATCCATCGGGGCAGCAGGGAGAATATTGGTTTCGTATACTAAACTCTCTTCAATCCTATAATCAATGGAACGATCGTCGTCGTCGTTGTCGTCATTGTCATAAGTCGAATCTGTGTTCCGCGTAAATTCGAATTGGGCGTCGTCCAAGGCGAATGTTAGCCACCCAGCTAAAGAACGGTCTGGGTGGAGAGCCAATTTGGCGAGGAAACCAGTGAGAGCGATGTTGTAGTCAGGTGTRTTGGAGAAGAAACGTCGGAGGGATTCGAGGACTCGAGAGAGAATAGGATCGTTCACATTGAGGCGATGTTTTRCCACTCGCCGAGTCTCGGTATCCCTTTCAATATCMCCTATTACCYGGAATGCTGTTTGAGCTTGAATAGATGATAATGCATCGTGCAAGTAATAGTCGTATCCTGTGCTGAACACGTCARCRCTATGCGACGGGTCAACTCGTGATATCAAGTTCGTGTACAGTCCCATTTCACGCTCGTGAGTAGAGTAAGTTGTGAGRGGTTGGGTGAAGACGGGTTGGTCGTAGTTACTAGYTGTATCCGCGGCTCCGGGGTATTTAAACGTGTCTTCGTTCTCTTCAGGGTCGGAGGGGTTGAGCGGRAGGAGATGAGATGGAGGAGAATARCTTGTCGCCATAGGATCAGGGATTACGATGAGTATTCTCTCGGTTGTGATCTGAGGATGCCGAAGTAAAGCAGTTTGRAGCAATTGCAGAGCAGTAGTGGCMGTGGCCTGGGATTTTGAACGTAAATTGGACACAAGAAGATCCTTTAGAGTAAATCGGCTGGTCGTGAAATACTCCGTTGTTTTACCCGTATCAGGGGCCTCCATTTCAAGAAGTGCCATTGCACTACTCTTTCGCCGTCGACTCTTTGTGGCGGCGTCGGCTTTTCGACCAGATGGAGGGCCAGAGGAGTGACCGAGTGTTAGAAGAGCGTGGGGCCTTTGACTTGGCCGTGGCTCGTCGTTGTCCTCGTTGACGAGGAAAGTGATTAGGAGGTTAGAGAGCGGTCCATTGTGTAGCGTCCGAAGCATGACCTCTATATAGGACATTACTGCAACAGCGCTGCCATCCAAGTCGGAACATTCCAAGATTGAAGGGTATAGTACATTTTCGAGGAATATCCGCCGAACGGCATCTAGTATTGACTGGGTGATGGCTGTGGCGACGAGCGCCGAAGCATTGATACTATCCTTGGCATTGCGCCTCAACACGTCCTGCAGGAACTCCAACAACTTGAGAAAGTGGTCCAACCGCTGCTTGAAATCAGGGCTGCTGGCATCCTCGACACCGGCCGCRCGACTACGTTCTTTCTCTAACTCCAATTTTTCTTTCGACTCGGGTGTTAAAGGACCAGTAGTGCCGATAACCATGACATCGGCACCTGTCCCTTGCTCGAATTTTGGGAAAAACTCGAGCTTGGAGGGGAGAAGAGAATAGACAGCGCTGAGGCCTGCGCCAAGAACCTCGGAAAAGTCTCCATCAAGGATGTATTCGGCAAGAGCAAGAGCGGCATCTGCTATTGGATCACTAGGCGCACTTTCCTCCGACTGTGAGCCGTTGCCGCCTGACGGTTGAGCTGATTCGCCCGAAGACATCGCGACATCCATAAGAAAGTGGAGGCCTGCACGGGCAAACTCTCCTATTTTCCCTTCTCGGTGAACAAAACGAAGGAGGTAGTTGAATAAAAGAAACTCGTATTCAGACTTTTTGGCAGTTGAATGCTGAGCAGAGGTGATAGTCTCTTGGGAAGGGGCTGGGGAAGGTGTCCGTCTTTGACCCTCCACTGCTTCATCTTCGTCCTCTGCTTCCTCATCCTCCTCGTCGACAGCAAATAGTGGCTCCGACCGATACCAGTGCTTATCGTGGAAGAAGATCATTAACAGCTCCCGGTATGTCCTGATCCGGCTGCAGAGGATGCAGAGGAGGTTAACGACTACAGAAAACGGATTAGCTCAGTTACAGATCCAGGAGAGGTAGCGCAACACACGATCCTCTTCATACTCTGACGGCTGGCTACGTATAGCGTTCCCAGCAGCCCCCATGACGCGGGAACGGCCGTCCAGCTGCTCCTGGATATCATCGCCCACACATGTCCTCAGTAGCCGCAAAATGGCCCTATGTACAGCTGAGTGGACGAGGAATTGTTCATCAAGCAGTATAACCATGTTTTGCACTGCACGCAGAACCTCGGCTTGAATGCCCGAGGGTCGATCCGGTTCGCTTAGCCTGACGATGGTCCCAAGCACATCTGCTTTTGCCTTAAGAGAGCCAGTCCTATTTTTGCCAGGGATGCTGCCACGTACCATTCTTAAGTAGATACTCTAAACACGCGCCGGTTCCACTGCCACCATTTGCGCTAAGCCTTTAAAAAGTGGTGCAAGGTGTCGACATACCCCTCCTCGGTCCGCGCGGACTCCCAGACCAGCGCGTCGACCATTRACTGCAAATGAGCTGGGACGTCCGTTGATCTGATTCCCTGAAGGAGCTGTCGTTCATCCGGCTGCGTCAAGGTGGACTAACCTCAAAGAAACACATAGTCTGAGGAGTGAGATGAGAGAGTGGAGGCAGGTCAACGTACCTTGATATAAAGCCAGGATTTGTGAAATTCTAGGGCATTGTCGACAGTAGGCGACTTGACGGCAGGCTGGTTCGCCCCCTTGAGGAACTTTGAAAAGTAGTCCATGGGTGCAAACGCACAAAGAGAGGCCACACGCGAGAGCTTACCATCACGTGCCAACGCTGTCCTCCTCCACCACCCCATGGCCCACCGTCTCCTCAAGCTCGCCGTCGCCAGTCGCCCGCCCTCTTGGACATTCGGACCTATTCTGTTCGGAATCGGCGTCGTCCACTCGCGTCAGATACCCAAGACTCTGTCCTCCTTGGCGCTTGCTGCGCTACAAGTCTTCTCGCTATCCATACCTCTGTGTATAAGTAAGTGTCTTGTCATTTCTTGTTCCCTACTTGACAGAAAGACAGTCGTGTTTGGGATCAACGATGTGTATGACTACGAGTCTGATAGCCGTAATCCACGCAAACTCGCGAATGGCCTGCAGGGAGGCGTGCTTGAGCCAGAATACCACTCCCTTGTTCGGAACGCCGCCTACGCTTCCACAGTATTCATTGCAGCGGTCTCGATGCTCACTCAGCAACGTTACAATATCTTTGCTACATTATGCCTGCTGTTCTTTGGTTGGCAGTACTCCTCCCCACCCCTCCGGCTGAAAGAAGTACCAGTCATGGATTCGTTGTCCAATGGCTTGATAGTCTTCCTTGGCTGGTTCTGTGGATTTTCCTTCTCCGGGCGAGGTCTGTCAGACGTGCCTTCAAAAGGACTGATGTTGGGCCTGTGCACGACTGCTATCCATGCTTTGGGGGCTGTGATAGATGTCGACGCCGACATTGCCGGAGGGCAGAGGACAATTGCAGTTGCACTGGGCAGGAGACCAACTGCAATTTTTGGCACTCTCTGCTAGTGAGCCTTGTCCATTCAYTTTGCATCCATTGCGCTCATTTGGCTGTCCTTCTTTGGCACAGTCTCCTTGCCGCAGTTGGGGAGGAACCCAACTCTATCTTTGGCGTCTATCTTTGGGCGGGAACACTAGTTATGCTGGTGCCATGTCTCAAAGTCAACTTGGCCCAACGCTCTTTTGAGGTAATAGTATATATGTCGATTATTTGCTCGCTTATATGGTTTGCCGCACGTGCGAGGGGTATACTGAAGGGGGTAAAGGAGGAGTGAGAGTTTTAGTTGTTTTGATTGGTGATATTGCGATGCATACACGACTTGTAGACTACTAATCAAGAGGGCCAACCAGGGGCTGTAGGGTTAGCTTAGAAATCACAACCCTTGCCTGTTCTCCAAGCACGCCGACCTGCAGGCAGCCGTTGGCTGTTTTATTTTATTTTCTCTGAGGTCAAGCCCATYTCGATGCAGTAAACGAACGACGGTCTCYCTGGGGAAATAGGCCGACGGACATTTCAGTYCAACTGCGCTCGATGGTTGACGAGTTGGTCTGCCAGGAATTCGGGTCGTCCTCCAGTCCTCGAACGGAAACYAATAAGCCWACCCCTCTTGTCGATTGGTCTCTGCGTTCACAGGGTCTCGGACGGACGGTTCAATGTCAACATWCAAACTATGTGCCCACAGGCAAGTGCCCCTCCCACCGCAAGCAGAGCTAGATAACTGGAAGAATGATTTTGATAAAAGACCCGTCTAAGCTACCGTAAAAGATTTTGAATAAGTCCAATTCTAGGAAGGAAGTRCTCGATAGTTCAAAGAATCCTAGGTCGCGACGTACTATGGCAAATAGTGTATTACATACAAGGGGAATGGGGCTTAGCGRTAATGGCGCCTAATCTCCCGTTATCATGCGCATACTTTTTTGACTCCAACCCAACGTATGACGGCCTCCGTTGGCCCGCTRGTGGRCGTGCTGTGTGTATCTATYATACAAAACAGAACGGTGTTGTTCCACAGGAGACAAGACTAATTTGAAGATGCTTGGGCTCCGTGAGCGACTTCTACCCCAAAAACRGTCTCATGTCGCTGAGGAGTATAGGGTTGGGYAGGATCAAGCACTGTCAAGTCGTACAACACCGGGTTGTTGGGGCGGAAGACATAGGCAAACCCCACGAGATGAATAATGATAAGAAATGCACTGCCGCTAACGCCGGCCTGGAAGTGAGAGCAGCACATATAGTTATCAGGACTTGAAGGGCACTGCTGCAACAGGTGAACTGACCTTGATGATCCAACCTTTGTCTGAAGCTTCCCACAGAACGATAGCGCAGGCTAGGAAGAAGGAGATGAAGGCGACGACTGTCCATGTCTTGAAAGTTCTGGATCTGCGGTATTAAACCTGAGATTACCGATAACCCACCTGCGGTATAATCAACGCAAATGTGAACAGGGCAGGGTGCTGTTCCATCAAGTTCTTCAGCGGTTGACACAGTCAGTCAGATTTGATTAATAATACCCGCTACTGATGACAAACCTGATATCGGGCACCTTTGAGATCACCCAGGACATAAATCAAGCCGACGCCAAACCCAGTTGCAATGAGGCTGCTCAACAGAGATATTACTCCCGCGGCAAACCCGGCTTGACTAAGTGGATAATCCGAGAAGATGATGGTAGAGACGGCGCTAGAGGGATCTGGTTCACATTGTAAAATGACTAGCTGGGTGAGGGACCCTCACCCCATGACCAAACCGCACTTGAGACAGTCAGTGTCGAGCGACCCATCTTGGGAAGGGAGAACAAAGACATACCATAACATTCAAGTTGATCCACCTGCGACACATGTTGTCTCTGTAATTCTCCCACTCGATGAAGTTCTTCCCCGGGCTATTCGCGAGAGCCCTGAGACTCTGCCGAGGTGTCGTCCAATCAAGAACCAGATCGACGCCACCGTATAAGATCTCTGCCAAGTACTTGTGGTAGTGCTTTGAGGGCATGCTCTACTGCCGGGTGGTTCGAGTAGTGAGTGTTGTGGGTCGGTAAGGGCAGCCTCTGGCGTTTATATCACGGTGGCGTCCTGAGGCAAGATGAAACGTGTGTACCCTGAGGGGTTACCTGCTGCCAAGCTTGGCGCTTCCAGTGACATTGCCATCTGGCGCATTGACGCCCGTACTATTGTCAATAAAGACTTGTGGGGATGCGGTGTCTGAAACAACTCACCCCTGCTGCGTCACGGCGACTGGATGTTATATATACCCATCCCAAGAGAACGCGTACCACTGAGTCATGGAGAAGACTGACCACGACAAACATCCCCCGCTTCCCAGCAGCCCCGGTGTCCTTATGAAAACATTTAATCGGGTGGTGAGGATTGCACGGCTTCTTTTGATCGGCTACGCCTCGGAGGACTCACAACTAGAGTGCGCTAAACTACCTCGCTCATTTCGTCTTCCTCCAACTTCTCAACTGTTCAATTATTTAGAGATGTGAATCACCGGCGTTGGGAGAAACTTCAYGCTACCCTCCTCCGTAAAGTCGAGAACATYGGTGTTGTAGTATGTYCTGCCTTCTCCCCTAGCCGAGGTACCTCGCTGACATTGAGCCATGTGTCCATCTCGCCAAGTCCGGTTTGCTTCTCGCGTGAGTACAATGTCGTACCCCTTGGCCTTGAACAGCCTCTCACGAACACGGGTCACCCCATAGCTCGAATGCAAATCTCTTAATATCTTCTGACGGCGTTCTGCGTCGTATGACCTATTCGTCGGTGGCGGCATCCATCCTTCTGGCCATCATCTCCTTGATATTCGACTTCCTCTGTCTGTGGTCGTTGGTCGGCATGCACCCGAGGAGACTCCAGGTGGGTCACTTTAACTTTGTTTTGAAATAGAGGCGAAAGTCTCATCTGAAACGCCTCTCTTTGGCCCTGCTTTCTCAAACTCTTAGCTTCTTACAAAGCGATCGATGCTTTTCTATTACATGTGTGGAACACCATCYCTCTTTGGCGGTGCATCAGCACTCGCTTTCTTCACAGCCGTTGGYTCCTGGGTTTGGCTGGATTCGGTGAACGATGGCCGTAACGGCGTTGCTAAGATATGTACTGCGGTCCTCGGGGGCGCACTAACTCTCAACACTTGCGTTTGCTTTTACCTCGGCGGATCGATGAAGGGTCGACAGCACACTGACCCCGARGACCATACGACGAAGGAAATACCACCAGAAGACCCTACTCTCATTAGGCGCTGGTCAACAGTATCGGATGTGATACAACAGAGAGATAGCAGTGATGCATAATGCAGAGGAAAAGRGTCGAAATAGTACCTCCACTACAATAAATCATTGAAATGCACCTGCTTTGAGCACCTGTGGCCTGTTTCTCACACACGGTGTGCGAGTCATGTCAAAACCTGAATCACGGTATGGAGAAGAGGCAACTAGGTTCGTTTACTACTCTATCCAATGAGAGTGTCATTGTCTAATTATGATGATACACGCAGTGATGCCGAAAAGATATTTACAGTCATGTGTGTCATGTTCAACACAGGTATCAGAAAGTAAAGAAGAAAGTATCAAGGTCCAGAGCCATTAGATTGTTAGATATTTTTGCAGATGGCACAGTTGAGATCGATGTGATCTCGGAAGAGAGCAGCTGAGGGACAAAAAATCGATTAGCTCATATCTCTGGGAGGAACAGGAGTTTTCACGTACGCAGGACAATCAATGCCGCTAACATCGATACCATCAGGGTATAGACTAAGGTATACTTGATGACCTAGGAAAARCGTTGGTGATAGTATTGCGGGGGTCATGTTGGAAGTGCTTACAATCCACCTTCGTTGCCTCTTTTGCTTCGTCGAGAACAGGGGTGGGCGGATTTGCTTGGATGGGCGAAGCCAGACTGGAAYCAAARTTAAGTAACAATGCTCGACACCCCAGGGAGGCAATGGTAACYCACAGAGCATCGTAGAATGGAGGCCATTGGCGAACGGAATCAATATGGGCGGTGTCAAGATGATCAATAAGATATGACCCAAAAGAAAGTCAGATGTCCACAAAGACATTTCCACTATCTTGACGATAAACTCTCGAGCGGGTTGGGACATGGCTGAGGTTCCCAAACCACGACCGTACCATTTGCCGGTCCACCAAGCACGATTCGTCTCGTCATGCTTGAATTCACGAGTGAGGAAGACTGCAATCAAGAACTTTTGAATGGCACGCTGGACCGCGATGATCGCGATGACACCGAGGACAGCATGGGAGGCATCCCAGAGTTCTAAGAACCACTGTAAACATGAGTTGAGTATATGCTGAAGACGGTGAGAGGGGAGGGAGGGCTTACAAAGAACTCGAAGAATGCAATCAATCCAACCAAACCCAAGACATGGGCAAGAGTAGCCATCACAGACCCAAACTTAGTCCAGGATTCCATCATGGGACCCAGGAAAAGTGATATAAAGAAGAGGCTGATTAAGACGGCGGCGTTCCAGACGACAGGTCCGATCGCAATAATTGCAATGCGAATAAGTGGACTGGGAGGGAACTGGTTGTTTCTGTCCGGGAATGATTTGACGAACATATACGCAACGATGATGATAGTGGCTATGCATATCGGCCAGATGACTTCAGAGAAAAGGACTGATCGCCAGCTGGCGCGGGGGACGTCACCAGACAGCTTCTCCGAAGGATGTCCAAGTTTCTTTTTCTTGTAACCGGTGATCATAGTCCTTGAAAGCCGACAATAACCATACCAACTGCTGGCCTTTGTGCGCGAATTTCCGCGAGACATCCAGCGCAGGAACTCCCGATAGTCGATGATGAAGTCAGCGTAAGAGAATTGATGAGGGTTGAACAGGAACGGCGCGATGCAGAGGGAAAGAACCGAGAGCCAGAAGTAGATAAGATGGGGAATCCAAATTGACATGGTGGCATAAAGCAAGAGCAAGAGATTCCGCATCCCCATGTAGATACTTGGTCCAGCGAATCGTGAGTACAAAATGGTGAAGGAGATCCGACTGGTGGCAAAACCACGTCCTGTTGCAATATATCGGGCACCACCGAACGCCAGATTGCTGAGGATAGAATTCGAATATATCTGGGTCGAGAACACTTCAAAGATCGGCGACAACGAAAGGAAATGCTTCCCGAGACGTAGGATGGCCTTGCCAGTTCCTCGTTCCACGAGCTCTGCGAGTAACGTAAGACAAAGGACGACAAGTAAGAGTAAAATTTACCTTGCAAGAACAACGGCAGAAACGCGATGAAGAAAACCAGGAAAATGGATGTGATACAGCGTTTGATCCAATCGAAAACAGGAATGAGGTTGTAGCAACCGGCTTGGCCTCCGATAACATTCCCTTGACCGTCCACCCTACAAATGGCCAGTTGTTTGTTCAACGTACCGATGTAGAGTACTATAACATGTGTGAGAACCATAGATGAAAGAATATGAAAAAGACGCACAGGTTATCATAAATACCTGAATAGAGTAGATGACCAGAATGTTGTTGATGTGGAAGCCAGGGTGACCGTAGTAGAATGTGAGGAAACGGTCAATGGGCAGCTGAGTTCCCAAGTAGTAGTACTCGCGGCTCAACATCTGTTCACCCATGCCAGTGCCAATTTTGGTTTGGAAGTTGAGAATAGTTCCAAATCCGAGATCACGGCCTTTTCCGCACTGGTAGTATTCCGAGTGCTTGATCCTGCCTCCGCGACCAAAAGCGTTCATACCAGCGAAGATATCTTCGTTAAGGTGGAGACCCTTCTGTGCCTTGGATACGCCACCGCGCGTCGTCATGAAAGCGGCATTGAGGAAATCTGGATGTCCATAGTGCAACTTGCCACCGATCCATGCCAGTGCACGAGCGGTCATAGTACCGAACGTTTGTTCCTTTCCTGCAGCGATATCGCCAAGCACACCAATGTTTTCCGAGAAGATATACTCTCGAGTACCAACAATGGCGACAGGGGAGCGGTTAAACTCCTTATGACCCCATTGTGCATAAGGACTCTGGCTAGACACGGAATATTCCTCGAATTCACCCAGGATGTTGCGGATCTTCAGACATTCCTCCAGGTAGTTGTCTTGGTTGGCGTCAATAAGCTGCAAGTATTCACCACGATAGAAGACAATGGCATGATTCTGATTATCCGACTTCCCATCTCCAAGAATGGGGTTGCCAGGAAGCTCGATTCTAAACTTGGGTTTCCGCTTTTTAGTCACCTCATCAATTTCAGAGTGGCCATCGATGAGTGTGGAAAACAGTCTAGCTTCCCCCCCTTTTGGCCCGGGCTCCTCRTCGAGGTATGCAATCTGTAAATCCGGATACGCGCGCAACAAGAACTCAGCATTCTCCTGCTCTTCCTTGTTGAATTTGGAAAAGCGTTGCATGGAAATGGTGAATTTGAATTTACGACGTGCCATATGCTCCAGCTCCCTCTCCAATCTCTCCGTATTCCCGCCGAAATTGTGGACAATGTCTGGGTTTTCGACACGATAGAGCAGTTTGATGGCTTTAGAATAGTTCATCATACCAGACACAGTACGGTAGAGCGTCTGTGCTCGAAGGGATGCCCAAATTCGCGTGCGAAGCGTGTACTCTGGCGATGAAGTCTTGAAACCAATGCAGTAAAATGGAAGATCGTCCGTCTTGCTCAGCTTTTCATTGGCCTGGCTAGCAGTTCCGTCCACAGCCTCGGACTCTTCGGCAAGAATCTTGGTGTCTTTCACGAAGTTGTCCCACTCGACAGGATGAAGCTGTTTAAGATACTCGAGTAACGTGACACGAGTATTCTGGTCTTCCTCGCGAATAATTTCTCTCAAACTCAAGAGAATCTTTTCGGAATAATGAGGGACGAGGACGGTGAAAGTTGGCATTGCATCGACGGGTAAAGGTTCGGGGAGTGCAGTGGTGAGGGAAGAGGCAAAAAACGAAATGCGACGTTCGGCTTCGCCTCCGGCAGGGAAGAATGCGTTCTTGAAACCTCCACTATTTTGGTTTGTGAAGAAAGGAGGAGCACGAAGAGTCCTCCGACCATCGGGGCCATCAACTTGGTGGTACAGTAGGCGCTGAACGTGATCGATGGAGAGAAGATGCTCGCGGTACATAGAAATAATGATTGCGTTCCAGATTTGTGATACCAACACCTAAGCACCGCCATTAGTATTGTACTCTCTCTAAAAGTGTTAACAACTTGCCTTTGGCTTGTACTTGACCTCCATCTCAGCTGTAGCCAAGAGCTTCGCGTAGATTCGCTTGGGCAGGCGGGTGTAGATATCCTTCCACGGTGTCCAGATGGAGAGACCAAGRGAGAAAGACCGACCAATACTGAAAATGACGACCCAGATGATATACCAAAGGTACGTGTCCAGGAAGAAGAGAATCAAGTCCATGACATACATAATGGCGAGAGCGAAGGGGACCTGATTGGTGCACAAGGCGTTGCCAAAAATTTTGTCATTGCATCCCTGAACCTTCGTTCGAGCCATAACAGCGATGGGAGCACTGAAGGAGGTTGTCAAGAAGAAATACGATTCAGTGAGCTTGCAGCCGAAGATGAGTAGCCACAGCGCTATTGAAGCGGTTCGGGCATTGCGCGGCAACGAGGGATAAGAAGCGGTAAAGGTTTGAGAAGCCATGTATTTCCTGGACTTTCCAGCCACACGATCACCAAACATCCTTCCAGAAGGAATGATAGCGAATGCCAGCGTAACGACGACCGAGATGAAGAATTGGACAATACCGACGATTAAAGGAATCTGTGAGTTTGCGCTTGTGGGACGGTTATCGACCATTGCAACGTAGAAGGTGGGACCAGCGGTAAGGGCCATTATGACCAGTAGGAAAATGAGTCGTGTAGTGAGATGAGAGGCATTGTTCCAAGTAGTGGGAATATATGAAAATTCTGCGAGCGTGGCGAGAATCATGATACCGGTTGACACTGCGCCACCGAGTGCGACAGCGGACCAGGTCATAGGTGCGGAGGGTTGCTGTTTATTACGGGGGGCATACACTTTTGGGGAGTTGAAGGCTGTAAAGAAATAGAAGAATGCGATGTGAATGATCCAGATACGATTGAAGTTGACGAGGAGGTGGGCGGTTGAGCGTTTTTCGTAGTATGTCTTGAAGAAGGTGCGTTGCCACTCGACTTTACCCAACTTCATGAAGCGTTGAGCAGGAGGAATATCACTGAGTCGTTGCTGCAGGGACCAATTAAGAGCGACCTATACGCGAGTATAATCAAAACATACCCCGCCCTGAAGAACAATTTTTCCAAGCCCTTCTGGGTACCAGAAAAGCTGATTGATGTCATCGTAGCCGATAACTTGGTCATGATCCTTCTCTTTCCGTACGAATTTGCCATCTACTACTTCGTATCCTTGATCTCGCATGAACCGATATAGGGGCTTGATGATTGAGTGCAGGTATAAACCTTCTGGGACAGGATCGACCCGGCTCTGACATTCGGGGCTCCGGTAATAGTCGTCGGCACACTTGAAGATGAAGCACAAGCACTCCGGTACAAAGCGAACATTGCCCGCTTCTCCCCAGCAAAGAAGGTAAAGCGCGATTTGCCTTAAGCGGTCGTACTGGCTCATGTTGTTCATGGCGCTGCGCCAACGGTTGAGGGCACTGTCAAGCGACTTGGAGCCGATAGGTTTAGCACCCTTCATGCTCTTGAGACGCTGAAGACCAGGATTCTGGGTTTGACCAACAGCGTCATCGAGGTTGAGTTGGGCCGCGAAGTACCATTTACGGTAGTTGGCATGTTGACCACCAATATAGTCGGCATGAACGGTCAACAGGGCCTGGTTCGGGGTCATGCGTGATGCACGGGAATCTAACAAGTGCATAAGAAAATCGAACTGTGAAGAGGAGATCAATAGATGTCGTCAGCGTGGGTAACAGCTCCACTCACCATGTTACGCATGGAGTCCCGTTGAAAACCGAATTTCTGGGTGAGGTCGAGGAAAATATCTTCAATTTCCTCGGTCGACATAGGTATCTGACGGTCTGCAGACCAGGCAGGATAATGCTCAGAGACACCAACGCCTGGGTCGGCAAAGGGAGAGACACTGGGAAAGCTGGCATGCGAGTCGACAGAGGGGTTATAACGACCATAGTCACCAKACTCGGCAGAAGCTACGTGAATGGTCAGCAAAAAGTGAGCTCGCAAAACGTCCCACCCACCACTGCTCGGGTCGTAATAGTTCGGGCCTCCGGCCAAGCGAGCGGTGCTCGAGTTCAAACTGTTGTAGTGGTCGCCCAGTTCTGAGGTGTCATCGTATTCCCGGCGTGGAGACGAGTACGGGGGGGCTATAGGCACGGGTCCTTGTCGCGGAGGTGAGTAAGGGTTATTCCTTGGATCCATGGGCCTGGGATAACCAGGGGAGGTCATGGCAACTGGTATACTCTCTGAGCGAGGAGGGATATCTTATTAGTAAAAAAGGAGCGGAATGGACAGAAGGCCGTCTGTGGCAGAGATATGCTCTGAGAAAGATATGGATAGTAAAGAGAGGGAGGTCGTCCACGCCAGCGAGAAAGAAGAGAGTGGGGGGTGACAGTCGGGGGTTGTGATGGATCCTTGTATCGTGACAGGCTGAGTCTGATACTGTGACACCTTTCATGCGACAAGTCACATCTTTCCCCACGCGAGCTGATCATTCGTTTCCATCGGCTCTTCCCTTTTGGCAAACTTGGAGGTGTACTTTAGCCGTGACGACCCACAGTCGCTGCGCGTAGAAACATAACATAAAGGGGCGGAGCAGGCGACGACAAAAGCATCTGCAGGTCTCAGCGGCGACGTTACAAAAGGAAGCTGTGTGATGAACAAGCGACACTTGCCCCTTTCGGCAATGGTTGATCCCCAGCTTGAACTAAAAGCTCCTCCCTCTCCTCAGCATGGGCGATGCAGGGCTAGACCGAAGATACCTTTTGTCATCACGGTGGAAAAACTCGCCAGATGTTTATCCTCCTCCAGAGACCCATACTCGAGGCYGCCGRGTACCTTCCCTGGTCTGGTTCTGCCTGCAATGTGTCTCCGAGTACCCCGACCAGATCCAACTCCCAATCAAGCTCAGATACCAACCCTCGGCCCGGTCACCACCAAACACGTTCAATCTTTTCGACAAACTCCTTAGATCGGCTCTCTCTCATCAAGATGCCAACAACGAGGTATCTGACGATGACTCCGACGTTGATTTCTCAACAATCGACCCGCGAATGTGGGCAACAGTAGTACAAGTCTTCGACCATATCCACCCCAGGCTGCAATCATACACCATTTCTCTTAACGATGAACTCTTACCACTTCTCCAGGGAATTCAGTGCACTGAGTCCTTCGCATTGATTACAATACTAGAGCTGCCCGGCTGCCCGGCGCTCACGGATGAAAGCATCGTCGAGTTGATGTTCCTGCGTACCCTTGCAGCCCTTGATGCTAGCAACACTGAGATATCTGCCGACGGCATACTCTCTCTCTCGCGATCTCTTCAGACCAATGGCTCGACGGACTCAATGCGACAACTGAAAGGGCCTTGGGACCTACGGATTTTGCGCCTCAAACACTGCAGAAAAGTTAGTAGTCAAGTTTACCAACACCTCCCCAAGTTCCCCCTCCTTTCAGTAGTTGGTGCGTACGGTACATTCGCGCACCTTTCTCCGATGCTCATGCTCTTTAGACCTTCGGGGCACCAACTGCTGTCCTCAAGCGTCGACAGACCACATCGTGTTCTCCCCGTYTAAGAACCGGACCTTGTTCTCCTCCAATTTGTCATTCTCCCTTGACGCGTTGCAACATTACCAGAAGGATGTGCAAATGTTTTCTGCTCCAGAGGAGTTCCAATATCGTCTTCGAATCAAAAATTTATGCCATCCTATCATTGCGAGAGCAATCACAGCCCAGGAATGCGCAAGTMATGAACCCAGTGTAAATGATGATCAGCGAGACTCTAGTGGTGRCTTATCTAGTGAAAAACGGTATCATGACTACGAGTCCGGGGACGAGAGGGCTTCTGATAGCGAGGGAGTGAAAGGAGGATGTGAGAGCGGTGAACTCGGTGGCATAAACTCAGAAGAATGGGCAGGGGACCTCGGTGCTGAGGAGCTTGTAAGTCTTCTTGTTGATGTCACCGCCAAAGTCGTTAACTCCACTCGCCAAAGCAAACAGCACGGACCTGGTCGCAGAACGACACAGACGGTCAAAAGAATCTTCGTAGAGACCCCTCGAGTGTTCCCCTACCCGAGCCACGGCCAACCAAACGCCAAAGAATATCTGGTAAAGCCATTGGGTTTGAGCCTGGTTCCGATAATTATCAGGCCGAATCAAAGCTAATTCGAGGTGCTGAGCGATTTGGCAACGAATCGGAGGGTGCTTCGCCTGATGATAGATCAGGCACCCATCTCCCCGTTAATGCTGTCTCGTACACCACTGCACGGAGGACACCTCGGGTCGCGGTGAATCAGCGGGACCTTCATCTGTATGATGCAGATTGGCAAAGGAAGTACACATATGTCCCCATGAGCCTGGCGAAGGGCAAGTTCGACAGCGAACTGATGCTCTACCGTCCTCCGCAACCGTTCTGCTTCCTCAAGACCCACCTGGAACTGATCAGAGCGAAGGAGCTCAAGCAGGCGGAGTTGAGAACCACCAAATATGCCCCCACCCTTGTTGCGCCGGATGACAAGAAGGCATTGAATGCRCAACAAATGCTGCGATCTATGGCAACATTCGCCATTCGACACAGGCAAACTGATAAATCACAGATCAAGCATGACATACCATACGGGTCATCGAGGAACCCATTTCCCAGACAATCTGTGGGATCTAAAATGGATTGGGGGAGAGATGATARCAGGTCCGAGTTGTCGGTTCCGAAATCGTTGAAACCAATCTCAGCCCTTCGTGTCCCGGACTTCACACAGGACATCCTACTGGGGGCTGCAGACAATAAAGAAACAACACAACAGTCATCACAATACGCCGAGGTCTCGACACCGCGGCACACTCCAACCTCAACATTGTCGGGTAAAGGGTCAAAGAAGGGGGGGAGAACGGGGAGCACCAATCAACCAGGCTTCAATTGGGCAGCGTGGGCGTCCAAAAAGTCCTGAGTCCTACGTACATATTCAGCCCCGCTGTGCAGTGCGCACATACATGTAGTGGAAGTGACCTAAAAATAAGTTCCACGTCACGTGGCAGGGATATGGGATGAGCAGCCAAAGCACTCGGCACCTGAAGGGACTCCGCTCGACCGTTTTGTGGTCGCCAWCCCCTGGCTTTCGTCCCTCACYCATCTCYAATGCGCGTTCCAACTCGCATGTGTRCTTATAACTTTGTTCTCCAGCGCGAAAYTGTGCGCAGGTCGGCCACAAAGAGCGCGGCATCAGTTCGGCATGCCAGTGGTGCACGTAGCTTGTCAGTCATGACTGGAGTATCAAGACCTTACGCTTTTCACATCGGAACAAGTTGGGCAGGAAAGGTGGAATCTAATCCAGGCCGGCTGCCCAAAGTTCCTTTCCCAGCAGACGGGCTCATAGGCTCTTGGAGAGATCAAATGCTTGCCAGACCCAAGGCCGTGAAAAGCGTTGATGCTGGGGAAGATTTCTTTTTCGTGCAAGAGGTGCGTTCGGTTCCTATCTGATCTCTCGCTATTTCCAAGGCTACSACTTACMACATGCAACTATGCCTGTCAGATGCGAAGTGGTTCCGTGAGCATCTTGTCTTCATCAGCAAACACCATTACCTTAATCTCAATTACTCCCCCTCCCCTCTTTTTTTTTTCCTGGTTATTGAGGGCATCTCATTTGGTATTGCAGATGGTGTGGGTGGCTGGGTGGAGAGCGGTGTCGACCCGTCGCTCTTCTCACAAGCTCTAATGTACCATGCACATAGATATACCCGGAATGCCTGGGCGGGTGAGCCAGAGATTGACCCAACACTCGACTATGAGGAGCGAGAACAGATAGAAGGTTGGGAGATGACTCCGTATGATTGTATGGACCTCGCCTATCATGGCGTGTTAAGGGAGAAGATGGTGCAAGCAGGTGTGTGCTTAGTATGTTGCGTAATATTCGGACTCGTCCTCACTACTTCACCTAGGCTCAAGTACGGCTTGCATCATCAGCCTGAACGCAGCAAATGGCGTGTTGCGTTCTGCAAAGTACGTAACTCGCCTCTAGGGACACCCCGTCCGGAGGGTGACTTAAGGGGCATTCACCAGCCTAGGCGACAGCGGCTTCGCAATCATCCGGTCGTCATCAATATTCTACCGACAGCGCCCACAAACACACTTCTTTAATTGCCCAAAGTGTGTGGATCGCCTTCAACGCTTGGCTTCAAATCTGACTCTCTCATAGACAACTMACCAAACTYCCAACTAATGCCGGTAGGAAATTTTCGCGAGCATGTGTTGATTCTCCAAGGGATGCAGAGACATACCAAACCAAACTGAGAGATGGTGACATAGTCGTCGCTTATGTGCGCTCCCCTATTCTCAGGGATCATTATGACATGGTCTCTCACACATGGTTTTCGACAGACGGACGGTTTCTCAGACAATGTATTTTCTTCCGAAATGGCAACAATATGCCGGCTAGTTGCTCGCGCGGGCGGTACGGAAGATGAGATCGCGCAAGCCATGGCAGATCGCATGGTTGAGTATTCGCAGCAATGTATGAGAAGCAAAACCAGGGTTAGTCCGTTTGAGAGTACGTGTTACGAACCAATCCTCCGTCAAGTTGCCCTCTCATATCTGTCGACTTTTTTTTTTCTCAGGAGATGCAGCCAGGCAGGGTATGTTTTTCCGCGGAGGGGTATGTAACTCCCGATCACTTTTCGCCACAGTGTTGATTTGTTCTTGTTATAGAAACCAGATGAGTGGGTCATGCTTCATTTACTCCTTACTACAAGGTTCAGCTATTGACACCGCGAGTATAGTGTGACAGTTGTTGTTGGGCTAGTTAAGGAAACGTCATAGTGTTTCGCGGCTTCGGACCTCACTTTACAGTTGCATTCCGCTGCATTTTCATCTCACTGCCTCCCCCCCCCCTAATTTATTGTACATTGCATTTATTCACTACATCGCCAGCAACTTGATATCTAACTTGTTATTTAGAGTCGCACCTGTAATACGGGCACAACCGGGTCATAGAATTCGTTCTGATTTCAGATTCCGTTGCCGTAATTTCCAGAAGAACCCCCTTTATAGATTGCGCTCAACAAAGCTTTCGATAGCACCCACGGGGGTTAAAGGGTACTCTTTCAATTGGACTTCGCCGTCAACAAGGACCGTATTGGGCTGTACAAAAATCTTGCGTGGCTGAAAAAAGAAACACAAGTTGTCAGCCGAGAACATATGCGAGGGTTCAATGATCGTTCCCCAACCTGTTTCTTCGCCAGCACGAGGTTCCTTATCTCACCTTCCCAGCCGCCAAGAGGCTGAGTCAGGTTAGTGTAGTATTCACGAGCGCCGGACCCGTCTGCTGTACTCTTCCGGACCTGGAGCTCCACAAGGAGCTGCCCAGCCACCTTTCTCCCCTTGGTCAAAACGAGGTCTCGATCGACCTGATCGTCCGAAGAAATCACGAAACAATCGGTAAGCGGATATTATCCTCCATGATTGAATCTCCTGGGTCTCACTTACCCGAACGTAAAGGTTCACGAGAACACCGCGCTCATCACGGACTTCTTCTAGTCGCGCGATGCCGGAGTGGATGAGGTGCTGAGTGATACCAAGTCTGGCAGGAGAGAAGAGTTTCAGTGTTCAATACGGACGACTACACGTTACAACACTTACCTTGCCTGCATATGAGCCTGACCATGCTTCTTGTTGATAGGGTCGTAAAATTCGAGAGCACGTAGACCAGCTCTGGCCATCAACAAGAATGTAACGTATTGGATATCTTCAACATCCTTGGTGGTAGTGTACTAAGAGGATGAATGGCGGTGAGGACTAGGGCACTGGAGACGGATGTTGGGGCACYRCGCATACATTAAATATTTTCAGAATGTCGGGCTCGCTAACAACTAACCAATTTATGAGGTTCAGTGAAAGCGACAGACTATAAATCGTGATCCGGACTCACGGTATAGCGCGACGGTCTCRGCACGGCATTCTTCCATGGAGGAAGACACCTCACCAAGCACAGAACCAGGAGTCTGGCCAGGTTTGTACCAAGATGTGCTTCATTCCAGATATAGTCAACATGTGGGTCCCTTAGGCGCCTTCAAATAAAGCCGCACGCACATCGGTTTGCCAGTCAAAGGGTTGATGACCTGTGAGCTAGAGTAAATCAAACCGAACAGCACCGAAAACTAATCGACTCGAGTACCTTCTCAGGGTCGAAATTCTTCGTCCCATCAGGATACTCTTCGAATAGTTTGCCAGAACCGTGGCCCAGTAGTTCATGGTTGGCAACCTGGAGTTCAAACGCTCGGCTGTCCCAAGCATTATACAGGTCGACATCATCAGGATGGATAAAGGTGAGTTCTTCGCCTGGATATTCGTCCAAGGGCAGTCAGAAGAACCCCATTGAATAATTGCGGAACTTCTCACTCGGTGCTTTCGCGGCCAAAATGTTCTAGTAATAGATGAGTTTAGTCTCATGATGTTCGGAAAATGCCAGCGTACAGCAAGCGAGACATTTTTAAAGCCAGTCGATTCTCTGATATCGTAGTAGTTCTGAAGGTTGTGTCAACGCGGATCGCGTGTGTCGTCCGTTGTCGGAGATGACTACCTACAGGAATCTGTTATGAAAGAAGTTGTGCCGATCAATTAACCCAATATATGTGATATAGGGGGACAAAGCATACGTTAATGCCGGCAGGAATACCTGGAAACATTTCAACACCTGCAGTCCTGAAGCGTTGGTATGAACAACATACCCCCTGTAGCAAAATTTACAACTTCCAAAGCCGTGAAGTCGGGCTTCCTAAAGACATCAACTTCGAAAGCTTTTCCCCAGGGCAAGACTTGGATGAGTTCAGGTGCCTTGCTAACCAGGGTCTCGTATTTGGCACTGAGTTCCTTATTTACAATAGCAGTGAAACCTATTTGGCGATAGTGAGCTGGTTTGTCTGGGCAAAGGTAGCATGTATGACACTAGACACCTTCCCATTCGGCACGTCCTCCGTAGGGATCTACGTATGTTTCGATAAACTGTGGATTCAGCGGTGAACTGGGCCGAAACGGAGGTGGCAATACCATTTAGGACGCACCCCGATGTAAGATTCAACGACAGGTCCTACGTCTTTAACCCAGTCCCTTGAGGCATCCTTGTGGTCCTGGATGGAACCCGTTTCAAACCTGATCACATGAACTCGGGGCAGCAGGTTACAAAACGAGGATACCCACGATTTGATGTAGCCTTCGATCATGTTAACCTGGTGTTCGCCGACCGCATATTTTTTGGCCTGGAAAAATTGGTGAGTGGTGTATAGCATGCTGATAATGAAGTATTACTTCTCGCAAAGCATCGTTTACCCTTGCAAGGGTGGTAGAATAATCGCCGTACTCGACCTGGAGTTGAGCTTTATTCCCCTGGAGAGTGATTTCATGGGCGGCTGGAGAGGTTATGTTGACCGATGCGACTCGGAGGGTGTAGTGGCCTAGGCCGTGTTTCATGACGCTGTGTGTRCACGGTAAAAGATGTGGGTGTGGGGGAGTCTACATAGAAGCCTACCGAGTGTTCAGCACGTCAATACCTAGTTTCTCAGCAGCTGCCTGAACCGCGGCTACTTCATCGTCGTCAATTATTTGGCCAGTGTAATAATTCGATACATGTCCGAGTCTGGGCTTGCCAATGAACAGACTGGCTTCCGGGGTTGTTGAATAGATGTGTTCTTTCAGCTAAACCGAGTGTCCATGACTCTTCCGCTTGCATCGAAAGTGAGATATATTACCTTGTTCCAGAGGGGAACAGCCTTGTCTTTATTAACAGAGTGCAAGACAACTGTCTCAAACTTTTCGCTGGGAATACGCGGAATAATTTTTGTGAAGCCGAAAGACTTGTAGTTGACAAGATTGCTCAACACCTTGAATCCCAATGTGAGTCTTACGGCATGAAGGCTAACGTCAGAAGGGCCGTACTTGGACAGTATACTGCAGCAAATCGTCCCATTCCAACGCGGTGAGATGGGAATCAGCCTGCAGTGCGTCCAGGTTGCCCAACTTGGCCTTGTCGCTGTTGCTAAAAACTAAAATGAGTAAATCATAGAGCTCGGTCGCTTGTGGGGTCCATTGTTCTATTTCACGTCACGATCATGGATGATATAGCTTACAGTGACGTATGCATACCTTGAATGATGCGAGCACCAGCCCAAGACGCCAAGCTGAGAAAATGTGCATACTTCTTCTCCCGGGAGCTACACAAGGGTTACAGGGACGGCGGTGACACTACTTCTTGGCAAGAGAGCACACCTGAGTTGGGCAAAAGCCTTGGCTATATCTAAGCTACACAAGGGGGCAGCGCGATCTGCGAGAAAACGTTCGTTGTTCAAAGCCACAGAGGCCATGGTCAATGTCATCGATGGCTACGGTTCCGGCACACAACTGGCTTTATCGCGGTCACGTGCCCACTATTCACGGGACCAGGTACATACGCTAACAATAGCTCACTGTGAAGTGTGAACCTCTCCCACCTGCTGCTTCACCCGCTGATAATTGGCCCAAAAGACTTCCCAATCCGCATCAGGAACACCCGCCGCTGCTTCTCTCCCATCACCATCACCAGCTTCACCGGGAGATGGCGTACCAGCCCATTCAACGGCACGTTCAAAGCACTCCAATGCCGACATGGATTTGGTTCCTTCTCTAGCCTCATGCAGGACGCCCATCAAATTCCACGCTTCGGCAGCTGTGCGACGAGCATCACGGAGCAGCCCCTCAGCCACGGGCTTCATACTTCGAGAAGAAGAATAAGTGGTCAGGAGATGCTCTTCTAGAGGATGGGGCAACGAGCTCTTTAAATGAAATTCCCCCGATTTAATAATAGGGAGTCCTGTGAGCATTCGTGCAACGCGTTCCGAAGATTCTGCCGCAAAAGTCAACCATTGGATAGATGCAAGAGCAGCACGGCGTTGCGCATATGAGACCTCGGCCAAGTGAACGGAAAGGATAGATGAGCGTTGCAAGAGATATAGCGCATGAAGGGCTTGCGGAGGAGATGCGGATGCCAAGGAATCTGGAGGGCGGACCGCCCGTAGTAGGGCAAGGGCATTTTCTTCGATTGATTCGGCTTTTCGGTATTGTCCTGATTTGGCATAGAATGCCGACAGTGCTACGAGTGTAGATGATAATAATCTCTGGGCAAGAGGTGATGTAGGTGGTTGTTTCGGCACGAGTTCCAGGGGTTCTGTGGCGCTTGAAGAGGGTTTGTCGTCAATGAGTTGGATGAGTTGGAGGGCACGTGTCCACCACTCTAACGCCTGTTTTCCCTGCCCCAGCCGTGAGTTAATATCCCCGAGTTTCAGCGCAATACGGGCCGAATCGAGACCTTGGGCAGAAAGGCCAGCCCATGCACGTTCAAAATTTGACTTTGCCTGGGGCAGAAAGTCCTCGCCCAGCTTCTCCAGAATATTCCCGTGAAGGGTGAAGAGCTGAGGCAGTGTGCGAGGATTGAGTCTGTCGTGTAAACTCTCTGCATGGTTGATGGCCACCCGCAGAAAATCTTCTGTGAGTTGCAGCTGGGGGTTAATGACCTTGACCCCTGCTGGCCCGACGAGGCCAGAGCCACGTTGGTCGAGGGTTCCAATGACCGTGGTGTTTTGGCCGATGCCCCAGGCATATGCCATCCACGCCGCTCGAACGAGATGGCGACCGCGGAAACCCAAGGCGGGGTCCGTACCGCCGCGCAGGGCATCGCCTGTCCATTTATCTGCGTCGGACTCCCATTGCCACTTTTTCACCTCGTCGTCAGGTTCTGGAGCGAGTCCACTCTTCTCGGCCCAGATGTGCGCGCCCTCGTATGCCGTTCCGACGGTGAGGCCCAGAGCGGCCAGACCTATGAGTGAGAATTTGAAGAAGCGCCGGCCGACATCCAGAACGAATAGGAAATGCTTGGGAAAGTTCTCCTCGACCAAGACSGGGGACTCGTGTTTCGGAGGGGCGGTGAGGTGACGGCGGCGTGTTGCGGCGGCGAGGGGACGGGCGCAGAGGTGCGGTCTCGCGACGAGGCGCTGCATGGGATGGGGAGAAAATGCCGGGGGTCACGGGATGACGTGAGGACACGGGGACTGAATTGGGGCGGTGGACGGGCGGTTATCTGTCACAACGCATCACTTGGAAGAGAGCTTTCATGCCTGATTCATTGAGAACAAACCCGAAAACAGCATGTCCCATGCATCTTCGCAGTCTAGAAGCCGCTTTCCTGTCCTCCTTAAATACGCATCCCATAATTGTGTGTTCCCTTTCCAGTTTCCTGCAGGTCCCCGTCCCCAAGGGCCATGTTCGGTTTCTCCTGCTGGCTGCTTCTGCTCTCCATTCCCCTTACCGCTTTCGCYCACAGACCACCTGCTAAGCGACAAAATGGCTCGGGAGGGAGTCCTTTCGTGAGCGCAGCCACAGACGGAAGTGGCAAGTTGATGGTCAACGGAAGGTAACCAAAGTCCACCCTTTTGCCCCTCCCCCCCACTCATTCAATTCATTAACGTTTCCGATAGCGAGTTCCGCTTCATCGGTACAACAGCCTACTGGCTGTCTTCACTGAACTCGCTCCAGGATATCGACTACACTTTGGGGAACATCTCGCAGGCAGGCTTCAACTCGGTGAGGACCTGGGCATTCAATGGTACGAGTCGGCTTTCCTAGGTCAACTTCTCTATCTCAATTACCACCAGATGTCGATACCATTCCAGAAAACGGCACCTGGTTCCAGTCTGTCCAGAATGGCTCGCTCGTCATCAACAATGGCACCAACGGCCTCCAGAAACTCGATGCGGTAATGGATCTCGCCCAGAAGCATGGTATTTACGTCCTCCTGTCTCTCACGAACAACTGGAATCCTCGGCCAACCGACAATGTCACTGTGACTGATCCCCTCAGCGTCCTCCGTTTCGGCAAGCGGGATATGGTGACGAATAACTCACTCCCAAGAGGCGCGCTAAGTAACGACTACGGTGTGTACTGGTTCGTCACGACATCCGGCACCTATTAATTATTCCCAAGGTGGTATGGACTTCTATGTTCGCTCATTGGGCGGCCYCCAAGAACATGATCAATTCTTCACGAACCAAACTTTGATTGACGCCTTCAAAAACTACACCGCACAAATCGTAACTCGTTACGCTAATCACCCCAACGTGATTTCTTGGTATGCCAACGACTATTAAAATAAAATAAAATAAGCCGTGTTCTGACTTTTGAGGCTCCAGGGAACTTGCTAACGACCCCAGGTTTGTATACTGTGCTTTATGAATTTTATTCATGTGGCTAAACAGTGTTAAATAGGTGTAATTCATCCATCTCAGCATCCCCTGGTTGTATTGCACAACACGTCACGAGATGGCATTCTGACATTGCACAGCATGTTAAGCAACACGACCCCAACCACCTTGTCTCAACAGGGTATGCTAAAACTCCAGTAAAAACAGCCATTGAAGCCCAACTGATTACGTGACGTAGACATCAAGGATTCTTTTGTACGGGCTGCCCTAAGTTGTTCCCTCGGGTTACTCCTCCCCGTCCGCAGCCATCTCCGGCTCCTGGGTCGCGTCGCCGTAGCCTCAAAGCTGCTCCTTTGACCAGAGAACGCATTTTCATGGAGCGCAAGGCTTCCCTCAAGAAGTCAAGAGCCCTTGCACAACAGAGTAAAAGAGAATCCGAGGCAGGTGCTATTCGCATCCGTGGGCGCTGGGTATCTACTCGTGAGCCTGATTCACCTCTCCTGGGCCTCGCGAGATAATGATATCATGATCAAATTCAGCTACGCGTCGGCAACAAGACTCTGGTCTGGGATCCGCCTTCGACGGTTCACAGGGGGTTGATAGCGAAGATATTATCAACATTCCCCAGGTCGATTTTGGTAGTTTCATGATGTTCCCGGACCAAAATAGTTATGGCGTAGCCGATCCTAACTTGCCCCCATTCAACAATACTGTTGCACAAGGCCTCGACTGGATAAGCAAACACGCGGAAACCGGTCGCCTGTAAGTTCTTAACGGTCTTCAAAAATTGTTATCAGATTGATTTATTTTCCTTTAGCTTCGGAAAACCAATGACCATGGCTGGGTTTGGTCTTGTTACACAAGGGAACGCCCAAGCATTTGTACCATTCAACTCAACAAATGCTCCTTTTGCTGCAGACGCTAGTAAGACCCTCTTTCAAAATCGTTTGATCCTCATTATTAAGTGGATTGTAGATGCCACTGCAGCAGCGGGAGGTCAAATCCAACAACCATTTGGAATTACTGATGAGCAACGTAACGAGGCCTACAGCCAGTGGCTTCAAGGTGCAGTCGCTTCTACTCAACCTATATTACTTACTAATAGTGTCATGGCTTAGCTGGTGTGCTTGGTGGCCTCCAGGGCATGATTCAATATCAGGCACGTGTTTAAATATTCTACCCAGTTGCGCGCTGTACTCATCCCCACTTAGTGGTCTCAACCTGGTCTTCAGGTGCAACCCGGTACTGTGATTTCAACAGCGGACACGAYAACAGGAACAAGTTCCGGGGACTCGAGTACCGGTACAAGTTCCACGGACGCGGTTACCGGCACATCGCCCAGTGATGGCTATGATATTAATGGAGTTGGGTGAGTCGTAACATGCTCAAAGGGACTGCAACTCCCTGAACTCATATATGCCAGGCGTCAATCTGCTATTCAGGCAATAAACTCAGCTACGCAAGGCTTCGCACCTGTCTCTGCACCTGTCTCTAGTGTTTGAGGACCTTTTCGAAATAACTTTGTTCTTTCCCACCAGAGACACTCTCAGATTACTTTGTACAACTAGATTAGGTGGTGACGCTTCGTGACGATGTTGCTACGTTTTTACGGATTATGCCTTGTAATTGTGATGCGGTTTTTTCGTGCACCCTTTTAGCCTGAGAATCCAAGCATGTGACGTCAACGCGTCTGACCRTGACTAGGGTATTCACTGGGCTGTCTCTATCGACCCAAACAGTCCCAACCGGCCTCTGACAATACAAGCATGAAATTCTTCATTGACAACTTACCCGTGAGTTTGTGTGACTCAATATGAAGAAAGCTCATGCGTTCGGATTCCCTAGATAATTTTCCCATACGACCGCATCTATCCAGGTGATTAGCCATTCGGATCTGTAAGAGCTTTACACTGAAAGTGTTAAGAACAATATGCATATATGTGTGACCTGAAAAGAACCCTTGACGCTACTGTACTGCTGCTCCCTCTTCCACCYCCAGAAGCCTAAATGACTGACTCGCATAGGGYCATTGCGTGCTGGAAATGCCTTCGGGAACRGGAAAGACGGTCTCTTTACTTTCCCTCATTGTGTCGTATCAGCAAGTGAGTTCTGCCGCATCCTTGGCTGGCCACCTCATTTTAAAGGTCATATAGTTTCACCCAACAAAACGTAAACTAATATACTGTTCTCGAACCGTGCCAGAGATTGAAAAGGCACTAACGGAATTGAAGAGATTGATGAAGTACCGAGAGTCTTGTGCTGAGACAGAAGAGGAGAAGGCCAAGGAGAGAAGTCTTATGGGGCTCGGTTTAACAAGTCGAAAGAACCTATGYATCAACCCCGAGGTGCGTGGCTGCGATCATCCGCCCTGCATTGCACTGGCAGAWWCTTTGAATTCAGGTATCAAAAGAAAAGAAAGGGAAGGTRGTTGATGCACGATGTCGGGATTTGACCAATGCTGCGGTGTGCGAGAAGGGCAGAGCAGACCCRGGATYTGTCGAGTTGTGYGATTGGCACGAAGTAGGTATACAAGTCCGTGGATTYTTGGAATCTCAAAGTGTGTTAATTTTTGGGGTTACTTAGAACTTGGGAAAACTAGAACCCGGGAACCTCTTACCTCCTGGTATCTGGACCCTCGCGGACGTGTTGGAGAACGGGAAGGAGAAGGGTATCTGCCCCTACTTTGCAGTGCGACGCATGGTCAGTGATGTYTCATCAGTTCGTGYCAGCACGATCCAGCTCAYATCGACTCAAGATGCCATTCGTGGACGTGATCATCTATTCTTTCCATTATCTGCTTGACCCTAAGGTCGCAGAACAGGTGTCCAAAGAAATGTCTAAGGACTCAATTGTAGTATTTGATGAAGCTCACAACATAGGTTCTTTTTCCCATAGAATCCTACTATTTTACGCGGTCTGACAAATCTTGAACAGATAATGTCTGCATTGAATCTCTGAGCATTGATCTCACTCGGCCTATGCTGGACTCGGCAACAAGAAGCATTACGAAGCTTGGGGAAAAGATCGAAGAGTTGGTGTTTGTCCCCAAATCACTCGGCGCCCAACATCTGATCGTCTTTGTATAGAATCAAAACGACAGATGCGGCTAAATTGCAGGATGAGTATGCTAAATTGGTTGAGGGGCTGCAGGAAGCAGATGACACCGACACCGACGCCGATACCGATGGTTTTATGGCTAATCCAGGTAGGGCTGGCCCACAATATAGTAGAGAGTCGTGTAAAAGCTTATTGCACCTAAMCACAGTGCTTCCAGAAGACATTCTTAAAGAAGCTATCCCTGGAAATATCCGAAAAGCGGAACATTTTGTTGCTTTTCTGAGACGTTTTGTGGAGTACCTGAARGTACGTTGCGTAACTCGTAAGCGACGGGTCGCAGGATACGTCTGACCCTCTGCGCAGACGCGCATGAGAGTATTACATGTGGTCGCAGAAACACCGCTCTCTTTCCTACAGCATTTGAAGGACATTACCTACATTGAACGTCGACCGTTGCGGTGAGCCCACGCCTATCAGCTCAGTGTCGCAAGTGTTTAGTTCCCAGTGTAGCTTCTGTGCCGAACGTCTTCAGTCCCTAATACGAACACTGGATCTCAATCGGCTCGATGAACATTCAAGCCTGCAGAATGTGGCAAGTTTTGCTACATTAGTCGCCACTTACGAAAAGGGTACACCTCTCCGCGCGCCTTTGTTCATAACCAAACATTGAACTAGCATCTAGGGTTCTTACTGATTCTGGAGCCATTCGAGACTGACAATGCAACCGTGCCCAATCCTATCTTCCACTTTACGTGTGTCCGTCTATGGTTTGATTCAACTGCTGGGTCAACTTACTGCCACGCGGAAAAGATGCCTTGATCCATCTCTCGCTATCAAACCGGTCTTTGAACGCTTCAGTAGCGTGGTCATCACCTCTGGGACCATCTCGCCATTGGATATGTACCCCAAAATGCTCCAATTCACGCCGGTGGTGCAAGAGACCTATGCTATGACACTTACAAGAAACGCATTCCTCCCTTTGGTCCGTTCCTCTTGACTTGTAGACGAAACCACTGAARTTTGCGYAGGTCATTACCCGAGGAAGCGATCAAGTGGCCATCAGTTCGCGGTTTGAAGTRAGGAATGATCCCGCTGTTGTCCGTAACTTTGGGAGTATACTCGTCGAATACAGCAAGATCGTTCCCGATGGGATAGTGGCCTTCTTTCCAAGCTACCTTTATATGGAATCCATTGTCGCCGCGTGGAACGACATGGTAAGCATTCAAAMCACAGAAGGCGTCAACGTGTGCGAATTATGTTTTGCAGGGAATTCTCAACGAAGTGTGGAAAAACAAGCTGATTTTTGTTGAGACGCCCGACGCCAACGAAACGAGTATCGCTCTAGAAAATTACCGACGGGTAAGCTTCAGGGCCCGCTATGCTTATGAAGCAGCCTTGATATTGAAGCATGTAGGCGTGTGATAACGGCCGTGGTGCAGTTCTCCTTTCGGTTGCTCGAGGGAAAGTCTCCGAGGGTATCGATTTTGATCATAATTATGGTCGAGCTGTGATTATGTTTGGGTAACAAATGGCTATTTTTTTTTCAGCGCCACGCCACACTAACGGCTTCCCATAGCGTCCCTTATCAATACACGGAAAGCCGCATTCTCAAGGCTCGTCTGGAATACCTTCGGGACGCGTATCGAATACGTGAATCTGAATTTCTGGGGTTCGATGCCATGCGGAACGCGGCTCAGTGTGTTGGGCGTGTTTTGCGGGGAAAGACCGACTGGGGTCTGATGGTTTTTGCGGACAAAGTGCGTCTTCCCTCCCCATCTTCAGGTCTCTAAATCATTGAGTGGTGGGGGATTATTGATATCCAGCGATTTGCCCGCGCCGACAAACGTGCCAAACTYCCGCGGTGGATTAATCAGTACATTACCGAGACAGCGTCCAACCTCTCGACAGACATGGCAATAACCCTCTCCAAGTTGTTTATGCGTACTATATCACAAAATCCCAACGAAAATCAAACAGGGATATCGCTATGGACACTCGAAGATATAGAGAAGGCACAGGCTAAACAAAAGGCACTCGCGTTAGAGCAAGAAGAGGACGACGACATGGACGACGACAAGTATGACGATGGCGGGATAGACTTCCGCCTATTGATGGATATGGATCCAGAGGTGGAATAGAAATGTATGATATAAGGCTCTCCTAAATTGTCTTCGTTGTCTCCGGCGCTTGGGGTGAATGCGATGACTCTAGTGTACGGGGAGCCTGTAGTGTTGGGGATAAATGTGTCTGCAGTGTGGGGGATAAATGTGTCTGCTCTGTGGGGGATATCTGAGTCTGCGATGCGAGTGCGCTACACTTGGGACACAGCGTTGGTTCCTATATACATGATCCGAGTCAGCAAGTTGGGGGAGGGGTCAATGACGGGGCTGTCAACGCACATCTGTATAAATTCTGTTTGGTTGATTGAGAAACCGTTGACACGGACAGAGAACACCGTGAGGACAGGGATTGGGGTGTTTCGTGCTCAGGTAACAGTGCTCGCTTTGGCAGTCAACCGTTTCTTGGCGGTGGAACGAGCAGTGGGCGCAGGCATGTCTGAAGAGGTAGAGTTCTCGATGACACATCTTTATAAAAAAAAAAAAGGGAGTGCCTAGATCCAATTCAGCATCATTCGCGGAAGGAGAGAAGTATATTGCCTCACTAAGGTCGTCGGCGGAGGTAGGCGAGGGGCAAAGTCTAAACGTATATCGTGGATTTGCGGTTGCGATCTGCCCAGATACGTGTTGCGAAGATGATCAAAGGCTTTGGTAACGACCAGGCGGATGAGTTGTGGAGGTCGGAACGGGTGGTATGCAGCGTAGGGCAGGGAGCTAGAGGCACTGGGGCTTGCAGAAAAGCAGATTGGGACGAGACTTGGGCTTTTAAGTTGGTACGGGCCGTCCTGTATTTGTTAGTCTGTGTGGGCTTCGATGGGCCGGCAGGCAGAGAGATCTGGAATGTGGGAAGCAGGACTTCCCTGAGGGTGGGTGATGGGCTGACAGCTTATGGCATTGCCGTGGACGAAGAGGTTGGGCCGTCGAACCGCGTTGGGTCGAAACCCAGTTCACGGGTCAATAAACCCCTCTGGTTCGGACTGAATTGATCGATCAGTCCTGTCTGCACCACAGCAGGCACATTGCTTCCATATCCAGCAGAGGGCCTCAATGTCACATCCCCGAGTGGAAAAAACGCGGTCGTGCGCCCGAGATCTCTGCACTATCTATAATGAATGAATTCCATTGCAGATGCCGCCACCTTTGCACTTGCTCTCGCACCAACACCCACCCCGGTGTCGGCGCCAATCTGTTGCTGCGCTGCAACTGCTTGCAGGCCATCCCTTAGCCGTCGCTGATTGCGCTCCTCAGGAACACTCGCCTGATTCAATGAGTCGAGGAAATTAATATGTACGTTGTGAGATGAACTACTACTTGTCAACCGAAATAATTAAGTGATGGGTGTGTGTGTGTTATGGTGTCTATGGGAAAAATTTCAAATTCGGCTGCGGTCTAGTCACGAACCATCGGAACTCGAGGCATCATTGGTCTTTGAAATGTCTTCTTCCAGGACCTCCGAAATGTTACGAATAGGTTCGCCTTTGATGATCCTGCGGACCTCGTCTGCAGTCAACGTTTCATATTCAACCATCGCGTGCGCAAGCTAATAATAACAACAAACCCGCTCATCAGGCGTTGATCGCGGTTGGATCTTGGTCAAATGCACCCACCCTGTGTAGCTCTTCCAGTTTGGAACTCAGTAGGTTCTTTGCTCGGTTTTCGCTTCCCCGAACTAATCTGTGGTGGCTGGATCAGAGATGGCTAGCTGAAAGAACCTGGTATGGCAAGACTCAACGAGGCGATTTCGTCTTCAATTTCCTCTCGACGTCGCTGACTAAGGCTGTCATCCTTGTTGTTATAAAAGACTGGGCCTAGTTTGGAAAAGCCCCATTGCTGGAAGGCCGGAAATTAACATGTAAGGAATTTGAATGATATAAGGGACCGTACTTTGACCATGGCTGCGGCAGTCCGAGTCGCACTCTTTATGTCCGAACTTGCACCACTGGTGACATTGTCACGCCCATATACTAGGTGTATTTGTCAACAGCATCCTTGGTCGGTGTATTTTTAACTCACCAAGTTCCTCGGCTACTCGTCCACCCATCGCAACATCAATATTCGCTATGTATTCCCTGTAACTGATCGAGGTCCGGTCGTTCTCAGGCAGCTGTGAAGTCTGCAACGTTCCCAGTCTCATGAGAGGAACATCGGGAGACAGTTTGACATATACGTACATAACCTAAGGCGTGGCCACGAGGAACACAAGTCACCTTATGCAATGGCATAGCTCCATCAGTATACAGTGCGACTAGAGCGTGTCCACCCTAAGCGTTGGTAGACGATTAGTGACTCTATAGTATATCGTGGTGGCCAAAAACGAACTTCGTGATATGCGGTCGCTAGTCTTTCCTTCTGTTCTATGAATTGGCTCTTTCGCTCCGCTCCCATGATTATTCGATCCTAATAGCATGCAAGTTATATCAATCCATCCTACTAGTGGAGAATTACTCTTCTCACCTTAGCCCACTCGAAATGCTTCAACTCCACCTCCTTGGCATGCTCCTTAGTGGCCTGAATAGCGGCGAGACTTTCGGGTCATCGGATCTAATCCAAGCCCTACATCAAATTTCAAACTTACTTTACCATGTTAGCCAGATCAGCCCCCGAGAATCCTGGAGTGCCCCTTGCGAGAATCTTCGGATCGGCATCTAATATAAAGTGAGTACATATATGCTTGGATGCATGAAGAATAGTATGACCTTGGGCAACAGTAACGCTGCGCATGTGATGCAGGAGAATCTGAACCCGTCCCCGAATGTCTGGGAGGGGCACGGCGACTGTCCTATCAAATCGACCTGGTCTAACTAACGCCCTGGAAGTGATAGTGTGAGTTAGTGGCCGCTGGTCGCCGCACAACCGCTTACTGATCAAGACTCTCAGGGAAGTTGGTAGCAGCAATGACGATTATACTCTCATTGGGCTGGAATCCATCCATCTCAACGAGGAGCTGATTGAGAGTTTGTTTCATGTATTGCTGGTCCCTGTTGCTCCGCTTGCCGCCGACAGCATCCAATTCATCGATAAAAATGATAGCCGGCTCCTTTTTGCGAGCGGCTGCAAATAATTCGCGGACTCGCTTGGCACCCACACCAACAAACATCTCCTCGAAATCCGAACTACAGGCCATGAGAGAACTGACGCAGATATCCACACTTTTTGGACTCACCCCGAAGCAAAGAAAAACGGCACGCCAGCTTCACCTGCCACTGCCCTAGCCAACATGGTTTTACCCGTGCCAGGAGGCCTTTGCAAACGGGGAATAAGTCGACGAATACGGAACGGGTTCCGCTCCACTCACCCTGTAAGCAACACGCCCTTGGGTAATCTGCCACCCAGGGCCGTGAATGCGGTTGGATCTTTTAAAAAGGCAACAACATCTTGCAGTTCCTGTCACAATTTTTATTAATGACAATAGCTGCCTATTGTTCGAAGCTTACAACGTACTTCTTTGGCTTCATCCACTCCGTGAACATCGCTAAACTTGATAGCATTCCCTTCGGTAGGTTCAAATTGCGTCTGTCGAGGACCTGCTTTCATGAAACCGGTGTTCTCGAAGAAGACAGACAGAATGACAAGGAAAACTAAAATGGACCAGCATATTAGTCAACTTTCCTGGAGCCCCCAAGATCAACTAGTTGAACCCACAGAAGGAGCTGACTAGAACGAGAGCGATAAACCGAATGAGACGGGGAACCCAAGCGCCTTTACCTGTTGAGCTGAGCTGAGCTGTCTGTCACTTGATAACGAAAAGAAGATTAACTAACGTTCAACGATCGAAACTTGAATTGGGGCGACAGCTGAGCCTTCCGGAGCCGAAGCTGGACTAGTCTTGAACCTGGCGAGCTGAGAAATCTTTGCGGCAGTTGGCGAAGTAGCAGCCGCCGGTTGACCAGCAAGAACGGATTGAGCCACTTGCTGACTAGGCGAAATTGTTGAATTTGGTGTTTGGGGTGGGCTAGAAGGTGCCGATTCAACCGACCCCGAGGTATCCGCAGCCGGTGGCTCCATTTGCGTGGAAGCTGGGGGGGTCTCTCCTTCTGTATCCACGTCTATGTTTGTTGCACTTGGAAGAGGGTGAGCCGTCAAGAGATTATCTCGTCTCCGTACTGCAGCATTTATAGCTGGCTGTTGATTGGTCCGTACTAAACACTCCAAATATATTTTGAAAGCCTCTTGTGAATGGAGCAACGGGGATGAAGGGTCCTAGAGCCGGAAAGGGTAAGTCAACTAAGTGCTAGTAGGACGGAATTTCTCTTTGACGCACAAATTCACACATGCGTTCCCACCGGTTGACTATTAAATCATAGGATGATTTGAGTTTTGTATCCAGAAGCGCACGGAGGAGGGTCAGTTGTTTTTCGGTGTCATGAGGATGTACGTTGGCTTCGGCTTCGAGGCGGGAGATGTGGGCCACAAGGAGTGGTGTTAGGGAAGGAGTTGGGTTACTCCGGGAGAATATCGAGCCGAGGCTGAGTGAACGTAAGTGGGGTGATAGCAAAGGAGCTTGCGAGTGTCTAGAGGTCCATGGTAGAACTGCATGCCTGGGCTGGAGAGAGCGGAGGGTCGACAGAGGTTGGCAGAGGGACTTGAAGGGTTGCGAGGCTGCTGAGCGCGCAGAGACACGCAGCAAGCCCAGCATCTGTCGAGTGGGATCGACTTTTATCTCTTGGACACGGAGAGCAGCTGAGGATGCTTGAGTGACTGTGGCCGGCAAGTGTGGATGAAGCGGAAAATTCGGCGAGCACGTGCTCGTGATGCCAATGACACAACTCGAGTCGCGCTCGAAAAAAATAAAATTACATGTCATCGTCGGAAAAACAACAAGGTATTGTCCATCGGAACATCATCTTCATCGCTCACAGCCATCGATAGCACTCGCCGCACTCGCTGTCGTCTTTGAAACCTCCACGGCCGCTCTTGCCCTCTTGGCCAGCCCAGTCGAGGATCAGGCTACATCTCTAGACGGGTCAAATCTCGCCGTTCTGCACAAAGACTTCCTCTCACTCCTCTCGCTTATTCACGCCTCAACAACGAAAACCTCTCTTGTGCTGAAGCCCTCCTCTCCATCCTACCGCGCTGCTCTCGGCCCTCTCAAAGAGCTCAAAGATCAAGTTGCAGCACTACCACATTGCGTCTGTCTATTCCAGACTGGCCATGGAAAAACACTTGCCGCAGAGGCCACCAGCATCGCAAGAGATGCGCTCGAAGCAACCCAATCTCTCATGAAAACACTTCTCACCACTGATTCGGAAGGCTTCTCGTCGATCGGGGAAGCTGGGGATGTGTACATGATCAGGACTGGCACCGTGCACGACATTATTGACAAGGCCCGTGGCCCGGATGGCTTCTCTAGAAATAATCTCGTCGCTGTGCAAAAAATATTAAAGGACACYCAGGAGTCACTYGACGACGGRGTAAATGAAGTCCATGAGACTTTRGAAGAAGCGGAAAGTACGGTYRGCGGGCAAGATCAYAATCTTGATGATGGCTGGGAAGAGCTTGGTATGCCTTCCARYGTCAAGCCCTCAGCCACGGAAYTGGAGAGGATCAAAAGGGTTAGAYTCACCAGCCCTCACCGAGGCTCCCCAGCRACTGATGCGTCTTTAGATCTATGCMATCCTCCGAYTGTCTACTCTGTTTCACCAGCGTATTCACAARGACATTCTTTCCCGACTTTCATTTTCCGYTCYACCTTCCAAAGAAAYCAACCTCATTCTCGACGATATCGCTCAAGCATCTTCCGACCTCCTGATGTGTACCGATAATCTTGTCACAACCATGTATCCTCCTCAAGTCGAGCAAGACATTAGCRCCGARCTCAGTGGGTTTCGACAYCAGATCTCCATCATCCAGTCCAARGTAGATAYCCTCATACCCGAAATCTCTCTTGAAGGGCAACTCCAAGAACTCCGACTCTCCAACACGAACAAATCCCTTGATTATGCAAAATTACGAAAGTGGTACACCGCATGTATAAACCAGATTAACAAGAGTATAAACGAGCTAGAGCATGAATTGAAGGGTAYTTGATTAATCCATTATATCAAACACAYACAACRGTTCAAGGCCCACATGTGTCAAASCCAACACCCCAAGAGRCAYAGGTATCTTTCTCCATCACATCTCACCTTCCTCCTTTGGCCCGCTACCACTRTGCTGCTGCTGCCACTCCCGTTTATGTGCCCTTTTCTCTCTTTCCCACTCTTCTCTCCATTTTGCGGCTAAAAAGTTTGGATACAGAGCAGAGCTTTGGCGATGCCTTAATTTTTCCTCAAACCGTGCCATCTTCTCCGCCTGCCCTTGCAGATCGAACGACACCTTCTGCTCATCAGCGTGAGTGAGTGACTCGGCCTATGACAGAGAAAGATATCATACCGCATCTTGCCCAAGYTTAATCCTATAATCTTCGCGCATCTTGTCCAATTCCTTCCTCCTCTCTTCCTCCTTTGCYCGACGATTTAACCCTGTCCGAGAAGCACTCCCACCGGGCTGAGAAGCAGGGGCTCAACATCGTTTCAAGAGGGGGAGAAATAACCGCCTACATTTTTAAACAGCTCTGCGTACAAAGACGGATTGGATAAGTCCAAGTCCGACGTAGCATTCGTCTTCGGCCTGGCTGATTTGTTGTCTGTGATACCGGCGAGCTTACTCATACCACCGGCTACAGTTGTAGTGCTTGGGGGTGGCTGAAGCGCAGGGGGTTTAGTTGCACTAGTAGTAGCAGAGGCCGCTGCAGTACCCGTGGTTCCGGTGGCCTTGACCTTTTTTATGGTTGGCAGCTTTCGTTTCTTTGGAACTGGGGGCGCCCCACTCGCACTCTCCTCCTTGCCTTCCCCAACAGCAGATGGACTACCAATACTCGTCGTTGACGGCTCAGGGGTCACAGGATCTCCAGTAATGTCCACCAGTGTATTCTCTTCCAACGATTTCTTCCTCCGTGGTCGCTTACTCCCTGCTATCGAAGCGCCAGGGGTCGATTCGTGCAACGAATTCCTCCTCGAGACCTGGCCATCTGCGCTTACACCAATAGCAACAGGATTGCCCTCAAACTTGGCCTTCTTTAGAATCGGAGCCATGTCCTTGTCCTTCGCTCCTGTCCTCTCCCCTTTCTTGGTGCCACCATCACCACCACCCCCGCCACCCCCGCCACCCCCGCCACCTCCACCACCAGTACGCCCTCTCCCACTCTTGCTCCGTGAGGGTCTGTCATCTCCCTCGTAGTCATCATAATCATCCGATATTTCGTCCTCCGTTTCCTCGCCATCCTCCTCTTCATCATAATCATCTTCTTCCTCCGACTCCACCTCCACCTGCCTAGTTATTTTCTTCTGACTCACCAAACGCTGTGATTTCTGTCTCGGTTTCTTGGCATTGCTGGTAGAAAAATCTTCATCCACCTGCTTGGTGTTCGGAGCAGCTGACATCGGACTCGACCCCGATACCTGGCTCGTCATAGACTTTGCACTCATTGACACTCTCCTTGTTCTAGAACCAGGGACACGGCCAGCGATAGAAGAGGGTGGGGGCGAACTGGTGACCGAAGGCGACACAGACCCGCGCTTCGCATGATCGCCATAACTATCTCCATCTCCTTCTTCGTCCCTGCTACCATTGTCATCGGAATCAGAATCAGAATCGAGCCCCCCCTCGTGAGCAAAGCTGTCCTCTGAACCCCTTGACGACGAAAGTCTCAGCCTCTTTGCCGGTGCCACGGCGCCGGGGCTGTCTCCCACTGTGTGGTGTTTGGCCTGGAGTTGGGGTTTGTCTTCATAGTCCTCATCATCGTCGCTGTCTATTCTCAGCCTCTTTGTTCGTCTATGTGAGACCGATTCTGACTAGGTAAGTCAGGCAGCTGCACGACAAGCAAGAGTATGACCGGCTGGGTACCTGTGAAGGGTTGCTGCGATGGGGCATTGGTTGACGGAGTCGAGAGTTAAGCACGTTTATGTAACACGACCACAACAGACTACAATATATTTGGCACAGCCGCCAGACCTGCTGAACAAACACACTCTGCTGTGGCTAGACAGCACCGTCTACCGGCACCTCTTTGTAAAACTTCATCARGTCAAGAACATCGTCCCTGCTCCCAAGGAACACAGGACAGCGCTCGTGGATACCGGTCGGCACAATATCGAGGATACGCCCAGTACCAGTCGTAGCAATGCCTCCGGCCTATGCAGGGGCTTAGCAAAAAAGCTCGTTTGCCAAGCGGGTGCAATCACCTGTTCAGTCAAAAAAGCCATCGGGAATGCCTCGTAGAGTAACCTCAGCTTGCCACTCTTGCTCTTCTTGTCGTTCGGATAACCAAAGATACCACCGTACAGCAACGTCCGATGCACATCAGCGACCATAGAGCCAATATAGCGTGCACTGTAAGGGGTCTTGGGCGGATTGGGGAACTTGATGGACTTGAGGTATGCATTGACAGGCGGGTGGAAGTACATCGAGTTACCCTCGTTGAATGAATAGATTTTCCCGCGGGGTGGTATTTTGATATTGGGATGTGTGAGGATGAATTCGCCCAATGCGGCGTCCAAGGTGTAGCCATTCACACCCTCACCGGTGGAAAGGACCAGGTTCGCTGATGACCCGTACCTATTGAGACGTCAGCAGCTGGACATCACCCGTTGACTGATGGGTGTGGGGGATACATGCATGGTGTAGCCTGCCGCCACCATCTCACTACCCGGTCGCAAAACATCCTGGATATTTCCGACGGAGCCTTCTTTCTGTCAAAGACAGGARRACATCAGGACGATCAGACAACGGAGCGCATCTGCACCCCAACTTACGACCATGTATATACCAAAGATGGTACCAATGTTGACACCGGCATCGATGTTGCTGCTTCCGTCAAGTGGGTCAAACACGACACAATACCTGCCCTTGTAGCTATCCTCGATGATGATGGCATCGTCGAGCTCCTCTGAGACAAGGACGGAGGTCTTTCCGGATGCCCTGAGGGCGTTGACCATGATGTCATTGGCCAATACATCAAGCTTCTTCTGTTCCTCACCCTGGATGTTCGTCTCGCCTGCAAGACCGACCCTAGATGTCCATGAGTACAGGCGAGTGGCGATGGTGGGGAGAGACAGACAGGTTGATCAGCCTCGCCTTTCGGACATTGGTTGCGATGAACTTGGAGGTGAGGGAGATGGCGGTGAGGAGGAGAGTGAGATCGCCGGTGGCAGCGGTGCCGAGGCGGATCTGATCGCTGAGGACATGGCTGGGGCGGTGTGAGAGGGACGAGGAGGGCAGGAGAAAGGACTGACCGGGTGAGGGTGATGATGTTGGTGCTTGGAATTTCCTCAGAGGCCATGGTGGATGGAGAGATAACACTTCACGTGCCCCGGATCTCAGTATTTAATACTATTACATCAGTCACCGCTTCCGCTTCGCACCAGCCACTGCCGCCGTCTCCCGGCTCCTCACATTCCGCCCCCGGAGCGGCACCGGGAACGTGTCGCTGTCCTCGTCCTCGTCCCCCCCTGTCCGCGGCTCGTCCCCGCCCCGGATCCCGCTCGTGTTCGGCCCCAGCTTCCCCGTCTCCGGCCCCGAATCCTCATCCAGTTCGTCAATCTCGTCCTCCTCTTCCTCTTCCTCGTACACCCGCGACTGCGCATGTGCAATTGCCGCCGCAATTTCCGCACTGATGCTTGCCACCCGCACCTCTAACGACTCGTCTCCTCGCGCCCCCTGCAGCATTGAATTGCTCCCTGCCTGGAATAAGGCTGATATTGTCCGCACAGACTCCGCCAGGTCCTGCTCATCTTCATCGTCGATTTTCCTCTTCTTCCCTTTAAAGTTGTATCGTCTGCGTAAAAAAAATATCCATGAGCCATCTGTGAGAGAACACCAAAAAGCCTCCTACACATTGGGATCCGGCTCCCATGTTGGATCATGCGATCGCATATGTGATGTTAGTGTAGTACGACGCGTAAAAGTCTTCTCACAGGTCGGGTCTTCGCACTTGTATGGTCGTTTACCTGTATGGGTCCGTCGGTGTCGTGCAAGACTGCTCGAGTCGCCAAACGTCTTTCCGCAGCCCGGATACTCGCAGCAATGAGGCTTCTCGCCAGTATGTACACGGGAATGAACGTGCAATGCCGAACGCTGTGGTTATATGTGAATATATGCGTCCCCTCGATAGAACAGTAGCTCAGATACCTGTATAAACGTCTTCCCACACCCTGTATGATCACAGACAAAAGGTCGTTCACCCGTGTGTATTCGCATATGCCGTGCAAGGTCACTCCGACGAGTGAAAGACTTGCGGCAGTTATCCTGGTCGCACGTGTGTACATGTGGGCCCTTGTCTTTCTCTTTCGCCTTTTTGGCCTTTTTTGGTGACGGAGGCTCACTAACAGACGGGTTTGCGGATGTCGAGGCAACGGGTTGTGGCTGCGGCTGTAGGGGTTGCGGTTGTGCGATAGGCGTGCGGTTGGATGGCGCTAGTCCTGGTGCTGCAGTCGACGGTTGTTGTGTCAGCGCCGGCAGGTTTGAAGAGGACAAGGGGGAGGCAGGTACATTTGACGTTTCGACGACGGGTGGTCTAGAATGCGAAATAACAGGGGACGAATCTGGCGTTGATAAACCTGCTGCATGAGCATGGTCTGGTTCTGGCTCGAACTGGGCCGATAGATGAGTCAGAATATCGCTGATGTCGGAAAATTCGCGAGGGACGAGGGGAAGACCACTTGCGGGGGCATCCATGTCGTTGTGTGTTGGTGAGCGAGGTGGCGGAGTGCCATCTCTCGCTCTGTCTTCCCTCGCAGCACCCGTTTCATCGTCAGAAAGCAGATAATCCGACCCATCTGACCCCATCCCTCCTTCCCTCTTTCTCCTCCGCCGTCTAGACTCGTCAGACCCGTCCGCCTGGGTCAGGGAATGAAACGCAGGTGCTGTCCGTGTGTTCTTTTGCCCGTTCTGTGCTAGTTCCTCCTCCCGTTGACGTGTGAAACCCTGCTCCTTCGCTGCCATCTCGACGGCGACACGCTCGTTCTCGGCTGCCTGCGCCTGTGCCGCCTGGAAAACAGCAGCAAGTCCACTGAGATTAAGACCCAGACTCGATATGCTGTCTGCTGTGTTCTGCGAGTCGACGGGTTCCTGCTGCCCTCCGTTGGCAAGTTCCAAGTTGGCCTGTCGTTGTTGTGCAGCAGCACTGAGCAGAGCGGCCGAAGCGGCGGTCGCATTCTGATTCAAGAGGGTCGCAATTTCGCGTTCCAGCATTTCAACAGAGAAGGATTCTGATACGGGTATATGGTGCGGGGGATGGCCTGGAACGACATAGCCATCATGTAGGGACGAGAGAAGAGCAGAGCCTGGGTCGTATGAAGAAGAGCGTGTGCGGCTGCCCTGCTCGGGGGAGTCGCTGGGGTGGTTGTCGTCCAGAGAGGAGGCGGGGTCGTCGTCGATGGGCTCGTCGTGCACGACGTCCGAGAGGTTGAGGACGTGCTCTTCGTTATCCATGTGGACGATGGCAAAGGGGATTTGTGCCTTCCTAATTCAGAATTTGGGTTCTGGCATTCTCCGGAACCACCGCCTCGGGCTTCTCTCTACACCATGTCCTCCTACCACATCCCAGGCAAAGTAGACCTTACGCCCAGGAAACACCACGGCTATGCCGTCCTCCTCTTCATCATCGGCACCCTCTTCCCTCCCCTTGGTGAGTATTCTCTCCACTCGCCCCCGCCCCCTTCATTGCTTACCCCGCCCCTCTTCTACCACCGCAGCCGTCGCAGCCAGGTTCGGAATAGGCAGCGATTTCTGGCTCAACCTCCTCCTGACCATCTGCGGCTATATTCCAGGTCGGTGCGCATATCCTCATGACTCCGAACCCAGTCTGACCACCAAATGCAGGCCATGGCCACAACTTTTATATCCAGGTCCGCTGGTGCACTGCTCCCCGCTCGGCCGTCCAAGTACTCACCAGCTTTGTCATTCGCAGAACATTCGGAACAACAAGACCCATGCTCGCACTCCCAAATGGGCGCAAAAGTGGGGCCTTGTAGACACCTCCGAAATAAAGCGCAAAGAGCGCAAGTCCCAATGGGCCACCCGCTACCAAGAGCGTCTTCCGCAGTCTACTTTGGAGGGGCGGCCGCTCGAGGAGGGCCAGGAAGGTGGTTCTTCCAGCGTCGATCTTTCGAACGAAGATGGAAGAGCTCGCAGGCAGCCCAATGGCGATCTTTGGAGGCCAGAGGACGAGAGCTACTATAACGAGCGCAACTCCACCCGATCCTCCGGCCGATGGCATTACCCCGCCAACTTTGACGAGGCCGAGCTGACGGCGATTCCAAAGAAGGGAAAGAAAAAGAAGGAGAAGAAGGATCGGTGGGCAAGGACCCAGGATGCTTACAGTCTCTCGGAAGAGCAGACACGGAAGAAAAAGTCGAAGAGGAGGAGGAGCCGTTCTGACACTGTCGCCTCTCGAGACTCCAGCACCACATTCCCGGAGGATCCTGAGGGCGGCTTGTACGGCAACAGTACTCGAGTTCCTGATAGTGAGGACCAACCCTCTAACAAGCCGAACGTTACGTCGGAGGATATGTTAAGCCATCAGTTCTAGATACTCTCTATATGCATATCCCCGCACCTATACATGGACGGTTTGTAGACTGGGCTGGACCATAGCTGCGCCCATTTCCCAGCAAATATCTCTATTCCCCCCCCCTCCCCCCATAGTTCAAGATTCCCGCCGATGGGCGGACTCTCATTTGTTGTAGACTGCAGGAAAATGTCTGTATATATACATATATGTGCCATGCGCATTTCCCCCTCCATGCTCAACTTGTGCACCACTGGCCTAACTCAACAGCTGCGGCCCGCAGCCGCTATCTCAGTTTATTGCCGGAATAGGACCAGCCAGCCAATTCGTCATCCAATGGTGTTCCTTGGATAATCATTATGATCGCCGCATTTCCTCCCCCCGGATGGGCAGCTTGCCTGTCGATCCCAAGCGTAGAGCGATGTGGAGATACAAGCGTTGTCTTTGGCGGAATCCGCGTCCCGGACAACTTGTTCTATGCCGTCATTCATTGGGATATGTACTGTATCGTGGGCCTACGGATCTCTGGCCACCGATGACAAGGGCGTGCCAACCATCATATCTGTAGTCAACTCGACGTCTGTTGAGACGAGATGTTGTGCAGTCCATCTCAGGACTCTTGGAGGCTCAGCTCAGTTCATATGGGACAGGCAATAACTTCTCGCTTACCTCACGGCGAATCAACGATTCCTTGATGCCTGCAATCCGGCTCCGATCCCCCGGCCTATCCATGAAAACACTCGAATTCTCAGCAGCAGAACAACGCAACAACCATGGCACCTCTGCCGAGTGAAGAAGAGCCTTGATGAGCAGATGGGTACTAACCATCTGGTACGTTCCCACTAACGTGCTTCTTTTCCATGAAACTTACACCTTGGCACCAGGCGCAACTATATAAGCTAGGCAAAGTCCCATGCATCACACACCTGCTAGCGCCCCTCTTTTCCCAAACGTCTTCAAGGAATCGTACCGCACAAACAGGCTTCTTGCGTATCGGAGTCCGACCTTGCGGAGCGCATCGATACATTGAGCCTAGGTGAACTGTCGAACCGAGGGAATATTTTGAAAGGATGATGATGTTGAATTTCCTGGTTCGTGCGGCTGGCGTCCTCTTGGTGGTTCTTTTGGAGTCAGCTTGGTTTGCTCGGGCTGCGAGACTTGTAGATTTTCAAGTCGCTCAACCGCCGCCAGTTCCACATGACGCGAAACAGTGCACGATACAGATTCTGCAGTGGGTTTTTTGACTTTTGAAAAATGATTTCACGTGGCGCTGAGATTGAACTTTGCGGATAGGAGGGACTTTGCCTTTTCTTTTGGCATGTGAGTGTGCTCTTGGCCCGGCTTATTTCCCCTTGGTTTTTGACTGGTGTGGAAACCCCAGGGAGGAAATCGTCCAGCTCAAGTAAGCTTCCCCTCCTTCTAAGAAACATTTTGCTGGGCCTGAAGCCACACAGTCCTCCAACTGACTGTGGCGCCCCGGGCACATGGGCAGCAGTCACACTCAACTTCACCGTCACCTCCAACGGAACACAGTTTGACAGACTTGGAATTTTTACATTCCAAAATGTTGAAAGTGCGCGCCAAACAATACTGCGAATGGAAAGCCCTGTTTAACTCARTTTTGTAGTTTGGCGAACATCTACTCCAGAACCCACTCGAGGCGACGGAATCATTTGGACATATATAAAAGATGTGACCAGATATACGCCTTTGTTCGCAAAGCCTGGGACTTTTATTCTCCAGCTTGATAACCTCATTCAAACTGGTCTTGATGGAGTATACTCTAGTCAGTGCCCTCGATAATATGGGTGGGATGTAGAGCTGACATCAAAGTGTAGCCGTACTTCATGCCACATTCTATGCGTCCTCACCGCATCACCCACCGGCCAAGAAATCAAATTTGATATTGCCGTTATCAACGCTCAAAAACAATACGGGAAACCAAGCCTCTGTACCTCCTGGATTCTCTGTATGTACTTCACCACCTGATCTGGCTTAAGTATGCGTTGTTGTACAAGCAGTGCTCATGGATGCATGGACCAGATCAACGTCACTCTCCCACAGAACGCGGTTGAGGTGTACGCGGAGCTATACGCATCAGGAAATGGCAACGAAGAATTCTGGGTAAGATCATCAGTCACCGATGCGGCGGCTCCACAGATGGCTCAAGCATCAGCAGTACTTCAACACAGCGAACCAGTTCCTCCCGAGCCTTCCGGATGGCGTCGCCCTGGGGCAAGGCCCTTTCCGTGAAGTTCGTCTCCTGATCGATGGCCGAGTGGCTGGGGTGGCCTTCCCCTACGCTACTATATTCACGGGGGGTATTGTTCCCACAGCATGGAGGTAGTTCGCCCAATGCCCCCTCTTGTGGTCCATCTGCTTACTGTAAATGGCAGGCCAATTACCTCTTATGGCGCCATCGACCTCCCAACCTATTTCATAGACGTGACACCCTTTGTCCCTCTGCTGACTGACGGCACGGCACACACATTTACAATTGACGTAGCGTCAGCCGAAGCTGACCACACGACCCTCCAAAACTGGTTCGTGTCTGGTAATCTGCAGGTGGTCACCGACACATCGCCCCGCCCGACTACGGGAAAGATCACTCTGTACGAGGGGGACCCATTCGCTCAGACTTCGACCATCGGATCTGTTAGCACTAATGGCGATGTGGAAGTGACGGTTAGGGCTACAAGGAGAATTCGGGTTGAAGCCGATATTATCAGTGGGAGCGGGAGGCGATCGCATGCCGCGTTCTCCCAAAATCTACAATATTCAAACCTCCAGCAGTTCCTCCAAAACGCCAGCATACAGGTAAGGTACCCTTTGGATGCATGCGCGTAGAGATACCGGTTGCTGATATTGTGATTGTTGATAGAACGTTTTTCAATCTGCCACAGGCCAAGTATCTTCGACACACAACGGACAACTCGCAGTCTTTGATGACTTCTCTTACCCGCTCAACATCAACTTCACCATCCTTAATGCAAATGGAAGTGATTGTAAGATAACAAATTGGAAAGCAAAATGACTTCGTATTGAAAAAAGCACTCCAGTCAAAGCCCTGTTCGACCACTCGTACAACCGTGATTTGCTCCCATCACCCATCGTCACCAGGAACAATATCCAAGAGCGTCAGCTAGCGAGTATGTTACTTACTCCCTTGCACATCAATTTCCCGAGATGACTGACCACAATCGAACCCTTCTAGGTGGTTTCTTCCACCTCGCCTCCACAGGAAACACAGGAAACGGCACCAACAGCAACACCTTTAGGTACAGGGACGCCGCTGGTAATACCTTCAACCGACAAGTAAACGCAGTCCTGAATAACATCACACTGGACAATCAATCGGGCAATCTCGCTCCTGCACCTGCGTTCAACTTCCCTCAGGGGCAACAGATCCCCCCCTCATCGTTCGCCAAACCCAGGCTTCCTGGATTGAGACATGCCATCGGGTCGTTAGTAGATGACTTGCTTGGACATCCTTGAAATAGGTTGAATATTATTTGTATACAGTATCAGAACAGCAATGTTGAATGCACGACGTAAGAGGGAAAACCAAGGTGTAGGTTAAAATAAAAAAAAAAAACGAAAGTACAAACAATCTAAAGACCAAGCGTCGAATGCATCAACCCCTCCAGTACTCTAGAAACCTAGAAAAGGCCAACGACTCGGCCGCTTTCAGGGTCCAAACCGACTTCCCAGAAGCCTAATGGGCGGGAGAAACAAATCAGTGTCTTGGCCCCCCAGAGTGAGGTAACATAGAGGAACGCACCAGGACGCGTTCCAAGGCCAGGCATGGTCTGCATATCTCCTAGAATCGGATACAAGAAGCCAGCGCCAGCTGACAGGCGGACGGATCGGATAGGAAGGGTGAATCCTACGACGGGACTGGCGTCAACCACTTCGTTCACCCACCAATTTGCCACCTTTGGACTCACCTGTAGGAACACCCTTGAGTTTGGGATCATGAGAAAATGAATACTGTGTTTTAGCCATGCAGACTGTAATTTCTTCGTCAGAAGCCATACCGTCATCCAAAGATAAAACGACTCACTTGGGAGATTCCTATATCCCTGCCTTGTATACATTTCAACTTGTGTCTTGGCAAGCTCCGAGAGCTCGATCGTGCCGGCACCATAGATCTCCTTGCCAATGATCTCGATCTTCGCCTCGATAGGAAGGTCAAGGTCATAGAGGAACCTAAATTCGGATTCGCTTTCACAAAGGGCAACAACTGCTTCCGCAAGCGCACGAGCACCTGCACCCCCTTGTGCCCAGTGGTTGCTAACGACCGCACCGTCTGCACCTCCTGCAAGGGCTTCATCGCGTATGAGAGCAAGCTCGGCTTCGGTATCGGTGCTTTAAATCAGGAAGTGAATACGTGTGTCGAGAACGATTGGAACACCAAACGACTCACGCAAATTGGTTGATAGCGACAATAACCTTGACCCCAAATTTCTTACAGTTTTGAATATGTTTGACTAGATTCTTGCACCCCTCCTTGAGGGTAACCAAATCTTCCTTGGTATAAGTCTCTGCAAGAGGCTTTCCAGGGGTAACATCAGGTCCGCCACCATGCATCTTGAGTGCACGAGTAGTGGCCACTATGACAGTTGCATCGGGCTTGAGTCCACTAACGCGACATTTGATATTACAAAACTTTTCCATTCCCATGTCGGCACCGAAACCGCCCTCTGTGAGGACATATCCTACACGGTCGGAGGAATCGCCCTCTTCAGTACCAGCAAGTTTCAAGGCGATACGATCGGCGAGGATGGAGGAATTTCCGTGGGCGATGTTGGCGAAGGGTCCAGCATGAACAAAGACGGGTGTACCCTATCATCATTAAGTGAGCGTGCCGCCGAGCGTGTGGGCATTGGTTAAAAACGTGCCTGGAGGGTCTGCATAAGATTGGGCTTGATGGCGTCCTTCATCAGAACGGCGAGAGCACCAGTGGCGCCGAGATCATCAGCAGTAATAGGTTCACCACGCTTGCTCGTAGCGACAACCATGGCGCCTAGACGTTCTTTCATGTCTTCTAGCGAGGTCGTCAGTGCGAGAATAGCCATGATTTCGCTAGCGACGGCAATATCAAAGCCCGTCTCGCGAACATGACCTTGTTCGGTAGGATTCTGCCCAATTGTAATCTTTCGCAAGAATCGATCATTAGTATCAAGGACGCGGTTCCAGGTGATGGTGGCAAGATCGACATCAAGACGGGCGAACCGGGTGATCTCCTCGGGAGTCAAAGCGTTGGGATCCGTCTTATCGATACCGAGCTTCTTCAGACGGTTTAGCATGAGAGGCGCAAACTCGCGTTTGCCCTTCTGCGTAGGGACTAAGCGGCTATACAAGGCCTTTGAAGAGAGTTAACATCCCATTCGTGGGCAAGACAGGAAGCCATACCTTGTCGCTTTGAGTGGCCTCGTGGAATATACGGGCATCAAGAGCAGCGGCTGCATTCATATCAGCTTTCGTTCGGGTGGAATGCACGGAGTGTTGTACCCAGAAGGTTATTGGCTGCAGTAACGGCATGGATATCACCAGTCAAATGTAGGTTAAACTAGGTTTCTTGAGGTTAAACAAAGTAAGACGAGCATTGTACGCAAACAAAGGCCTGACCTCATCCATAGGAATTACCTGGCTGTAGCCACCACCGGCGGCACCGCCTTTGATACCAAAGGTAGGACCTTGACTGGGCTGCCGAATGCAAGCAAAGGTAGGTCTGCCAAGTTCCGCACCTAGAGCCTGGGCCAAGCCGATGGTGGTAGTTGACTTGCCTTCACCGAGAGGCGTAGGAGTGATACTTTTTCACTATCGAGTCAATAGAAGTCCCTGTGGCAATGGAATATACTCACCCAGAGACAACGATATACTTTCCGTCCTTGCGATGAGCAAGGCGGTCGAGGACACTAAGGTCAACCTTGCCCTTGTATTTTCCATAGCTCTCGAGTTCATCGGGGAGCAATCCGATCTCTCCGGCAAGCCGAGTGACGGGCTTGGGCGTCTGTGCCATCGAAATCTCGATGTCAGAAGGGACTTTATCAAGTATGTTGAGTTTGAGGGGTTTGATTTTTCTCGATCGCGCCTGTTCCCAAAGGCGTTCGGCCGACTTGAGGGTATTTTCCATGAGCATGGCGACGGTCATTGGACCGACACCTCCAGGTACTGGGGTGATTTGTGAAGCAACCTGAGATGCGGCTCCAAAGTCTACATCCCCTACCAGTCTTTGACCTGATTTCTTGGTTGCGTCTGATACAAATGTGAGAAAGGGGCTTCGGAGACTGGGAAACCGAATGGCGTACCCGGGACGTAGTTAATGCCGACATCAATGACGATAGCGCCTGGTTTGATCCAGGCTCCTTGCACATATTCTGGTTTCCCGATCGCGGAAACGACAATGTCAGCAGTTTTGACCTGTGGATTATTCAGTGAAGGGTGTTTGTAAGAGATTCAGGAAGATAGGTACAATTTCACCGAGATTTCTTGTCTTGCTATGGCATTGAGTCACCGTAGCATCTCGGCTCCTAAGCATAGAAGCAACCGGGCTGCCGACGATGTCGCTGCGGCCGAGGACGACGGTGTGTGCACCTGCAATTGATATTCCAGTGGATTCCAGAAGGCGAATGACGGCGGCGGGGGTACACGGAGCAAAGAGCGGCTCAGAAGCACGAGAGGACAGGTGGCCGATATTGTACGCATGGAAACTACGACGAGCTGATGAGTGGTGTGGCTGATAGCTTGTGGGAGAGATAATGCTCACCCGTCAACGTCTTTCTGGGGGCTAATGGCCTCAGTCACGCGTCGTTCTCCGTCAGCCTGGACGTGGTCACCCAGTGGTAATTGCACAAGCACACCACTAATACTATCGTCATTGCTTAATTTTTCGACGACTTGGACAATGTCGTCTACATCGGCGCCGGCTGGGACCTTGACATGTTGAAATTTGATGCCGACCTCCTCGGCAGCCTTTGCTTTCATGCGAATGTAAGTGGAGGAATCGGAGCGATCGCCAACCTGGACGACGGCAAGCTGAGGCTGGAAACGGGCATGCTTTGCCTGAAGGGACGCAATCCTGTCCTTGACGCCTTGACGAATGGACCTTGCGAGTGAGAGAGAAAGGTGAGGTCGGGGCGAAAGAGAGGGCAGGGGGACACGTACTTTGCACATACGGTACCATCTATGACTCTGGCCATGGTAGAGAAGCGATTGCGAGATAAGACGGGACGGAAAATGACGCGTATGGCCATGCCGGTTTTGGGTCCGGACGAAGCCCGTAGCTTCGTTCGAGCAGAACAGGATTTGTGGTTCCCCTAACGTTATTGCCCACTCTCTGTCTAGTTCCGGACACCCGTCGGCTATTTTGCGCTCTGTTGTCCTTTCTTTTCTCTGTTTTTTTTTTTTGGATGTATGAGCACACCACCGCCGGCCCGCCCTTCTTCCGGCCCGCCACATTCCCACGGATCCCGCTCTTCAATTTTGCAGGTTGCGCGGGAATACGCGGGCCAGCACACACACCGCACAAGTGTCCCATCCTCCATGTCCCCAGCCGCTGCCGCCCTTTTCAACTCCTTCAAGGCCTGCACCGCCTCCCTTTCATCGACGTCTCTCGCACGCGCTGCTCCCCGACGTCTTCCCGCCGTGTTTCTCGCCAGACGTCACTACTCCGAGACCAAGTCTGCCAACGGTACGCCGGAGCAGGAAAAACAGGAGGACAAGAAGGGGGATTCCGAACGCGCAGAGGTATCTGAAAAGCTCAAAGCTAAAGAGGCTGAGGTCGTCGACCTCACGGTATGTCGCCTAGTAGCACATCGTCCTTCCCCGGGTTCCATCCTGACGTTCCCCCAAAGGGCCGGCTACGATACCTTCAGGCGGATTTCATCAACCTGCAACGCAATTCCGCACGGGAGAAGGAGCAGACGCGCGACTTTGCCATTTCCAAGTTCGCCTCTGATCTTCTCGAGACCGTCGATGTTCTCGCCATCGCACTCAAAACCGTCCCCGAGACCGCCTTGTCAAAGGAAAAGTCGGACGCATCAGAACCCCTTGCGAAATCTCACGCGGAATACCTCCAGGACCTTCACACGGGCGTCGAGATGACCCATCGTCTTCTTCTCCAAACCCTCTTCAAATACCATGTCAAGCCCTTTGATCCCACCGGCGAAAAGTTCGACCCTAATATGCATGAAGCTCTCTACCAGGCACCAATACCTGGTAAAGAACCCGGCACCATCGTAGATTGCCAGAAGATTGGCTACATGATTAAAGACCGGGTTCTGCGGGCAGCGCAGGTTGGCGTCGCACAAGAGACATCATGATTCACATTACCACCACCACCACCACCTCCTGTTTATTGGTCAACTAGCACTCATTACCACCACTGCCCCATCAAAATTATATATGTAACGACGACTAATTCACGACTCTCTCAACTCTACACGATATATATCGATAATCAACCCACTCAGTGAAGACCATCCTCACCGGATCTCGACCGCAAACTGCTCCTTCAGCCGCGACACGACCCGGTCCTGGATCACATTAACCTCTTCGTTTGACAGCGACCTAGAAGAATGGGGGGTTTGGCACTGATATGCAGATGGAAATCAGACTCAAACATACCTGTCCATAGACTGGTAGTTGATCCTGAAACAGTTGCTGGCTTTGTTGGTTTTGGGATGGACAAAGTAGTCAATCTGTCGACTTGTCTGAATGTCAAAGCTCATTAGAATAAGTAACTAGACGGCCTGCCTTTTTCACATCTTCTACCAAGTCACCTGCCACATCCCGAACAACATCGCAGAAATCGTTGTCGTGTAGTGATGCGTGGGGTGCTAGCCAAAAGCTAACATCCTTGAAGCAAGATGGGTATTTTGAGTACGACTTGAACGTCGTAATCTTGCCTTGCTCGAATTGCGAGAGAAAGCGTTCGTCCGTGGACCAGAATAGTCGGATGTCGGGTATCGAGAATAGGACCATCGCTATTCGTTCCAAACCCAATCCGAACGCCCAGCCAATCTTATTCTGCACCCCTTGAAAAGCTTAAGTCGAACGCTCCTCCTCCTCCCCCCCCCGAAAGCTAAAACTCACCAGCCGTATCCAGCGTCGCCTGCCTGACAACACCACATCCCAAAATCTCTAGCCATTTTCCCTGGTAAAAGACTTCCACTTCGAAACTCGGACTCGTAAACGGAAAGTACGCCTCAATCCATCGAACTTTCAACGGCTCCCCCTTTCCTACCCCTGCCGCTCCCCCAAACACACGCAAAATCAGCCTGTTCAACGACAGCTTCAAATTCCTCGTCACCGCCTCTGCAAAAACAGGATCGTGTCCTTGCTGTACAGGATTCGTCGCCGTCACATTGGGTACATCTTCAATCACAATATTCTCCCTCGCCAACATGCTTGCCAACTGCTCGTTACTCTCCTCTACTTCTTTTAGACCGTTTGCATCCGCGTTGAATATCCGGGCACCTTCTACCTGGTGAAATACGGGGTAATGTGACCCATCAATCTCGTCTCGTCGGTACACGTCCGCCGTGAGCAGCCACTTGGTTTCACCGCGCCTGAATGTCTCCACTTCATGGGCAGAGGTGTGCGTGCGCAGCATGAGGTCCTTGTTCACGTAGTAGCTATCCGTGACGGCCCGACCGGGGTGGTCAGCTGGGAATGAAAGCTCGTCAAAGTTTTTAAAGGGCGTGACCAGGGGAGACAAGGAGGAGAGGTGGGCAAAGTCCGGATAGGCAGATTCGATCAGGCCACGGAGGGTGCTTAGAGGGTGGTGAGGCTGGGTGTGGAGGCGGAGAGGAATTTTGGAGATAATGGCTGGCGTAAGGTTGGTTATTTCATCTCTGGGATAAGGCCTCCCAAGGATTTCGATGGTTCCGGAGAGAGGGGAAGGAGCAGAGGACAAGGCCCTGGTCCATGCAAGTCTACGATAGTGCCATGCGATGGGTCTGAGGTACATCGGTCCTCGTGAAACGCGCCCAAAAAAAAGTGCGAGGCCCGGAACAATGAGGAAGGATTTGGCCTTGTTATTTTCGGGAGTCTGTGCTGATATATTTGGCCTTTAACTAGACTAAGTACACTATCTACTACTAGATATAGCCAGTCCTTCAACAGGGAGCAGCAATCATCAGCGCGTGAGTTGGGTCGTAACATAAACGGTAATAAAACGCATTAGAAGGTAGAACGGAACTGTCCGCTAATAGAGCCAAAAAGGAGGCAAGATACAAAATACAAGAAGCAAGATAAAGCACAGCCAAAAGGCCCACAGAGTCTACCATGTACCAAACCAACGCGTCGGAGCCCTTGTGGCACGGGGTCTCGACATGGTCCTGGTCGGTAGTTCCTCGTACTCGGTAATAATTTCGACTTCAGTGGTGCGGGGACTCGAATCGGTTTTTGATTGACTCTGGGAGACAGGGGAGGGATTGGGTGCAGGGCTGGTGTTTGCAGGAGGAGGAACAGTAACAGTCTTGACTAGGGTTTGGTGAATGGTTTCGGCGACAATGGGCGGGAGTTCCTGATACTGGAGGGAGGAATAAGTCAGCGGCAGGTTCGGCACAGCAATCAGAAAAAGGGAAGGGGGGTCGCAGGCATGAACCGTCACGTGCGCGACGCGTAGCGCGGCGAGATCGAGACACGATCGATCGTTGATATGCATCAAGACGCGATCGGTGTCGCGTAGCCCCGCACTCATGGCAGGACGAGGGGGACAAGGAGGGAATACCGCAGTCCCCCTAGCCCACTAGGGATGATGGATGGGGGCATGGAGGATTCCTACGGACGTGACTGACAAGACATCATCTTGTTCCCCCCGTCGCCTTAAAGATCGGATCGACGCGTAGGAGGCGTGGGTGGTACCTTAGGGGCTTTCCGCTTCCCAACAGGGGGCTCGTAGACGTATTCCTCTTCCACCGTTTGTGGATTGTCATTGCCAAGAGCACTACAGGCAAGTCAGTTATCACGTACAAACTAGACCATTCAAGAGTCACCTACATTAATTGTTCCATGATCCATGATTCCCGGCGCGCCGCGTCATGCTCTCGGCGGTTAACACCCTCCTCGCGCCTGCTGATATCTCTTTCACGCTCGGCGATCTTGAGCTCGCGTTCAAGAAGTTCCTCGGCGCGGGCCCCAGTCCAGCCGGGGGGCGTCAGAGAATCTTCTTTGACAATCTCCTTGATGATGGTCTGGGCGGGAGCAAGCACGGTTTCTGTGGCAGAAGCTGTACAGGGAGCACAGATAGGGGGAGTGGGAACGACACCACCCGGTGCGCCAACCAAAACCTCCGCCTCGCGGCGTGCTACCTCGGCCTCACGGACAGCGACAGCGCTCTCACGAGCGATGAGCGCCTGAGTGCGTTTCGGGGTCAGATAACCCAAAACGCCAGACCCCCCTTCCGGATTCGCCGAGGTCGCCGAACTGGAGGGGAGGGAGAGCATGACCGCAAGAACCGCAAGGACAAGGGATAGGACAAGAAGAAGGGTGGTAGAGGAAATAGTGCGATGGTGGTGGTGGGAGGAAGAGCTACGATGACGGTGCTCACGGTGTTCACCGTGGTGGGAGGAAGAGGGATTACCGGCCATCCTATCTTTATTGCCAACGGTTGAGGTTACATACGAGGCCATGGTTTTGAATAGTCTCACCGCTCAAAGCAGACAAGGATGCTGTGGTCGTAACGGGACGGACGAGAATTGACGACGTGGTGAAGGTTCGTGAAAGGGTAACGCAGAGGGACACGGGGGGGGAAAAGAGGCGATGGTGATGGTTAAGAAGAAGGGTAGCGCGCTTGTTTGCTCTGCCCAAATTTTTACCATTTCCATTGTTCAACCAACACGTGGGAGGGCACGTGTTGTCACCTCGAGGGTGACCACGTGTTGCTTGCTGTCACGCTTCTTGCCCTCCATGTCTCTCCGTCGTTTCGCCCAGGAGAACCGTGCGGCCGCCACAGGCTCGCCCCACCGCGCCCCCAATGCCTCCCCGGGCTCTCCTCTCGCCGCTTCGCCCTCTACGCCGCGCAACCGAGTATCCATGGGCGCATACCGTTCACCCGCTTCGACTCCCTCAATCTCGTCTTCAGTGCCTTTTGACTGGGAGGCGGCGCGCTCCCGGAGACCACCACCCTACGCTACGCCCCAAAACAAGATTCGCAGATCTGTAGGTGGCTCCACTGCCGATGGAACTCCAGCACGCAGAGCTATTATTCGCAAGAAGTCTTTGTACGAAAGGTTCGTCCTTTGCTCAACACATTTCTAGCACATATGCTGACAACTCTGTCCATGTAGAATCACGTCCATTCCCTCCACCATTGCGTTTGAGATCGCCCTCTTCCCTCAAAATATTCCCCTTCCATCTCCCAAAACATCAGCCAGAATTATAGGCGGCGCAATGCACTTTCTACATCTTTGCACTCGTATAAGCCAGATACGCAAAACTCCTGACTCCGATCTTGGCTGGGAGGATATGTACCACGAAGGTGAGGGGCTTCCGTGGTTTGACTGGGTATGTCCAAGCTCCCCGCGAGGTCCCCCACTTTTATTCTTACTATTCACCCTTTTAATCTCCCTAGACCACGCCTGTTACCTTCTTCCTCATTCTCGGCTCCGTCTTCAACGTGGCCTACCTCTTCTCCCGCACGAGACTTTACCACTTTCACGCACGTGTCGATCCCCTCTCCTCTCCACACGCCAAAACAATCGCCGCAGAGCTCGACTTTGAGCCCCTCAAACCACCCTCACTCGGAGCTCAACTTCGCTCGGGGGCATGGTATGCATTCTCTTAYTCATGGCGCTTCCTCCTGGGCATGAGGCCGCCATCCATGAGCAAACCGGTCTCCCCAAGAGCCTCCACAGTACAACAACTCTCTACGTGGAATCCCGGCGAACTTGAGTTGGAACTCTTCAGTGTGTACTCACCCATACACTCACTGCTGTGGGTTGCCACATCTTCCTCRAATTGCATCCTTATGTTGTTGATCATGGGCTTGACGGGTGTACAGGTATGAGAGTCGCTCCAATAATAATAAGTTGACGCTCGCTAAGTCCTACATAGCTGAACCTCCTTGTTTACTCTTATACTGTCCTGCTCAAGGATAAAGAGCTCGTTGCAGCCGAAGTAATGCACGAGTACAACGTGGGGGTATGGCTGTATCAATAGTGTTTCTCACTGCTTTTGCTAACATTGTTCCTTAGTTCGTGTATCCTCGTATCAATCCCATCCGCAAAGATGTAGCGGTTATGACGCACCAGTCGGAAATTGTTAATGTCTGGGAGAATTAAAATTCGGCTGGCTTCATGCATCTGCCTTTTAACATCTATCGCATCTTCCATCCCACAAAGGGTTTATCCACCTGCAATCATTACTTCGCTCGTATAATATAATTCACCTTCAATTTTTACAATAGACTACAACTATGTATATACTTGGCAGCTGGTCAAAATTTGGTATGATATACATCAAAGCTGGAAAAAGAAAATGCCCATATCGAGATTCGAACTCGAGACCCTTGCATTGGCCAGAATGTAACCTCATAAGTACAATGCTCTACCGGCTGAGCTATACGGGCTTGAAGAGAAGTCAAGCGCTTGCATACTCGTCACGACTCGCGCCCCTGTGACGCTATGGATAAAATTCTCACCAACAGGAATAGATCGCTCGCGGGATCAGCAGGCCCCCTCGACGTTGCTCGACGACAGTTCCTTTCTATTTACAAGTACAAGAATAGCATTCAGAGACAACTAAATCAGACACAGAGAGAAGGCTCCTCTTTGCAGCATCTGTCTGCAAAGTTGAGGAATCGAGTACCAACTCGTTTCGCTTGATCCTCCGAGTGGGTTATCCAGATAACCGATTTGAGCACCTTCTGCGGTGCYTTTACCTCGTTGACCAAATATTCCTCCACCATCGCGGACGAGTGTGCATCCAACGCCGACGTCGGCTCTAATAAAAAAATTTTGGCGTGATTCCAGGATCGGTTAAGCATACAGAGACGGGGATTGGCAAAAAGCTCACCGTCGAGCAACAAAATCTCAGCCGTATCTAGTGCAAGTGCGACAGCCAGTGCAATCCTCTGTGCCTGTCCACCGCTCAGATTCGGCCAACTCCTCTCCCAGAGCTCTACCTCGACGCCCCAGTTTTTCGCAATCTCTGTTGCCTTTTTAAAGATCATGTATGGTTTCCCCTTGTCCGGATTATCGTCCTTGTGRCTTGAAGTTCTATACGAACCCAACTCGGACACTGAGTATAAAAAGTCCTTTGGTGTACCTGGGAGCAGCGATGGTCGTTGGGGTACATAAAGGACCCTGGTCCTGAAAGTGGGTACACCTGTAATTGGGATAGAATRWGAGATCGTTGCTAGCGAACAGGGRCCTGATTATTTGCGAACCATGTGCTTGTGGGGACCTTGGGAAGAAAAGAGGATTAGCTCGGTGTTAGTATCATGAGTCCTTCTTGCGCAGCGTTTGAGCTTCCTCTCGCACCTCCCACGATACAGTATCGTTCCCTTGTGGAGAATAAGATGYGCGATGCACTTGAGCAAAGTGGTCTTCCCAGATCCACTCTTTCCCTGTAGAACGATTATATCTCCTGTGTGTGTGACCCAGCGTAAATGCTTGGTTGCAAACGAGGATCCCCGTTGTTATTTGTTTAGTACGCACCCTCGTTCACTGTAAAGCTGATATCCTCAAAGAGGAGTTGTCCAGGGGTGGTCTCACAGCTGATGTTGGAAAGCTCGAGCACTGGTTCGACCATCTTGGGAGTTGATGAGGTAGGTGCACACTGCAGGCGCTGCACAGGGTTTCCCCGGGTGTTTGGCCCTCAAGGTTCGTTCATGACCGCGTGACGTCATTATAATTTCAGCAGGCTATTGGTATCTAAGTGTGTAGGACAAGATGCGACTCGTAGCGTGTAGGGCATCGGAGCGGTATGGTAACCGACAATGTCCACTATGCATGAGTAGAAGGGCGGTATTATAGGTCATTATACCATGTAGAATCAAGGCTGTGGGGGTAGACCCATCTCCTCTGGAGTCAAACTCGAGCTCTCGATCATCACACCGACACCGACTTTGGCAGCGTTCTGTAGTGAAAGGTCAATACCCGTTTGTTGATGATGAGCTTGTCTGACAAACCTTAAAGTGATCGATTTCACCCGAGACAAGGAAAGCAAATGTAGGAGTGAACCGCTGTTCAAGGAGCGCCGACACCTTGCCAGTGGAATCGAGCTGGGCGCGGAAAGTAGATAGTCGGAGGTCATACTTGGCACCCACAGTGGCTATGGCATCACGTCGCGCAGGCGCAGCGATAAGCTGTAAGTCGGCCGCGACCTCCACCTTGTCGCTTAGCTTTTGCCAGTAAGTGGCCTGAAGGATGCCAGCAGGCTGCAACTGAGCCGTTGCAATCCAGTTTTTGTCGTTGCCAGTAAACTTGGCCAGATACGACGAGCTCGTTTCGGACAAATCAGGGCTAGGTCGCTGCCATAATGTCTCGACACCCAGGGCGAGGTTTTTGGTGACAGACTGCAAATAGCTGCCGACATAAATACCAGTGAAGTCGGCCGGAGAGGGATTGATACCCTTGAGATTCACGTTGAAGTCGCGGCCCTGGTAATCATGCTCCAACTGAATCATGTTTTGCCCGGCTTGCTTCGAAAACTTGGTAAAGACGGAGGGGGTTGAGAAGAGCTTGTGCGAGAGAGAATGTCAGATACTCACTTGTGCCTGAACCTTTGTTACCTGGTGGTCTGACCAACCATGGTTAAACCTGGCGTTGACGTTGCCTTCATGGTCAACGCCTCCTTGCATAAATACCTACGTGTCTTAGTTGAATGGCTGCTTATGTTCCGATGGAAGATGCTGTACCTTTTGGTTCGCGAAGATGGCACCAAAGTTATACGAGGATGGAAGGGTGTGTGATCCTAGCGCAAAGGAGTGGGTCACTTGGAAGAGAGGGTTCATGGACATGCTCTTCGTCAGGTCGGCGCGGGCTCCATCAAACATGTAATTGTTCAGGTGGGTAGCTGAACGCAAGTGGCTGGTAAGTTGCAGAAAGTAAAGCTGCTCCCGGCCAGACACGTACCCTTGACCTCCTTTTGGAGATTTTCGACAGTGCCAGGATGGGAGAGTCCAAGGTCTGCTCGCCATTGGTTGAAACGGTCAATAGCATTCCAAAGAGGTGACACGGAGTTGAAATAGGAAGGTGCTACGGAGGGTTTAGAGGGCGCGGAGGGTTCTGCGAGGGAAAGGGTCTCGAGAGCGGAGGGGGACGCCATGACGAGTTGGATGAGGAGGACTAAATAATTGCAAGGTCACAGGAAAAAAACAACCCAAACACGTACAAAGCCGGAACACACGGCCCTGAGCGACGCCTTATTCGGTCTGTTCCTCCTTTTACTGATAGTGCACGGCCACGGACACAAGAGGCGCTGCGCATGTATCGCACCGCCAAAATTGTCAGAGCTGCCGGGCAGGTGTTTGCGGGCAGTGACACTGCGCGCTTTTGTCTCCACCCTGCATCGATCTGCGCATCTGGAAACGGTGGAGTGGGGGGCGTTCGCACGAGAAGAGCAATAGAGCGATGGTTACAGCTCCACCTGTTTTGGTCTTGACCCGATTACTCCTCTTCCGTGTTTGTTTATTAACTCTCCTGTGATGCCTGACCAATGATTCCTCCCCCCACTATGATCGCCCTCTCCATCTTTGCTAACAGTCCTAGACGCCTCATCTTCATCGTCCTTGCCACTGTCGTAGGTTCTCTCCGGCCATACCTTCTAGTCCCAGCTTAAACTTTGTTAGGTTTCACTCCATTATGCGCTGAACGTGCTTTATGTGGACTATGCCCGTCTCACAAATTTGCAAAACCTCAGCGAGCAGTGGCAGTTGGCTCATGATGAAATGCCGGATGAGGATCTTTCACCACCCCCTCTTCTTCCCCTTGACAGCCCGCCCTCCACCCCAACCCTCGAACTTGTCGAAACACCTGGACCTGAACCCTCAGCCCTTCAGCCCTCACCTCCCAAACGTGCCAATGCGACCTTTGTGTTCCTCTGTCGGAATTCAGACCTTGCAGGCGTAGTCACCAGCATCCGGCAGATGGAGGACAGGTTCAACAGACATTATGGATACCCATGGGTCCTATTGAACGAGGTAGAGTTTACCGATGAGTTCAAAGAGTGCGTCCACACCTGCCCTAGTTAGCGGCACCCTCAACTCAACCCCCCTTTCTCCATAGACGCGTCCAAGTGCTGACGAATGCACCTGTCCATTTCGGAACAATTCCTCATGAGCATTGGTATCAACCCGACTGGATAGACGAGGACCGTGCACGAGATGGACGGCAGCGCATGTCGGCACAGGGTATCATCTATGCTGGTGGGTCTCGCCTGCTATTTTTTCTTCCATTTGGAGCACGCTGCGGCAGATGCTGATCGCCTTCCAGGCAGTGTTCCGTAAGTTCTGCGCTCACGGCATTGGAAGATCGCACACACGACCTAACTTCCACTAGATACCGGAATATGTGTCGTTTCAATTCTGGTGTAAGTTTATTTCTCACCTTATCGCAGGCTACCAGTGGTGACAACATCTCCACCGGCCTATCTTTAGTTCTTCTTCAAGCATGAATTGCTAGAACCGTATCGTTATTATTGGCGGTAAGCCGCGTGGTGATCTTTCTTGGGGATTTGCTAAAAATAGCCCTCAAACAGTGTAGAGTAAGTCACCGCCTGTCACCGCCCTTGTGTTGGACGGAAATAGATCTTGTGGGTGCTGATGTGAATCGAAGGCCTGGTGTACAATTTTTCTGCGACGTCACCTATGATCCCTTCGTGTTTATGCAAGAAAATAACAAGGTTTACAGTAGGCTTAGGAACACTTTCCAAGCTTGCCAAGGTACTCACTAATGTTAGGTTTTACCATCTCCCTGGTGGAGTGGGAGCCAACAATACCTACACTATGGTCAGCAGTCAAAGGTAACGAGGGATTGCGTGGATTGATACCACTGCATACTAATCAGAATATCAGAATTTTCAAATCTGTACCCTCGTTACTTGAGCCCCAACAACTCTCTGGAATTTCTTTCCGACAACGGTGGAGCGAGTTACAACTTGTGTCACTGTAGGTGTCAGCACCAGCGGCTTATTATTTGGGCTGAAATTTTATTCACAGTTTGGAGCAATTTTGAAATTGCTGATATGGACTTTTGGAGAGGTGAAGCATACCAGAAGTTTTTCGAATTTTTAGAATCAAAAGGCGGTTTCTATTACGAGGTAAGCAGCATTCTTTGGAGAACCACGACTGATCCTGACTGCCAATTGTTATCTATGTAGCGCTGGGGAGATGCACCCGTTCACAGTATAGCAGCGGCTCTCTTTGCCTCAAGAGACCAAGTCCACTTTTTCAGCGATATTGGCTACCGACATGACCCCTTCCAACACTGCCCGTCCGGAGAGGCATGGGCGCAGGGCCGGTGTTCGTGCGATCCCAATGACAGTTTTGGTATGATGGTTCTATATTGCGTGGGTATACTCTGATTTGGCACTCTAGACTATGCACCAAATTCCTGTCTCAGTAGATATGAGAGACTATTTTTGAGATGAGTTCTGGATAGAGAGGGGTGGGGTGAGCAGGGCTCCAAGGACTTGCTATGTACCGTAGTGCTCGACAGAATAGATTGTTGATACTTGGCCCGACTCAGGATGGGGGCACGTGCCTCGAGGGTTGATGGACTCTCCCCACAACTCAGCTTCTTACCGTCTCGTCTGTCACCACAAGTCCTTGCGGCCATGATGACCGCTGTGCGATACGTGCTCTTGGTGCTGGCGATACTCGTATGTTGGTCTCAAGCATACCCACTATCCACCCTCTCACCCGCACACGCCTTTGCGCGCTTGTCATCTAGATCAGCTTGCACTACATCCTGAGCTTTTCAAACGAGTTCTACGGGCGAGCAACATCACTAAACAACATCAAGCAGCATATTGGAGGGCCGGAGCGCGAGCCCAACCCCCCGTACAAGGAACCCATACCCGAAGACTACTACATCAAGCCGAACCACACCTCACCACAGGGGAGAAAAGCTAATGCTGCCATTGTCATCCTTGGTGGGTGCTCGGCGCTAGAGGATGCTTACGTGTCACTGACAGCTCGCTTGTTGTCCATTTCATGATGGAATCATTCCACTAATAGCTCGCAACACTGATATCAACGGTGTAGTGAGCAGTGTGAAACAGATGGAAGACAGATTCAACAAAAAGTTTGGCTATGATTATGTGTTTCTCAATGAGCAGCCTTTCGACGAAAATTTCAAAATGTGCGTCATGTGCTCATAATGGTACCTCAAAAATGACGGTATTTGACATTGTATCAACCAGGCGCGTTCAGGAATTGACTGATGCGACAGTCAAGTTTGGGGTCATCCCTCATGATGATTGGTACCAACCTGACTGGATTGATGAGGACAAGGCAAAGGCAGCGAGGGAGGATATGATGAAGAATAATGTCATTTATGGAGGTACGCCGTTTTTGGTTTTAGAAGCCTGTGCTGGGGCTCACGACATGGCACAGGCAGTGTTCCGTGCGTTGGCTGCAAATCCAATAATTCCGTGTTTCAGGATTTTCTGATTGTACTGGGGTTAATAGATATCGTAACATGTGTCGCTTCAACTCTGGAGTTCGTATACCATTTTATCACTGCCCCAGACCCAGCTAACCATCCACGCGTAGTTTTTCTTCCGCCAAGAAGTTTTGAAACCGTACAAGTACTATTGGAGGTTGGTCTCCAACCCTCCTGACTCGTGCACAGCTGAAATTTTATCCCCCCCCCCTTCTCCCCCAAACAGAGTAGAGTGAGCTTCAAGCATTTCGCCGCTACAAACTTGAACCGACCAGTTAATCTAATGTGCCCTCAGACCTGATGTCAAATTCTTCTGTGATATAGACTACGACCCCTTCCTTATTATGGAGGACGGCAAAAAGGTTTATGGTGGGTGGTCCCCGGTTGTGTTTTGTTTGCCATGGAGATAGTAATGCCCCCGCATCAGGATTTACCGTATCGTTGTACGAATACGAAACTACCATTCCGACGCTATGGAAAACAGTCAGGGGTACGCGGCCTCAACTGTGCTATTTGCTATTTGGGACTGATGTCCGTCATAACTATAGAATTTACCAAGGAAAATCCAGATCTCGTGGCCCAGGGGAATGCCATGCAGTTCCTCTCCGACGACGGGGGCGAGAGCTATAACCGCTGCCACTGTAAGCGTCCAAAACTCAGCCTTTACGCCCTTAATTAAAGTATGCCTAGTCTGGAGTAATTTTGAGATTGGAGACCTCGACTTTTGGAGAGGCGAGGCTTACTCCAAGTTTTTCGACTTTTTAGACAAGAAAGGTGGATTTTACTATGAGGTATGTTGGGCTACGTTGGACCGTAATTGATACTCAACGGACGTGAATATAGCGGTGGGGAGATGCGCCCGTACATAGTATCGGTGCAGCTCTCTTTGCGAAGAAGGATCAGATCGTAGGTCACATCCATTATAGGGTTTTTCATCTATCTGACATCGGGCTCTCCTTACAGCACTTTTTCAATGACATTGGTAAGTCTTCTTACGCCACAATCTTCTACTCCACAGGCGTTAAGGAACGTTTCCAGGCTACCGCCACGAACCTTTCCAGCACTGCCCTCAGGGTGAGGCCCACAAGCGAGGTAAATGCTGGTGTGACGTGAACGACAACTTCGGTGCGCCTGTTCCACCCCCCGTGTCCTTCGGACGGAAGCTGATTCCTTGCGCAGATTATGAGTGGTATTCATGTCTTAAACGCTATGATGACCTCTTTTAGTTTCTTATCACAGCTAATGAGGACTTTAAGTTGGCTATCATTCTTTGTGTTGTCGCGTTTTAACTCCCACTGATTGCTTGTTACTCTGTCACTCGGCGAGATTTTACTTCACTGTATACACCTTATTATATATTTTCTTCAAATAYCATTTCTGTACTTGTTATAAAGATGGAAGAAATGAGGTCATTGGTGCAGGAAATATTTGCATGCACATGAATTATATGTACMGTACACATGGGAGAGCCGTAGGYAACAATCGTTCACAAGATGGATTGCGAATAATACTGATACTGCAAACCAKTTAGCCCTAYGATAGGAACTCRRAGWARAGGTAMCTCACCGAATCATACAGCCTCGTCCAATTTGACCCCAAAGACGTGTCAATCAACCGGTCAATATACTCCCCAATCAGGGAATGGGTCAACGTAGGCTGGAACCTATCCCTCAATTGACTCGCCGTTTGCTCGCCGTATATAGAAAAACAAGGCAGCGTCGAGTCCTTCTGCATCAATTCTACAAGAGCTACCACATGGCCCGATTAGCTCGGTCACAGACTCACTGTGGAGAGGGAGGAGAGTTGAAGATTTCTCACTAATAATGCGATCGCAGTGTTTCCTAGCGGCCTCGAAGCCCTCCCTGAATAATCTTCTAAACTCGAGGAACGGCGCTCCAGTTGCACCTCCAAGTACCTCGATGTACTCTGGTGGCAGCTTAAACGGTGCGGCCTCAAAACCGATATTACCCGGCGTATTGCTTAGGATGAACCCGAAATCGATATGAATGAGATGTCCATCACGGTCGAGGAGAATATTCCCGTTATGTCGATCTTTGACTTGAAGGAGAAAAGTGACGATAGAATAGCCTGAAAAGGGGGGAGAGATAAATATACACCAGCAGCGGAGGGAGGAGTGACGTACCTGCAAGGGATTTCGCAAAATTTCGTTGTGCACGAATGAATTTTGCAGATGAAGGGTCACCGTACGTCTTTCCCCATGTGTCAGCCGTAGTAAATTACCCCCATAAACCCGAATAAAACTCACGGACTTGAAGTGGTCCATAAGTGTAACATGGCCTAACATGCCCTGGGCCAGTCTCTTTGCATACTCTGCCTTCTTGATGGAATGTATCGATACTGCATCCGTGATGGTTTCCACCAGCCCAGACATCCCGCCGAGAATCAATATACGGAAGCTATCATGATGTGACGTCGGGATTAATGTCCCAAGGCCTGTAAAGGAAACACCCACTATCGCACCCAACATTGACAGTTCTCTTCTACCCATATCCGCTGAAACTCGCGTATTAGTTGGACGGCAAGTTGTTCCTGCCGCAGGTCACCGCCAGTCTTTACAATGACAGACACACAATCCCAGTTCGCTAATAATGAGAGTATGTGTCAGCGGGACGGACCACAAGAGATAGATAATAGACACACCAAGGTGTCCATAGGGCGAGGCACTCCTTATACGGCTCTATTCCCTACAGTTCAGTCCTAACACGAACCGAAAATCACCGCCACTGTACCTTCTTCGCAGCCCAGCTCTCACTAAACACAATAGCGGATGGATCCACCTTATTCAACTCCCTCCTAATAATCCCTTCGTCCTCTACACTCTTTATCCCAACGCTACCGCCGCCAGTATCTACACCACTAATTCCCAATCCTGTCCCACTCCCCATCCTGTTCTCTTTCATCCGCTCCATCCGCTCTTCTTCCAGAGCCAACATTTCCTTCATAATCCGATTCCTGATCTGCTGGGCCTCAGCATGCTGCAATCGCATACGGCCCTGCGAGGGGGTTTGGATAGCTTGGTGATGCTCGGATGAGGGTGAGTCAGTGGAAGATAATGTGCTAATCAGCCAACTCGTTCCTGGAATCCACGTTCCCCGGCCTGACGAACTAGAAACGAGTGGGGAGACGTCTGGTGTAGTAATGCCGATGGAGCTGGGTTGGAGTGTTGATATTGGGGATACCTGCTCTCTTACCAAGTTTGCGTTGAGTTGAGCAAGCATAATGGCGGCTGTCCTCATCCGTTCCGAGTAGTCGTCCAAAGACAATGCGCTATTTAGCCGACTCACGGCACTAGGCCCAGTGTTTTGATAGGTTCCCTGTGCTTGTCCACCTCCGCTTTGAGTTTTCGGGGTACCTGTACCTTCTGCGCCCAGTGAGGCAGACCATGCGGCCAGGTCCAAATCCTTGTTCTTTGGGGGAGGTAATACAATGGATTCGGCGAGATCGAGGTTTACTGATCGCAAAGATTGGCCCGAGCCGTAAAGCTGCTCTACCAAATCAATCTCTTCCTCAGGATTTGCGGCGTCCGCCGGAGGGAAAGCGCTATCTGACGGAGGTGATAGTTGGATAGCGAGGGGGATAGTTGAAGCTGCAGAGCTGGCACCTGCAAGATCGCTGCCGTCTGGGTTCACTGGCGGTGGCTGTTTGTATTGACGCCTGGATTTGTTCTGGCCAAAAGGAACCAAATCCTTTGACGCGCCTTTCCGCTCACTCTCTTTGGTCACTATCTTCTTAAGCACATCTTTGTTCGCCCGTTTCGATGGATCAAAATCAAGATCATCATGTAGGATTTCAACGAGCAAGAGGTATGGAGCTCGTTCTGCCGAGTTGAGAACAACACTTTCTCCAGGAGGCACCCTAACTATCCGGTGGTGAGGTTGGGGTACGTTRTCGGGACCATGAGGAGCATCCGAAGAGCCGCACCACATAGGCATGCAAACCTAGTGGGGAACTGTGAGCTAACTTGGACTGGTGGAKAAATTTAGAAYAGATACCTCGGCGGGTAATTTGTGGTTGAGTGCGGTAAGTTCCGCTCTAAGTGCACTCACGCGCGCAGGCTTTGGTACTATGAGAAGCCGGTTGGAAATGTCTTCGAGATTCAAGAGAAATTGAATCTATCGATCGTAATCAGCTAAGCTGCAAAATGTTGGGCGAGGGTGACTTACTTCGGAGTGGCAATAGTGTCCCCGCAAAAGTTGAACCTGAGCGTAAATATCGTATTTGTCCAATAACACATCGGCCGTGTTGGGAACAGCAGATCTGAGTGGCGCGTTGGATGCGGATAGAGAAGGCGAGGATTGGTGGGGGGCAGTGGAAGGAAGTTCGGAATCTAACTGACCGAGAGGATCCTCCGAGGCTCGTGAGCGTCGAATGGAACGTAAATACAACGGAAGAGCTGGGACTGTCTGCGCAGCAGCAATAGTGCGCCGACGGGTTAGTGGGGTTCCCATTCTCTCAGGGTCTTGTCCCGAAAGGGTGGGAGATGACTCTCCGCTGTCTTCAGCAGCGGGGCTCTCGGTATCCTCTACGTCGGCGTCACCACCGTCACCGACGATAGAGGTGTTCTCCGGAAGCACTGGAACGGGTGCAATATCCGTCTCTATCGGTTGTAGACTCCGCAGCTCTCTCCCATCATCGTCAGCGCGACCCTGCTCAATAGCAATTTGGCCGGTAAAGTCGGTAAGGACGGGCATGCCAGGAGTTCCCGCAAGGACGACGCCGATACCAACAAATGCGGGTTCTGGATGATGCCTAACCTTTTTCCGGTAATAGAAGGTGGAGTGTGGGGAGAGTTTGAGAGAGGCATATGGAGAGCTGGTCGGGCGTGGAAGGTCGCTGAATATTATCTCATGGCATTTGTGGAGAACGCGTTGGCAGATAACGAAGGACAGGGAGTTGCGGCGGGTGGAGGAGAGGTCGTGGAGGGCAGCTTGCATAAACCAGAGGGTCTTGGAGTGGGGAGGGTGAGCTCGCGAGGACTGGGGTAGAGGGACGGAGGGCACGCACGATCATGGCTATGTGGGAGGAGCGTTGCGCGGTGTCGATGACGAAGACCTCAAGGGCTCTAGATTTTGTCGGACGAGTGACGAGAAGATGGCTGTGAGAAGAGGCATTATTAGCGTGGGTTGGATAGAGAGAGAGAGAGGGAGAGAGAGATGTCACCATATAAATCCCCAGACGTCATTGAGCTCGCCGATGTCGAGCTGCCTAAGCCTGCGGGTGAGGTAGTAGGTGATGCCGATGTTGTCTGCATAGACGAGGAGATACTTGAGGGCGAGGTGGAGGGAGAAGAAGGTGGGAGAGAGAAAGAGACGGAGGAGGAGAGCATGCGATGCCATGGCGCAGACTCACCAGCCAAGCTCAGCCAGTGACTCCCGTCACCCGCGTCACACTGCACACGTCTCACACTACCCATGAAGTCCCTCCTCGCCCTCCTCCTCGCCCCCCTCGCCCTCGCAGCCGCGCCCCCCGACCGTCTTCTCAAGCTCGCACAGCAGGGCCACGGCGTCATYAAGCTCGACACCCAGTCCTTTGACCTCCTCACCTCCTCCAAGCGAACCTGGTCGGCCTCTATCCAGCTCACCGCGCTCGACAAGAGACGCAAATGTATTCCCTGCAGGTCTGTCCTCTGTCAAGCCCTAGTCACTGCTAGCCTCTCATACTTTTTCCCCCTCCAGGGAATTTGACCCTTCTTGGCACGCTGTGGCTCAAGCCTGGTCTGGCGTAGYCAAAGAGAAGCGCGACAACCACTTCTTTGCCACCTTGGACTTTGACGACGGACCTGCCATCTTCCAAAAGGTTCTGCCAGTCTTCCATCGTGTGCCACCGCGCGTCCTGACTCCCCTTAGCTTGGGCTCAATTCCGCACCAGTCGTCCTAGTCTACCCGCCCACCGAAGGCGACCGCGCCTCCAGCAAGTCCACACCCGCCAGATATGATTTCTCAGAGTGCGCCCCATCTCTCCTCTCCTCAATTCTCCTTCCCTCCCTCACACGCTCCCTCATACCTGCAGTGGCTTTGAGCCCGGCCCCCTTGCAGAGTTCATCTCCAGACATACCCCCATCCCCATCCCGTACCACGATCCCATCGACTGGGCRCGCTGGGTTCTCACTGCCATCATCTCTCTCACTCTCCTCCTTTCCGTCCGCCTCGTTCTTCCTCTTCTCCAGTCTCGCTGGACATGGGCTATAACAACTATCTTGACGTCCCTCATCATGATCTCGGGTTACATGTTCACCCGCATCAGAAACTCGCCCTACACCGGCGGGGATGGCAATTGGATCGCTGCTGGATTCCAGAATCAATTTGGCCAAGAAGTTCATGTTATTGCCTTCATATGTATGTCCTACCTGCTAACCTATCATTGGAGCACGCTTACTGATGTCAAGCAGATGGATTACTCTCTTTCTCCTTCTTGATGCTCACCCTTATCGTCCCAAAACAAGCCTCTCCGAGCCGCCAGCGCGCACAAGTATACCTCTGGTCAGCTGTTGTCCTCATTATCTATTCCGTGCTCCTCTCTCTCTTCCGTGTCAAAAATCGCGGTACGTGGCGTTCACATTCAGCAGCTTTAGACTGCTCACCCTCATGCTCTTTTCAGGCTATCCTTTCAAGATCTTCCTTTAAGTAGAGGCAAGCGCACCTATGTTTTTAAAAGAACCTATTAGAGAATCRAAAGCTCTATCAAATATAGTAAACTATCGCTTGCTACTCATAGGACATACTTGACGAGCGGCAAGCGGCAATGAAAATGGAGGGGGCATAATACAATAAATAACTTAACCGGAGATACACCCACCCGAACCAATCATGCACCACCATTTCCACCCTCTTGCGCAAACACATCCACATATCGGCTCCTAAGATTCCTCTTCTGCGATGCTTGTGACCTGGGTCTATTTGGAGGCTCTGTCTGTCCCATCCTCGTACCCGTCGGTGTAGGGGGCGCCGAGTCCAAGCCGGGAGGGGCTAAGTTTGATCTTACACGCATCACGGGCTTATTCGTCGGTGGTGACGGGCTCAAATCGTTCACGCTAGCCGGCCTCAACCCTCCACCATTCGCAGTCCCATTGGCATTTGGTCTGGGCGGTTTGGGTCCCGTCATGGCGGGGGATGCAGTCTGCGCCCGTGGTGGTGGCGGTAGGGCAGCCGGTTTTACTTCTTCGACCCCAGACTAAAAATAGGGTCATACATGTTAACACGTTGACGTTTCGAAAAAATAGATTTGAGAAACATCACCTTTTTATTTACCCAGCGCTTGAGGTCCTTGTCGTAATAGAACGAGCTCTCCTCGCCGAGGCTTGCCTTGACGGGTCCTGGCGTGTCTTCAGCTCGTTTCCACCAGCGGCCAAACCAGGACCCCGAGGCTGCGGCGGGTTTGGACTCTGCCAAAAATGATAAAAAATGTCAAGTCTCAAATGAGCGAATAACATACCGGGTTTCTTCGTTTCTTCTTTTGCTGCAGATCCATTTGTTGACTCCTTGTCACCCTCGTCCCCCACCCGCTCCATCCTCTTATTAACATTGTTACCTAGCCCTAAGTCATCGTCATCTTCGTGGGAGGACTTATGATCCTGTTTCGATGCGACAGGCGCCTGTGCACTCATGCCAAACGTCATGGGTGAGAAGAACCCATCCGAGTTCACAGTTCCATTTGTATCTTCGACACTCTCGAAATGCGCGGCGGTCGGTGTCTTGCCAATATCCCCATTCCCAGAAGACCCCCACCAAGTAACTTCTTGTCCTGCCGAATCTTCCTTGGTATCGTCACTGTGGGGTGGTTTGGGTGTCTGCAGCTCTGAGCCAGGGGCGTATCCATTGGAGTAGCCGCCATAACCATTCGCCACCTGTGTCTGGAAAGGTGCGGCGTTACTAGACATCATCTGCGGGGCGGGGGGAGGCGATGATTTTCGTCGGGCTAGCTCCGCGGACGACGACGTTCTGTCGACTGGGTACCCGTACAGCGCCTTATTCGACATAGCGGATCCTGTTCTCTGTGGTAATGCGTAGGCGGGCGTGCCAAAGGTAGGCTGAGGTGAAGATCTTGCAGAACTGGTGGCCGAAGAGATGGTGTTGTAATGGGCAAAGGGCCCTGGGAAAGCTTGGGTATCTGGCTTTCTGTCCTCGTCCTTTGGAGATGATGGGCCGTCAGCATCTCCAGTAACCAGCTTAGTAAATCTTCCTTCCAACCATCCTCCAATTGTATCGAGACTTGGCTTAGAAATTCTCCCAGCTATCCAAGAGCCCTGTTTATCTGAGTGAGAGACGCCAGACAGTCGGTCTATCAAGCCTTTTAGCTGCTCCAACATCGTTGGGGTGAAATAGGGGGATCCTCGGACTAAGCATGCTGTGATTGCTTCGCAGTATCTGGAGAAAGATTGACAAAGACAATATACTGAAGCTATGGATATTGACGAACCTGCTAGCGATTTGGACGTCGCCAACTTCGGCGGCAGCAAAGGCACGAATCAGGCGGTAGGCTTGTAGATGAGGGATGCCGTGGTTGGGTTCCTGGCCCTTAGGAACAGGAACACAAGCCAGTGCATACTCCAAAACTTCGGTAAGTATGATGAAGTCAGGTTCTTTTGAAAACGTAGGGAAAGCCGATGGGCTTTTGGATCCCAATAAGGTAATTCGCGCAGCGGGGTTACCAACACCACTTAGAGGGGATGTTGGAAGAGAAAGCAAGTAGCTACAAAATCATGAGCTCTAACTCCAAATTTGTGAAAGATTCGAATTTACCAAGCGTGGGCGGCCTCCAACCAGCCATTCGCCAGGAGTTGGTCTCCGAGAGCAGTCAGAGCTGCATATGCATCATTTGTCAGTGGTAGCGAAATCATCATTGCCACAGTCTCTGCCCATTTAGATAAGGATCCAGCAGATATTTTGGCGCCAGCTGTAGGAACGGTAAAGTTAGGTGTTCTTGGCGTCGGCTGACCAAGAGTTGGTGTTGGTATGGTATGTGCGGGCACGCCTAGTCGGCCACCGGTTCTTGTCAAAATATTCTTGGGGATTAACTCTTGTACTGTCGGAAGGGGCGCGAAATTTAGACCTGTATTCACATAACGTGACAAATGTCGCACCTGCTGTAGCACCTTGGCCTGAAAACAGGCTATAAGCCACGCGAAGGCCCTCCCTCCCGTTAACAGGCGGGACCTGAGCCTCATTCCGTCCAGGCACCACAAAGCTAGCGTCCGCTTGGGCAGCAAGTTCCGTCGTTAAAAATTCGTTAACGACCTCCTTCCATGCTTCCTTGTCAATGCTGCTTGCAATTATCATAGCATGACCCCACAGCTTCTCGTCAAGAGCATAGCGATATGCCTGTCGCCGTTCACCACGCAGGAGGAAGTCCTCAATCTTATCAAGGGCAGTTGCTCTAAGGGTCGTCACGGAAATCGGTGTATCATGGCTGGTAGTCGCCAATGACCCAAATGATAGGGACTCGGGCAGAATGCCCCCGACGTCTGTAGCCGCGAAGGTGGATCCAATGTCGGACACACTTGTCGACAGCACACCATCAAGCCTAGGAACCAGAGCAACTCTGACTGCAGAATCGAGCTGAGGTCTGCACAAATATGTTAGGCACAAAAAACAATACTATCTCTGCAACTCACGTTCCGAGTAACCGACCGTCGTTCTCGACCATAATCTTCAGCAACTTCATCAGAACCAGTCTTCCTTCTGCGGTGCGTCTCTCAACACTTCCATTATGCAAATAACCCAGTCCTTGGCTAATTTCCTCTGCTCGGTCAGTGAGGTATTTCGCAAGTTGCGCCTTTTTCGTCTTCGCCTGTGTGGTGGTGGTTGCCTTCATGATTCCGGTACTGGGTGGCCCCGGATCCGCGTGTAGAGGACCAGGGAACATTGATGAGAAATCCAGCGCAGACTCTGGGACCAATTTTTTCCAGTCCTGTACTACCACCTTGGTTGAAGTTCGCGAGGAAAGCGCAACATCAAACCCAGTACTCAGAGCTCCTTCATTGTGGAAACACATCACAAGTTTGCCACCAAACCCAAAGCTGACGACAGGCACACGTGCTGAGGTGCGCCCCAGTGGATCATTGGCCCCAACAAGAGAAGGTGAAGGCGCATACGCGCTGATTGTGGGCTTGACGACCACCTCTTGTGGAATCGACAAATCCGCTCCATGACCGTATGAGGATGTCGATCCATAAGGACCAAGCGACTGAGAGGGTCTGAGTTGTGGGAGATTGCGCTGAGGAGTGTAAGGATCTTCCGGAACAGAGGCAGGCTCCTGATCGAGGGTAGGGGGAGTGTATGGTGACTCTGAAACTGGTGGCAGATAGGATGAGACTTGTGGTCTTGCGCCTTGGTAACCATCAGATGAGTGCATAGAATGCGAGTGCGGAGAACCAGTACTCTCCACACTATAGACGTTAGCAACCCGTCCTCCTAAGGGCGTATACCCGTCGTGCGCTACGTTCGAAGGTGCTTCCAACGGAGTAACCCTATCAGTGGACGTCAATGATGCCGACTTAGGCCTGAGTGGGTTGCCTCTAGAGTGACGGTGCGCTGTTGCAGAATTCAAATAATTATTGACTCCTGGCGACGCCGTTTTTGCTCTCGGGATATACTCTCCACTTGCAAACGAACCTCTTGGTAAATCTGGAGAAGCACGAGGGGGGCGTGACAAGGAATCCAATGGGGCGGATGGTAGGGTGCGGGAACTCGGTTGGGGAGAACCCTGGCTGTCTCGGTGTGGGGGAGGGATAATTTGAGCCTTTGGAGGACTCGACATCAAAACAGCCTTCGGTGAGAATGTCAAAATACTGTTGAGTTCAGGGCTCGTGGGCACTGAGAACGATGGGATGGAAGAGGTCGATGGAGGCTGGGACTCAGTAAAGGTGTTTGCCTCGATGGTTTCTAGGTTTTCCCTGTGTTCCTGTTGCTCGAGCTGGTCAAAAAACTCCGGACCGGACAGTGGAGGTTCGCCTTCCAAATCAACGTTCCCCGCGTCAGGTGGTTTGCTGCCACTCTGTAATTGTGTCCATTGAAACTCTGACGCAGCACTAGGAGGTAGTGCATAAGAACCCGAGAGAGGTGATGTGCTTGATGCAGAGGTACTATCAGCATAAGTAGGAACCTCATTAGCCCGAGATGCGTGGGAAGGAGGTTGAGACTGAACGGGTACTTCTAGGCTGTGGGTCGAATGGTGTCCAATGGTTTGTACGACAGGTTGAGGAGGGGAATATGTTGGGGAGGATATGAACGGGCGGGGAGGTGGTGGTGGAAGCGGAGGTGTGGTGTTTTCGTAGGCGGCATAGGCAGAATGTGCGGGAGTGGTGTGTCCAGCTCCCACCCTAGCAGGCCCAGAAACATTTCGCCGGCTATACGATATTGCAGGGAACGGTGGATCATAAGCGTTAGATATTTTGGGCCTCGTGATCTGTGCCGTTGTGGATGGGGGAGGAACCGTTGTTGCGCTCGCCTTGACCGTTGGTGGGGCCGCTGAGTATGAGGGAGATCGCGAAATCATATGAGGATCATATGCAGGTACGCTCGCTTGCGCCTGAGGTGTATATGAACCATAAGGGACATACGAGGGTTGGGTGGCAGCTGGAGGGGGACTATACGGATCGGATGGACTAAAACCATAAGCCGACTGTTGAGTGTAGGAGTGCGGAGGGTGAGATGCGGACACTTGTTGGCTCGGAGGAGTCATATATGTGGGAGCTTGGAGAGGGGCATACGGGTCATGCTTGCTTGGCGGTGCGTATTTACTAGCATCGTACAAGTTGTTACCTCGGAAGCATGTCAGCAAATACCAGGATGTAATGAAGAATTCGAAAGGTACTTGTAGAATTGGTACTGTAATACTGCTGACTTGCGCTCTGCTGTGGTTGCTCTCCGTAGGCCCCGTAAGCTTCTCGAGCATCATTGGCGCCGTAGCTGGGTGCATAAGCATCGGCAACAAAGTTTTGTTCGTGTGCGACTGGATGATTATAGCCCGGGTCCGCCGTCCCATTTAAGGGAACTTGTGCGTCGTCAACAGCGTCGAATACATTCACAGCCGTAGACTGAGCGGAAGTGTCAGGAGGGACTTGGGAGAGGAAGGTGGCCGCTTCTTGGGTGGGGTCTGTTCCAAGAGTCGCAAATGGGTCAGACGACGGGTCTTCTGGGCCGAACAGTGAGGCAGCGGGCTCTGCGCTGCTCATGGGACCTAGTATTGTAGGGGCACAGCAAGGAACAAAGGGACTGAAAGTTCGAGAGGAAATAGGCTATTGAAGTCTCCGTGCCCACGGGTCTTAACATCATTATTTGGCTTGCTTTGGGGCTCGACACGTCACTTGTCCCGATACTGAGTAATCATATTATGAGACGGTATTGGCCAGTTCCAACTTCCGCAAGAACAATGACGAAATGTATATGAATAGCGACAGTACTGCAGAGTAAAGGCGAATTGCAATGTCAATCAAAATTCCAACAAGAATTGCAAGAGCGACTAGAGAAATGGCCTATTTATGGTATGCGAGAGATAAACGAAATGTGAGGCAAGCACTAAACCACTACTAATTTCCATTACGAAGGAGGATAATTGAAGGGAAAAAAACAAAGCACTACTAAGACTCAACTATTAGATGCTATTGTCACTGTCACCAAAGAGGAGTCGTTCAACTGGTTCTTTTCGTCAGATAGCTTGCTCACGTTACCTAAAACAGATGACTTACTGGCCACAATATGCTTCGGTTCAATCTTGGGTCTAGGTTCTCGCTTTATGCAGATGAGTTGAGACCTAACTCGAGCATACATCTGATCTCTCTGATCGCCCTCGACCCGGTTGAGTGCCGTTTGAATGACATAGTCTGTGACATTTAGTTGAGATATACAAGCCGCCAAAATCGGAACGAGTTACTACTCACTTCCATAAGGATCCATCATCAAGGCATGGATGGGATCGATACCACGGTCCATGTCTAACATCTCACTCAAAAGCTTACGGCGTGTCTCCGAGTCAGCATATACAAGGACTTTCTCCACAACGTTCGAAGCAAATTTGTGCCGCGACATCTTCAACACTAGCCCCTTGATCTGGGCTGCAATGACCACGCAGTCGTGTGGCTGCCCGTGTTGCAAAACATATTGAACAACGTAGTTCTGCAAATACGATCAATCAAGACCCTCCAACGGAAAGGGAAAAAAAGATGCTAACCCCGAACTGATCTTGCATTAAGTTATCGGCAATTCCATGGAGCTCGTCAATTATTCCGCGACAATAATCATTTGGCAGATACTCCAAACATCTTTGCAGGACACGACATCCATAGGGATGGATAGCAAGCTGCCGGGCGGCGTCGCGGAAAGCCCTTAGGAATGATAGACGTTCTGGTGGGACCGTCATGATAAACTTTTGGATCACCTGAAATTCAAATTGGTCAGGCGTTACGTTCAGAGAAGGACAATAAACTCAATGTACATGGTTACCGTTTGTGTCTTTGACCACTACCAATACCTGGGGTTCTATCCTATGAACCAACTGAGTCTGCTGTTCCGCGGTGCAAAGTTCGATAACCTATGGTAACAATCCAACATTCAGATATATATTATCAGGATAAACTGATCGAGCTCGTTACCTTCTGAACAACACGGCAACCATAGACGTTTAACGAAAGCTCAACAATTTCATTTTCGACGATACGCGTCAAGCCAGCCCGCTGCTCCTGGGTTCCAAAGTCCATCAGCTTCTGAATGACCTAAAAAGGCAATTAGTAAACAATCGTCATTGAATGACAAGAACACTTACATAGTTACCAAAAACGTCCTGCATGAGCTTCATCGTATATGTTGGAACAATCTCGTCATACACAACCCTGATCTTCTCCAATCCTGCATTTTCCAACTTGGTTTGAATAAATCTCGAGCCATATTGGTCCGTGCTAAATTCCACCACATGCCCAACGATGTCCTGGAATATGGGTCAGCGTCCAGGTACATCGAATACATAATGTTAACTGACAGTAAGTTCCCATTTCCGAGATTTACGGGTTCGGAACTCTTCCAGAAGATTACTCCGAACAACAGAACTGAGACGAAGATTATTGGGATAGGGGAGCACACTATTAGAGTAAGGTTGAGCGATCGGGAAAAATTGTGGCATATGAGGTGTCGCAAAAGGAACCAGATGGGCTGGATTTGGATCCAAAGGACCGAAATTTGGATTCGGAGGGAGATGGGGCGTCATCGGGGCGAGCATCGGTGTTTGCATCATCGAATACTAACGGCCAGTGCATGAGTCCGACGGACTAAATCGACTAATAGCCATTGATCATACCTGTGTTTCCAACTTGTCGGTGTTCGAAATATTGCTAGTCGGTAGATTCTGTGGCGTCACTAAAGGTGAAGGTCCCGGAGGAGCATACAATAAACCTTGGGTAGGGTAATAGAACTGTGGCGCCGGAGGCCTTGCAGCGAGGGGGTAGTCGTATACAAAGCTAGGCCTTCGGTGGAGACCCACTGGGGGGATATTATGGTAGACCGGCGCGGGTGTGGTACTCATTACGGGGGGAGCCGAGTATGCGGGCGGTTCTATAATGGCGCGATAGGGATCATAGTTGAAAGGGTTGTCAGAGAATGTCTCCCGGATTGGCTGAGATCCTTGGTACGGTAAATTAAAGTCCGGCTGAGGGAACGAGGTATAGGTTACGGGATTCAATGGTGGTGTGGGATGGTTGCGCGACTGCAGGTTGAGTGCAGCTTGTCGCTGCAAATCATGGTCATCTTCAACGACCATGCCTCTCATTGATGAATTAAGATCATCAACATTCGGGGATCTCCTTATAGTCTGAAGACCATCGAAAGTCGCAGAAACGGGCGACTTCTGAAAGCCTGGACCATAAGGGCGAGTAGGGGAATTAGCAGAGACTAAACCTTTAATAAACCATCAGTATGGAGGCATCAACAACCGTTAAGTCTTCTGACCAGTTTTCAAAGCTAAGGCTTGATCCTGTTATGTGCGTCAAATTTCCCCATACAGTGCCATCTTATTATGGTCACTTACAATTCGAGATATCGGTACGATACCAGTTTGTCCAATTGGCACTTGCCTCGCCTTTGTGAGCGCCTCCTGCCCTCCGGGTAAGAAAATAGTGGACTAGGATGCAAAATAAGAGAATATACCAGTTTGACATGATCATGAACCTCATCCCAACTCCTGCTGGTAGTAGGTCTCGACAGTGTCGTCCAGTCGGAGAGAGCGCCCCGTTGAGTAGCATCTCCACGAGGGGGAGAAACTTCGTGTGCACTTGCAACCGACGACCCCGGAGTATTTCTTGACTGCCAGACCTGACATGGGCGCAACAAATTAAGAAAACTAGTGGTTCCAAAGCACTGCCACTAACCTGCCACCCCGAATTCAAACTTTTCAGTCCAGTAAGATTGCTACCAACAGTATAGGGACCCCCAGCATTGGTTAATCGTTGTGATTGCGCCTAGAAATAACTGTCAATAACCCCAAAGGACCTTACACGTCGGTAATTCTTACATTTGTTGGCGAGTGAGAAGGCGAATGGTTCCTCGAAGGATTGGTGGAACCAGACGGCTTACGAGAGTTGACGGCTGACATAGAGAAGGATTACGATTAGGCTGAAATGAATGAGCGACGAATTCGTGGGCGATAGTGGAGAAGCGCTGACTAGAGACGAGAAATTATCCGGAGCAACTATGATTGGTAGCCGACGGCTATTAAGAACTTGCAGAACAATGGGGACACAGCAAAGATTATCCTGTACGAAAAAGGTGTGTCAGTGCTGCGCTGGACACACAAAGTCGATGGTGATATGAAAGGAAACATGGAAAGTTGGTAGTCGGCGACTGCCACGACAGCAAGGATAAAAAAAGGGACTCACAAGGCTAGTGGTATATGGCTGCCGAGGTACAGAGGACTGGACAGAGTGGAAGGTGAGAAAGGAGTGTAAAGGATGGACGAACGATCCACCCGCCAAAAGCAGAGGAAAGAAGGCCAGACCCTTAGCACAAACAATCACTCAAGGTCTCCATTCGGATGACGAGGTCTCCGATAGAATTAAACGACCATACGGAGGCATTTTCTTTAAAATATGAATAAAAATTATATATTGTTTCAATGCAACCAAATAAGCTAAGCACATCGGAGTGTTGGGATCTTGATCTTTTTCAGGTCCCCGTTCCGATCTGACAAGCAGAGACAAATAAAAGTGCTTCTGGACGAATCACAACCCGGCGTCGGTGACTGTCTGACTGTGATGTGCGGTCCGAGTGTTTAAAAGCCCTTTCCAAGCAGTTCAACACGTTCTGCGGCACTCCAACCGTCTTTTTATCCGCCTCCTCATAGCGCATCAATGACGTAACGCAAGAAGAACAGTCAATCCCAGAAGCCAAGAGAAGCCCGCAAACTTGTCAATCAGATTTCATTTTCCCACACCTGCTCCTGGCTCTTTACATTTGTCTTTTTTCTGCATTCCAAACTTACCATAGATGTGAATGACACAGCGTGACGATAACCTAGTTACAAACCTTTGCTGGACTTTGAAACAGACATTCGCTGGGGTAGTAGTGATCCCGACTTGTCAACTTGCCACACGGGCTCCCGGTCACCGAGACCCCGGGATCTTACAAGCAACCCTGCACTTACCAAGTCAGCGGGATCCTTTAACTGCAATATAAGCACAGGTGGCCTCCTACTCGCCCAAAATTTTTCCTCGCTTGTTACGTGAAGAATTTGGTGAAAGGTCTGGGCCGACTTTGTCCATCCGACTTTGGTTCAACTTTTGTCAAAGAACCGCAAGTATCATTATGAAGACTGAATGCCTGATTGATGTAAATAGCGGCTTTGGAAGTGGATCGTCTTTGATCTTACGGCGACCGCAAAACTTCCACGTTGCATTTGCCACCACGTCGGTTAGACTATCGGTCTTTCCGGAAATCGAAGATGTTTTTCATAGAGTGCACTCCGAGTGCACTCCCACCCCCAACCGTGGGTTAGAACCGTTCAACGGAGATAATTAATGCATTCTGGAGCAGAACGATAGTAAATGCTATGCGAGATACAGACTGGGTATGCGAAAAAAGCAAGGGAGAACAACAAGGAAAGAGACGCAAATCTATGTGAGTTCACCGCGAATTGAAAAACCAGGACGCGCGCTTCGCTGAAGGAGCCCGTTAGTACTCCGCCGTTAAAGCACCCTGATGCAGCGGAAAGGACATACCACCACTAGATTATGACGGAAGGTCAATCCCGGGTCTGTCAGAAATGGACTGTACGAGGAGAATGAATAAGTGACTCACCCAGCTTCTTCATTCTGCACTCGAGCTAAAGGGTTAGAGGTCACTGTAGGTCCACTGGGCGGTGCTGTGGCAGTTGGAGTTGCTCCACCACCACCCCGCAGAGGTTTTGCAATCCGACCAAAGCTTAGGGACGATGTTACCGGGACCTTTTGGGCTACAAAAGGGGAAAAATGTTTTAGACTTCACCGTCTCATATTTTTTTTCGGCAGTGACAAACCTCGGGCTTGATCTAACCGCTCTTTGACTGCCTGTAGCTGAGCCTCGAATTTCTGATTCTGCGCTGATAATCGACGGTCGGCATCATGAAGAAGTGCCTCCAGATTCTGTATACGCTCATTACGAGCAAGTAGCTTGCGCTCTGCAATGCCTGCTTCTTTTTTGAGCATTGAATTCTGGTCTACCAACTGCCAGATAGCAACGTTAGCAACATCAAAAAGAGGTCGATCCCCGCGTACCTGTTTCTGAACGAGGGTAAGTTGCTCCAGGTTACGTTCCAGGAAGGCCATCTTCTTTTGCTGGGCTTTGCTGTTGCTATTACGAATGACGTTATTGTATTGTTCTTTGATTTCATCGAGCTGAATCTCTAGTTCCACAACCTACTCACAGTCAGGGTTGCTTCGGGAAACACTTGAAACACAGACCTTCTCGCAACGGTTCTGCAAATCACGCATAAGGGATTTCTTAACAGCATCAAACTCTGCGAGTTGGACATTGATCGCCTTTCTTGTCCTTTCGAGATCTTGGGCACTTTCGGCAAGATTCTTGCCGCCCTCAATTCCGGCCGACGTTACCGCGAAAGCACGCTGTTGCAGAAGTGAGGCTCCTGAACGTCCGTCCAACTAGACCATCTGTCTACATACCTTGAGTTCCTCATTCACGCTCTTAAGGCTATCAATAGTTGCGTTCAGCGTGCGAATCTCATTACTCCTGATCTCCAGCTGCTGTTTGAGATCCGTGACCTCGTTAAGATGAGCATCTCGCCTGGCAGCATACTGAGCCTCGAGCTTGCTCTGTAGCGGATGTTTGTGAGCACAAATCATGATTCGGCCGATGACAAACAAACCTTAAAGTCTTGAATCGACTCAACGCCCCCGGATTCCTCATCACGTATAGTCTTCTCTGTTGATCCAACAGCTCATTTAGCATCCACCATTCCTTGTGCCTGGTTCCTTTTCACTCACCGAGCAGTTCTTCGTAATCTGCTTCCAACTGCGCAATCCGAGTATCCAATTCGTCTCGCCTCCTCACAGCCATTTCAGTCTCTTCCTGACTCTGCCGGAGCCTGTCGAGGGTTTCTCGCAAGACCGTGTGGCCTTCAGAAAGCTGCCTGCGGATAGCAGTCATATCATCGGAAGTCAAAACCCCCGTCGAGTCGCCATCCATGTTGTCAAGCTTAATGAGAAGTTGTCGTAACTGCTCGTCCTTCTCGGAGAATGCACCCTGCTGCTCGGACAGTTGCAAGTCAGCCCAGGAGTAATCGTTACGAGACAACCGCGCGAGTAGAACTAACCGTGTCAAATTTAGCCATCATCAACGCCATTTTTTCCTGCTTGCGCTTCTCCTTATCATCTGCGGAAGCATCCTTCTGTACTAGCCTCACATCCGCGATTTGTTTCTTCAGAGCATCAAGTTCGGCAGATGCGTCATTATTCTGCTCTCGTAGTGTTTCAATAGTGATTGCACCCTCTTTCACTTCGTAATCGAGGCGTTCCACTTGCAACCTTAGCTCATTGAGCTGCGTTGACATGAGCTTGTTTTCCTGCACAGTTCCTTGGTTAGTGGTCAAGCGGAGTGTTGGATGTGAGTGAGACGTTACCTGGTTGACCGAAGCTTCCTGCTCCTTCAAGAACGCAAGTTCTTCCTTAAGCTCTTTCGCCAATTTCTCAGCAGCTACCAATGCACTCTCCCTCTCCGCAAGAGAGTCACTAAGCTCGTTCTCCCGCCTCAAAAACTCCTCGCGCTCATCTTTCTCTAGACCAACAACAGTAGGAGTCTGTGGTCTGCTCTCGAGATCTCTTACGCCCTCAAGAGCGGGGTTGACGGGGGTCATGCTACGAGAACTTGACAATGAGGTTGAAGGAGTAGGTGATGTCGGTGCCTTCTTGGCACTTGTCGCCCCAGGTTTTCCGGTCTGCACCCACTCATGTTCATCAACATGACCCCCAGAACGCCAGATGGCGAGTTCTGCTTCCAGAGCGGCAATATGCTTCTGATAGGACGTATTTGCCAACTGAGCCTTCTGTAGCAATCCCTTGAGTTCCAGCGGAGACAATTCGGCATTGACGCGGGCGGTATTTTTGATGGACTTGGCCCGGATGCCGAACCGCAAAGTTGACAATGTTTCCGCTTCATTGTAGGATGAGGGTGAGCAATTGATGATCAACGTCGTTCGAGAGTTGCCTCCAAGTGATTCTTGCAATATACGTGTCAGTTTTGAATCACGATAGGGAATGTGCTTCGCCTATGGGAAAAGGGTCAGGCTGGCAAGTGACGATTTTCAAGAAGAATTTGACCTTTTCTGTCAATGCATTGATGACCATGCCCAAAGCGGAGAGAGATTTGTTGATTTTCTTCGCTTCTTCCAGGGTCTGCCCCGATGCACCCGTTTTTCCAACCTTCTCCGAACCTGCAAGATCAACCAAGTAGAGATTACCAGTCTTCTGCGCGCCTGTCTCGGTGTTGCGCTGCTGAATGGTTATGAGGAATATTGAGTGAGAACGAGATGATTCAGCATTCATGTCTAGGGAACAGAGTATGATCAGATTTATCAGTTAGGGGGGCGTACAAGCACCCACTTGTTGACGTCACCACTCTGGCAGCTCCTCCCGTTCTCATAATCTCATAAACTTCTCTCGCGCTACTGACATAGTAATCGGATAGATTCTTGACATAGACACCCCTCGATTTCTCTTCGTGTACCTGGAGATTATCGTTCTGGGCTGTAAAGGGTTAGATTAGAATAGGTGGAACAGAGGCGGACGAGGCCACATACGCGCAAGCAAATCACGGACTTTCTCCAGGTAAATCTCCATGTAGGACACCTTGACTAGGTACTCGATATGTGGGTCGCTTTCGACGATGGACTGGAAGATCTGTTCCGTGATTCTGGGTATGATTCCCTTTAACTCATCCGAGTCTATATCCGCGCCCTGCATACCATTGGCAGCTTAAATACGAATTTGGCTCGTGTATAAAAGGTACGTACCATCATGGTAAATGTCTTTCCACTGCCAGTTTGTCCATAAGCGAACACAGTTCCATTGTATCCATCAAGAACGTCTGTTGGATGCAAGCAGCGTGTGGTGCATCAGAAATCAATGTCGGGGGAGAGCGCGGGTGCATGAGCGAAGCGCAGATAAATGGGCCAAAGATGCCAATACCTTTTATAATGCTAGGGGTAGAAGGTGATCAGAGAAGGCAAGAGAGAATCTCGAATTGAGATACTCACTCCTTAACACCATACTCGAAGATCTCGTGTTGCTTGGTTGCCATCGGGAACACCCTGTCGAACGTGAACCCATCCTTCTCTGGCCCACTGCCAAGTTGGGCCGATTTCATCTGCACCGTTTGGAGGTTCTCATCGAAGGCCACTACGATTTCGCCACCTTCACGGGTCTCGATGGCGTTAACAGGCCGAAATCTGCAGCGAGCTGCGTTAAGAGAGGTGTGCCGACGCGTAGTTACGGAGTACACACCGACAGACGACCTTGATGTTAGTCGAGCTCGCCATGATGACGGGTAGGATGGCGAGGAAGCGTTGATCAAGGAACGCGTCGGATTCACGAGATTAGGTATTTGTATATCCGGAAAGAGTGTCAAAGGAAGGTAGCAGTAAGACGTAAGGTCGAGGGAAGACAGTAAATGAGGCTGGTTGCAAGGGAAATGATGATGCGTGTGTTTGCTATTGTTACCACTGCCACCCGTCCATTCATCCTGCTCCTTCAACCCGTCTTTTATATATGTATTACAATACTCAAGTTATTGCCTATGATACACCTGCCAACAAAAATCTATGGAAGTGCAAAGTTGATTTTTAATCGTCATCGCTGTCGTAGGAAGCAGGCACTCGGGCAGCACGGCTCGACGATGCAGCAGGGCGGCGGGTCGGAGCTTCCTCACGCTGTGCTGCATCCGCAGCATCGAGCCACTCGGAGTATATGTCGATGGGCTCGGTCAAATCTGGTGGGAATCGAGCCTGAGCCACGCCAGAGGAGGAGTATGGCCAAAGCACAGCTACTTACGGTTGACTTTGCTCTGGTACCGCTGGTCGCAGACACTGCAGACCAAATTCGCCACACCCTCCTTTCTGTCCACACGCACAGTCACGGATCTGTCATGGTGGCAGAACAAACAGGTGAAAGTGGTGTCTGGGTCAAAGATACTGAGATCAACGACAACAGACCGATAGCTAGATAAAGCTCACCAAGCGGCACCTTCTGGCGTGCCGGGGCTGGTTTTCTGGAAGACTTCTTGCGTTTGCCCATTGAAAAGGGACCTTGGATGCCCACGGCAAAGATCAAGTTGGGTGTTGGCGGGCGCTGTTGCAGTCATGTGACCCTACTCAGTCACGTGGCGAGACGCGGTCTGGATGGTTTGGGAGTCTGCGCAGTGAACCCGCGCTCCCCTCTGGCCCAGAAATGGCCTCAAAACGATCCGTCTCTCGCACAAAGGTCGCAAACCCAACACTCGCACCTCCGCACAATCGCACACGCCTCGTAGCCAGCGACCCCGATCCCTCACTGCCCTCTCAGAAGAACCCGAATCACTCGAATATCCAAGTGGTCATCCGCTGTCGTCGTCGCTCAGAACGTGAAATACAAGAGAACTCGCCAATCATCATTTCTTCTGATGGCGCTAAAAGCAAGGAAATATCCATCGAAACGAGCACACCGCAGTCCAGTCTCGGCATCGTAACTCTGCCCCCCTTACGAACATATCCTTTCGATATCGTCTTTGGACCCGAGGCAGACCAAGCTATGATCTACCACGATGTTGTCAGCCCCATGCTGGAGGAAGTTCTCATGGGCTACAATTGTACATTGTTCGCATATGGGCAAACTGGAACCGGAAAAACGTGAGGCTTGGGTCTGGCCATGCTGGTACTACTCCATGTGCTGAACTATCCCCCAGATACACCATGCATGGTGACTTGAAGCCAACTGCCATGGGTAATCCCTCGCCTGATGCAGGGATGATCCCAAGGGTGTTGTTCCGGCTATTTCACTCGCTTGAGACATCAAATGCAGACTACAGCGTCAAGATATCGTATATCGAGCTCTACAATGAAGAACTGCGCGACCTGCTCGCTAGCGATTTCGCGCCACCGACCGGCTTGACTCAGCCCATGGGTATAGGGGCAAAGGACAAGGCCGAGGGCCTCAAGATATTCGACGAAACCGGCAAGAGAGGCGTGTTCATCCAAGGCTTGGAAGAAACAGCAGTCAAGGACTGCAAGGATGCGCTCCGTCTATTAACCAAAGGCAGTGAACGAAGACAGATCGCTGCTACCCGCTTCAATGATCATTCAAGTCGCTCACACTCGATCTTTTCAATCACCGTCCACGTTAAAGAAACATCTCAAATAGGCGACGATCTCCTCAAAGTCGGAAAACTCAACCTTGTCGATCTCGCCGGTTCCGAGAATATAGGCCGATCCGGTGCAGAGAATAAGAGAGCGCGTGAAGCTGGCATGATCAACCAGAGTCTCCTCACCCTAGGCCGCGTGATTAATGCGCTAGTTGACAGTGCACAGCACGTCCCCTACCGGTAGGAGGTTCCTCGCTTCTTATTACCTGCGTACTTATTTGTGCAGTGAGTCCAAGCTCACCCGCCTTCTTCAAGATTCCCTTGGCGGACGCACAAAGACCTGTATTATCGCGACAATTTCCCCAGCACGGTCCAATATGGAAGAAACACTTTCAACCCTAGATTACGCCCTTCGTGCCAAGTCCATCCGCAATAAGCCTGAAATCAACCAACGCATGACACGCAATGGCCTCCTTAAGGAATATATCGCGGAAATTGAGCGACTTAAGAACGATCTCCTTGCGGCGAGGGAAAAGAATGGCATCTTCTTTTCGGAAGAAAGCTGGAACCAACTCAACGCCGAACAGGAGCTCCGACAGACCGAATTGCAGGAGTCGAAGAAACAGATCGAGATTGTAGAAAGCCAGATGCGGGCTGTCAGGGAGGAGTTTGAACAGAGTATCGGGCTCCTGATGAAGCGGGATGAGGAGTTGAAGGAAACAAGGGACAARTTGGAAAAGACCGAAATCTCACTGGATCATACGGAAGGCCAATTGCAAGAGACGAAGATGGCCCTGGGTGAGGAGATCGTAGTGCGCAAGGCGTATCAAGAAACGGAAAAAAACTTGAATATCGTAGCGGAAGGCTTGAAGAACGTGGCGGCAGAAAGTTTGCGCGACATCGACGGTTTATTTAGGAAGCTGGGTAAGATCTATTTCCCCTTGGTCTAGCTTCCTCCCTAACTCCAAGTGCCCTCAGAAAGGAAATCAGGTGTTCTGGCAGCCAACACCAGCACTGTGACTAAGTGCGAAGAGACGATATCTTCCTTGACCGGGATCATTTCCAAGAATCTAAGCGAACTCTGTCGATCAACAATAGAGGCAACTACAAAGTTGAAGACCACAGCAAAGGAGGCCGGAACAACAGAACTCCAACAGCTCTCGTTACGTTCACAAACCATCAACAAGCAACTGAGCCAGGTCCGAGACGCTCTTGGTGTCATCCAAAACAGCGACAAAATTGAGACAGAAGCCCTCCAAGCTGCCCAGATTACTCTCAACGAGATACAAACGACCTTCACGAACGAGCTTGTCGCATGGGGTGTCACCTTTACTTCCACCCATTCGCCGCTATGCGATAGTCTTATACAGGCGAACCAGAAGGGACTGTCCGCGGTAGAAGAGGCCCTCAATGACACTCACGCCGTACTCGAGACCATCCTGCGTGAAACTCAACAATACATCAAGAATGAGCTAGCGAGTCTAGAACAAGTCCAGCTTCAAACAAACAAAATGGCGCTCGACGAAATTGCCCATCTCCGACAACAAAACGAGCATCTTGTACAAATGCTCAGAAACGAAAAGCTGAAAGCGGACAAGGCTAAGGAGAAGCTGATGCAGCGAATGTCGGAGATGCTGGACGTGTTTATAAATGAGCAAGATTCGAGGCTCCAGGAGAGTATTGACGTCTTACAAACACGGAACGCGAAGGCGGAAGGAGCTCTGGAGGCATTTGCGCTGCAACATGGAACCTTATCAGGAGGGATGCTTGGTAACGGAAAAAAGGCAATGGCAATGCTGCAGAAACAGGGTAGTTCTGCGAAACGGACTTGGGATGACTCCTTCAAAGTGGGCTTTGGTCTATCCTCGCGATGAGGGAATATTCATACTGACAACCMTCTTAGACTCTTACAACGACGAGGACGGCAGTGGAAGAGAAGGTGCACACCTTGCAAGACCAGCTATCAACCTCAATTGCTTCACACTCAGCTTGGGTGCAACGACAAACATCATCCTATGCCGCTTCAACATCCCAGGGTATGTATATTCTGCTTCAATAAGCAGAAACTCCGTGATCAAATCATCAATAGCATTGGATCACCATTCTAAAGCGAAGCGGGCGAGACTTGATACTACTAAAATGCTGAGCACAAGCATCCAATCTGGTTATGGACAGCTACAGGACCACTTGAGGTCAAGCTCCAAAAGTCTTGAAACCACCTTTGGCGCCATTGCTGCAGAGGTGGGTAGCTTTGACGCTTTGGCTTCCAACCAGGCTTTCACGGTCTATTATATCTTTAGGCATCATCCTTGTCGGAAACCACCTCTAGCTATCATAGCAGCCTTCATGATGACTTAGGGTCCCTACGTGCTGCGAACCAACACCTGGCAGCGCATGGCGCTCGGCCCGACGTACCTACGGGAACTACGCCTCAGAAACGTCCACGCGACTACATCGCCCACTGGGACCTAACTCAAAACCGCGATGCTCTCTTACATACATGGAGGAAAGGTCGAATACTAACGGGAAATGGTACCAACATTGGCAAACACACATTTCTTCCCCAGGAAGAGGATGACGCCGAGGGTACCACTCAACTCCCTATCCAGATACCCGCCCCTGTCCCAATTCCCCATATCCCTCAATCACCTACTTCAAGTACACGGACAATATCCACGATCGCTACTCTCTACGACAGCCCCGAGTCCCAACTTTCCTCCATTCCGGCAAGCGTGGAGAATCCAACGGAGCCCATACATCCATTAACGAAGAAGGGTTCCACTGTGAATAACCCCTCCTCCGTGGCCCCTGTAGCACCCCTTGTAGATTCCCGGCGCAAGAATATTGTGACAAGTAGACCCTCACGCCGGCATTTTGTACGATAGCTTGGATTGTTGTTCAATAGCTTTAATTTATTTGTTCTGATTACCTAATCCTCTGACAAGTCCGTTTCACACCCGCCCGAGTCTGCAACCCACCTACAGTTGCAGCCATGGCAGCAGGCCTCCGAAGTCAGTATCCTTACTTTTGCAAATAGTTAATGTGCTCAGACCCCACGTGCACAGCCGTAATTCTGCTCTCGTTTGTTCTTGCCGCTGGTTTTCTGTTAATTATCCTCTCGTGTGCACTCTGGTCAAACTGGCTACCACTTCTTGTTGGTACGTGTCGCTTGCACTCACCCCCACCTCTAGCGTTTGACTTTGGGGATACTCTCACAGCACTAATATTCGTCCTTGCGCCACTCCCAAATGCCATTTTCTCCCATTGCGGTACGGACGAGTTCAGTTCATACGAAAACGCGGGCGCAGTTGACTTCGGACGGTTCCTCACTTCCCTGACCGTTGTTACTGGCTTTGCTTTTCCTATTGTACTGGCGCACTCTGGAGTTATCAATTCGAAGGCGTCAGCTATGTCAATCGTGGGCGGAGGGTATGCAAATGTTTTTTTTCTTATCATGGCACCCCATGTTGACGTGACCATTACCAGACTCGTCTATGGCACCATCCTCGCCTACTCTGCTGCATTCACCCAAGACGAATCGGAATACGACTGATCCCCGACGCATGATACCCTTTTACTGGGCCTAACCCACCTCTTGAGTCACAATTATGCTGTTAGGCCGAATTTGCCGCTGTGTATTATGTAGATACTATAGTAAATTTCAATTACGCTACAACCTCTGCTAGTACTCTAAGAACAGTAGAGATCTACGGGTATGATACACTGGGTGTCAACTACAGACGATGACTGTAATCTGTCCTCTTGCAGGTCGCATATCTATGTGGGCATGACCGACTGGCTGAACCCGCGCCATGAGCTCAAAATGCCCATCAGCAAGGAAACAAATTGGGATAATGATATCTCGCGATGCTCCACTATCCAAACGGCCTATTGGTATGTCGTCAACAGTTCCCTCAAATATCAAACAACCACTTGGATCGAGGTCAAGACTCAAAACAAGAGGCAACGAGCATGCTATACCACCTAATTTAGACTTGGCAAATAAAGAAAATTAAACATAACCCACAAGACAAATTGGTAACTTTTGCATTCAGCCCAACGAATTCATTGGGCTTCAAAGGGCGCCTTATGTCCAGTTCCGTCTCCCCACCTAACAACAGAGAGAGCTCAACCCGTGCAATATCTGAACGAAAGGCCTCTAACATCGGCAACGTCATACGTTGCTGCCGAAGTGATATTTCTCCTGTTCGGCTTCCTCCAACCTAGTAATAGGTTACTTGTTTCTTTCCAAGATCTGATAGAGGGCTGCAAATGACGAACCTCCTTCCAATGGCCATGTACACTCTTAAATAATGCCTCTCTGTACCAGAAAAACTCTCTCTGTAATTGCAGTTCCGCCTCGGAGAGCTTTGCCTTGGCCACAACAAACTGCCGATCCGACAGCGTTGGAATCGGCTGCGAAATTTCTTCCCCACCCAGCGTTATCCGCTTCAGAGGTAGTATAACTCTACCGCAAAGTTGTTAGCCTTTGAGGATAGCAGCACAAAATCAATGCAAACCTTGAGGTTGACCCAGGCGGTATAACAGCAGTAGTGACCAACTGCGGGGTCCCTGTAGGAATCATATAATTAACCATTACACCCCTTGGAAGAGGATGGCGCACCAGCTTGTTCACGTTTGAAGGTCACCTCAAAAGGTAATCCGTACACATTCCGAACCTCCACAGAAAACAAACACCAGCTTGTCCCGTCATCAATGTTCAAACCATAGCGGTCGGCGGCGTCCTCCACCTGTATGTGTTCTCGGTAGGAGGGAAAGGGAATCACATCCATATTTTGGCATTGGAGCATCGGGTAGACGGTGACCATGATAGGGTACGAGATTTGACGGGTATAAAAGTAGTCTGAGGGCTCTTTGAGGTCCGTGCGGTGGGCATATGAATAAGATACATGGACCGTCCCGCGAGTACTTGTCAATGAATAAATAACTGCATCCTTCTGGATCAGCTCGAGTGACGTACCAGCCAGCCTTTCCTAGGCAAGAAATATTAACGGTGAGGGTCTGGCCAGGCTGAATGACCTTCATTTCATCCCCATGCCAGGCGAAGACAGGCCGGTTGATAAGATTGTACTCAGTCTCGTAGGTATCAAAAACCGGTAATTCCCCCTCCGCAAGAGCCTGTTGTGCTGGTTCTATCGTTGAATCTTCGAACGCAAGATGCACGACATCGATTGGTAGCAAGGAAATGTTCTCCAGCGTCATACTTAAAACCGACCTTTTCCGGAGTCAGCACTTCTGCTTCAGCGCCGTAATACTGCCTGAGAAACTTACCGTTCCCCCTCATAGAGCATCAAAGCACCATGGTTAACTGAAGTTCGACGAATTCTCAATAAGGGTTGTTCGAGCACCACCTTGCACGTCAAGAAACGGGAACCTGTCCGCCCATTCAGTTGGCTCGACTGGTATCGAATCGCTTTCTTCGCCCTCTCCCAGGGGAACGACTCCAGGCCCGAATACTTGAAACGCCCTATCTCACAAGCAATGGCGCTCTTTTTGCGTGCAAGCTTCTCTTCYTCTTCATCAGTCCTCAGGGGGAGGATGAACTCCTGCGCCATGCCTCCAGGAGCCTGTGCTATACAGCCATGCACAGTCAGAATTCCAGTGCCGAGAGCCTTTCCCGATAAGATTACTTGGTGGAACGAATTCGCAGGTACTGTCACCCTGGTTGGTCGTGACTGGAACTCAACCCCCGAGGTACTGTAGAAGATGAACGTTGAACTATCTAGCGGTTGGCAACACTCACCTCAGTGACAGCGAGTGAATCTCTAGATCGAACACGAAAGGATTCTGAAGTACGACAATAAAGTCCAGCACCTCGTTCTGAGCTACGATCCCCTGATCCTACGAACCGTCCGTGAATGCTTCAAATATGAGAAACAGCGACTGACTTTGGCCACAGCTGCCCTTCGCGGGTTATAGAGGAAGGGGTCTGTGATACCTTGCAGAATAGGCGGGACGCCGGACGTGTGTTTTTGCAACACAGACTGATGCTTCTCGACAGGTAATCTTATTAGAGGTACCCTAAGATATGATGCACTTAGAAATCCCAAACTACAGGCAAGGCAAATCAAACTCACGGGGCAAGTGCAACACTGACAATCGGCCTACCAGACCAATATTCGACAGAGCGGGGATCCCCTCTTCTTCGAGCCGTTGTCAGAGCACGTATCGACGTCGAATATAAGTGGTATTGGTCGCCAGGAGAAAGGACGGCTTGCAAGCTCTTCAATGAGGATAAGCAAAATTGAGCAACAACAGGGAAATCTTTATGGTATTAGTACCAACAACGAATATATCACGACATACCATCTGACGCACCTGGCAAGGCTTCTGCAACTGCAACTGCTTCTCGAATTACACCAACTTGCAATTCTGACCATCCATATGTTTCTCGATGAGATAGTGCTAGCCCATCATCAGGGATGCTCCCTGCCTCCGCTTCCCGTGGGCTTCCCCCGTCAGCAGAAGTATCAACCAGTCCAACGGAATCGAGGTCAATTCCAAGTACCCTGCACACGTATTTGAGAAGTTTCAAAATGCTGTCATTCCCTAACGAGCTTTCGCTTATCCTGATCCCAACGCTCCCTTGGTTGGTTTCACCGGAGAAGGTACCCGTTGGCGTCGTCGACCCATTATAGACGCCTAGTCCAACACTGTGTGATGCCGACACTTTTGTGATCCCATCCTCTTCTCGGCCGCAAACCATGAGATCCATGATGCACCCTAAAACCTCCCGCAATACATATGCCTCTTTGCGCCTGTAGCCTAGACAGGCATATATACTTGCCATGCCTTCCAAAATCGAAAGCCTTTCCCGCGGATCGAGGTGCAGTAACCAAGGACCATGAACTTGACCGAGAACGCCAGATATTGTTGAGCGAGGTATACCTGAAAATTTGCTCAGGCGTTCCAAGTTTAACCATTGGTCAGCGTCCTTGTGGTCTAGGGTCGGTGGAAGGTAAGGCGCAGGACCAGGCTGCAACATGGTGGTAAAGGCTAGTGGGCCCCAGCCTTTGGCAGACCAAACAGCGAAGAGGAGTGAGGAATGTCGTAGAATGCAGCAGGAATAGAGATACGAAAGTAGTGTAAAGTTGGTTTCGCCCTCGTAATAGAGCGGTGACTTCTGGTATAAGCTAGCCGCTTGGGTAAGTTTCTCGATAATATCGGACCACGGTTCTTTAGTCGCTGCGGTAGAATTATGCTGTAAATATACTTTTCAGCCGATGATTCACAAGGCACAGAGGCATTCTACAAACCAGACCATGTCCTGCCGACCATGCGTCAACAATGGTGATTGTTGCCAAACCCTCGAGTGCAGATGCGTGCCATGCATTGTCCTGTGAGTTTTTGAACAATTGAAGGGCCTCTGTGTACCTGCGGCACATCGCTGAGTCACCTGACGGTCTTCTCGACCTGTTTCACCCACCAAATATTGGAGTCTTCAGTCCGGCCAGCGAGAAGAAACAAATCACCCAAAACCTTATATAATCGTGCATGGGAAGAAGCAGTACCAACTGTACTCAGACGCTTTTTGGGCGCCTGCACCCCCAACGTCGACTGTCGATAGTTTGGTCCAACAGTTGAGTTACGCTTGAGGGATGGGGCTGTGCTGAGAGATAAACCCGATCTCGACATCTCTAGCTGGTTGCTGAGAGAAGGCGCTGATACTGCATGGGGAACATTGTTGGTGTTAAGTGGTGTTGGAAGCTCTGACAAAGGAGGTAGCGTCGGTAGCAAAGAGGCATTGAGATATTCATTCCCAAGAGGATTTTCCAGGGCTTGTATCTTGAGGTGGGTCAATATTATGCGGGTAAACAATCATGATGATTACCAACGAACCACGACACCAAATTCCCCAAGGATTTGGGAACACAAATCAGCTAACAGAGTTCCAATATATAACTTCTTGTTGCCCATCATGTTTGGTAATACCACGAGTCCTTGTAAGTTGTCCCCTGCATTCAGGTTCGTGGTGTTGTCATTCTCTTCGAAAACGAAGCAATTTCTCGCCAGAGGGTAAAGGCTCGAGGCCGGGAAAATATCAAGTAAAGCCGCATTGAATTGGGAGTATATCGAATTCAATGTATTGGTCTGAGTGCAAGAGGCAATTCCAATCACGGCGAGTGGAAAATGAGATGGGCGCAGGAGGGAAAGAGTGGAGTGTGAAGTTGGTGGCGGATGGGTAGGGAAGCTGAGATGTAGGTGGCCGGTCGAAAGGGGACTGGGCATAAACCGGGCTGAGGAGGAGTATGGTGAGACCATTGAACTAACGAGGGCTAGCGATCAGCATACCTCTTTCTCCCTTGGCATCTGCAGGAATATCTCCAAGCCTTATTGTCTCAAAGCTACGGATTTCAGCCGCATATTTCTCGAATGATGTTTTGGAGATCGAACCAACGGGGAGAAGTAGGACCCGTACATGGGCCAGAGAAGCAGAAGCGTGGCTATCCATCGTCCATATAGATCCTCTTGCCTACGGGAATTGCAGAGGACCAGTTGGGCAATATTTGTCGCGGTATTTGGATCACGCGCGCTGTTGTCACTTGCCATCAACACCTTTTCATCCACGTACGACTACGACTACCCATACCATCGCCTTACCTCATCAGCATGGTACGTTCATTAACTCTTGTACGGTGACAGAACCACTGATACACAACCAGGGCACCAGCGATAAAGCGCTTGGCGGAGCTATGCTGCTAGCTGCGTCCCTGATCTTCACCTACTACACCACATGGGCAATCTTCCTCGTAAGCCGCGCATTCCACTGATCCTAATTGCTGTCTGCCCAATACTCGTATTATTCCAGCCATTCTTTGACTCATCGAGCCAAATTCACGACTTCTTTCCCGCTCGCGAATGGGCCGTCCGGCTCCCTGCGTTCATTCTAGTTGTGGGATTGACTGTGATCGGCATATTTATAGGGACAACAATTGCGAAAGAAAATAAGTTAAAGGCACAAAAGGCACGACTACGGACAGCGTAGAAATGTTGTATCTTTACCCTGACTCAATTGGGGCTACTTATAATTGACGGTCACTATTCTATGCATGCGGCTTGACTTCCTTCCAATGGAGTCGGTCAGAAGTTCCCTTCTTCTCCACGTTAGTCCTCCTATCCCCTGTCGTTCTGACTGGCTCGCGCTTGGAATCTAGCAACCGCAACTTTTCAGTGGCAATAATGTCCTTTGCCGCCTCGTCTATCAGTGTTTCCAGAGAGGTCTCAGGAGGCGTCTCGGCTAACCCTCCCAATCTTCTATTGAGCTACTCTCTCGTCAATTTGCATAATGATGGGATATAACAAGGGCAGTACCTTAACTAACACGGACTCGCCTTTGACCAGACTCTGCAAGCGTTTGAGCATAGCTTTCTCCCCTGATTTCTGGAGGCTCAGTGGTATCCTCAATATTCGGATGAACGAGAACAGATCTGCGACTGAAGACGCTACAAACCCTGCCATGATCTAAATGATGAGATTGTCAGGCTCGTGGAGGCTAGACAAGAGCTGAGGAACCTACAGGAGATACACCACTCTCGGCCTCTGCTTCTAGGACAGTAATAATGCTCTCAAATGGTAGCCAAAGCTCATTCCAAACGGCATCATACACAGGTTCCCCGATCCTGCATGCTTCCTCTGACTGCCTAGCAATTATCAACCACAGTTTAATTCCCAGGTAGGCCTGGTTAATATCCGCGGTCGCCGAATCTGGAATAGGTCCACCCAGCTTCATATACGGCGACAGGGTGCTCAAGTACGTCGCTGAGAAAGATTTCAACTGTTTGAACAACTGGGTCACCCATTGATTGTCTCTGGTATCTGAGAGCGCGGTTATGGCCAAGATGTTCCAGGACCTGAGGCGTATTTGAATACGTCCATGCCTCTAGTTTCAGCTGTCAATTATACCGAGGTATGGTCACGTAGCAATACTTGCCTCAGGGCTAGTCGACAGCCTTTGTAAAACCGTTCCATCATATGTCATAACCTGGAAAATCATCTTCGCTACGGCAAGAGAAGCGTGAAAATCTTGTTCGGTCTGTCCTTCCACCCAATAATAGTTATCCAGCCAGTGATAACCTCCGTCAACCAAGCCAGTGAATATCGGACTGTGTAAAGTGATGGGAGTTATAGAAGGGAATATATCCATGGTCGTCAGTGCCTTGAAGATCGAAATCAGCAATATCATGTAGACGGAAAAACAAAGCACAAACTTCAAGGATAGACTTCAAGGTGGTAGCCGACAGCCGAGTTTTCAGTCGCAGTCCATCGCCCAAGATATCAAAGACAACGAGTATAACATTGTTGGCGGTCGGCCCCACATCCTGTGCCTGAATCTTGCGACGATGACTTGTTGTGGCGAAAAATAGTTGAGAAATGCTTTTGCTGTCGACTTGTAGTCTGACTAATGTGATCCGGAGAAGAGTATCGAGACACGCCAACAACTCCTTTGAAAACGGTAATAAGCACATCACACCCAGACAGACGATGTACTATGATTCACTTTACTGTTGCTCTTGTTATACCGAAGTAGGACCGAGGAAATGTTTAGCAAGGGGGAGGCATCAACTGAATGGCCGCTTCCGTCGGACATTCGCTGAGCCAGTTGGGTCAGCTGCTTGCCCACGACTATTTATGCGACATTCATCCCGATGAACCCAAGACAAGATGGGAAACTCCACTCACAACCCATCATCTCAGTGCTGTACTTGTCATGATGCACAAGTTCCACAAACTGCTGCATATTGCGTAAAAGGCTCTGTAGTAAATGGTTTTCCGTTTCTTGGAGTCTCGAAAGCGTGTCCCAGATGAGATCATCTTTCAAAGTCAATGGCATACTCTTGGGCAATTCTGATATGTGTTTTAATGCGAGAAAAAAWTCCTTCTGAAGTGGGCGCTACTCGGCAAGTGAGCCATAACACTGGTGTGCTAGTTTGAGTTTAAAGCACCTTTAGGAGGTTGATAAATAGGCCCGATTTACTATATCTAGAAGCAGGGCGTCAGTAGGAGATTATACCCACTAGCGCACTCGATACTCGCTTGTTAAGTATATCTTCTACGAAGTTGCATCCTTGATCAACTAATGAATCCTGAGATGGTTGATTTATCTGAGCCGCGATTAACTTCAATATCCTCTCCGTCACATCCCTGRAAGAAGCATCATGAAAATGGCCACATGATTAAAGGGAATTTACCTACAATACGACTTGGCTTGTAAGGCTTGTTGACCTCTTGATGAAGGCTTGCACTATGGAAAAGGCCACCTGCCGTACTTCGTGTGGGATGTCCGCCTCTAGAATATCAAGCGTCCTCGCGATCACCTTCCTGAACAACTGGTTAGAGAATACATTGAGATTGCGATTCTCGAAGTCATGTTTGTAGATTATAACATGGGCCGCCTCCAGGACATGCTTGATTATGAGCACTGGCAGCTCCAGTATTTCCTCAAACGTCGCCAGCAAATTGAGGGGAACATCTGCATACACCGTGCCAATCAGTATCTCAACCTGCTGGCCGTCGTCTTGCAGGCTTGTGCTGATGATTGACGAGGGTAACTCGACCCTGTGCCATGAATCCAAAAGGGACACGAGTTCTCCTAAGCATGGATATGCCAGCTCTGAGACTGATTTGATGGCACTGTACGCTAGATGAAAGGTTCCTCCGTTGGTGCCGGTTGGAACGAACGACACATTGTGGAAGCCCAGTGCTCTGACTAATTGCTCCTTGATTTTGATGAGTGTGAGCCCATCGGCCCTTATACCATCAGAAAGCATGCCAAGTGCCAGTCCCACCAGAGACACCTAATGTTTGATTAGAMTTGATGCTTATAGGAGGTATAGCAGGTATAACTTTGAGTTGGGCTAATTCCGGGTCTGCACCCATGTGTCCTTCGGCTCTCTGCATAGCTTACATCAATCGTTGTACAGGGGAACGTTTGGTGGCCACCTACAGCTCCATCCTGATAAAGTTGTTGGTCGTACTCTGAGCTTTCTACTAAAGCTTCAAGAATGGTGTCCCAGGACAATACTACATGGTCCCATGGTGAAAGGGTTTCTATGGGAGAGAAGGCYCAAATGCTCATACCTTGCCATGTGTGAAAATAAACCCGCAGCTGCATCAGGAACGACACCAGTTTGATGCGATCCGTGATTGGAGACCTTAACATTGCTTCATCAAAACAAGATGTGATGGCTTCAAGGTGAGCAGGCAAGAGACTGGAACAGTGGGCTTTCACCACCAGTCGCACCTCCTCCTGCAGACGTTACAGTAAATCGTTGACCGGGTAAGGCAGGGGGGGGGGACTTACTTTCGAGTCCGACCAGTGCAATGAGAAAAAGCGCTGGAAAATAATGATAATACTTGATTTCCATTGTCGATCGTCAAGATTGAATGCGGGACTACAGACGTCCTGAATAACCCGGAACAGGCGCGATGCAGCAATGGCACTTGTTGGACAGCATAAAGTCAGCCTCCAATSATCCCAGTTATTCCTCTTCTTACCGTCTCTCCCACTTYTGATTTTGTGAAAACCGTCTCGCGAAAAGGTCGTCGAAATGTTCTATACTGACAGAGAGTACTCGTAGCAGAAATGAAGTTCTAATTTTCGAAATATCTGGTCTTTGAACGGCGTAGAATTGCCATGCGCTTGGCAAAGTCAGACGAATCACGCGAAACAGTGAGTTTAAACGTACCATCTCGAGAGCACGTGTCCATTCCTCAGGACAAAATTGTCCARCTCATGTGCTTCTAAGAGAGAAGAARTCAAAAACGTGTACAAGAATTTTGCAACCATACTGGTGATATATTCAAAATTTGTTCTCAGGTGAAGCTCGATAGATTTCATCATTGCTGGATCAATGAAAACCGTTTCCACCACTGCTGTTTCCCTGGACAACTTTCGCCTGTAAAACAAGACATGAGTCTAGCGCTTTTACATCCATACTTCACGCACCTCGAAGGAAGCACCGTTGTATATTCATCCGCTACCAGGCCCACCGTTACTAATTGTGCTCGTTCACAGCCGTATAGCAAGAGGCAACAAACGAAAGTGCATCGAATGATTTCATACCTGCAATGATATCAGACATCAGCACCCCCCCTGAGTTGTATTCAGGGAACGTACGCGATTGATCGTGTGCTGGGTTGTTGCAACCATTTGTGTATATCAGAAACTAATGAAAGGTGAAACATCGCCAACGGTGTTTGATACTGGTGGCGACCCAAAGACCGTAGCCAGAGAGAGGCCATCATCGCCTTAATGAACAAACAAGTCTCTTCCGGTGGGTTACCAGCCGCTGCTAGTTCTGCAATAAACTGTTCATATACGCTGAGAGGTACTTCGATCCCAGAGCGACAAAGAAGACCCAGCCAGGACAAGCCCTTTGCCATACCCTCTTTAGACTGTCGCGCAGTGTCAATAATAGCTTGCCAAGGATCGGTTTCTAAACCCAACGATCTGTCGAAAGTTTCGCCCGTCGCAGAGATTGCCATTGAACCCCCGCGGTGGTCCGAATTGCGAGGAAATAGCTTCATTAGGGTGATCAAGGAAACATCCTGCGAATGTTTAGAGCGTAAGACATAGACTGGTGCCAAGAAATCTACCTTGTCCAGAACTTTGTGAGAATGGACCAGATTGAGCCAACGTAGGTAAACGGTATCGGCAACAGAAAACAACACATGGGCTTGGGTAAGCCGTATGATATGGTACAGGACTCGTTCGCACTGTACTAGGCACTAAAGATCGTTTACCAAGTCTGGAACGTAGCGGGAAGTGGGRTGAGCACTTACATCAGCTTCTACCGGCGTATGGTACCCCAATCCCCTCCGAGTAGTCGCCATTCCATGATCGGCCAATTCGTCGCAGGCATTGAAYAATGAGGTTGCATACAAATCAACATCTTGGTTATGCAAAGCTAATAGCCAACGGTTAGCAAATCGCTGCAACAGGGCTTGGCGTCCCGCCAGGTAATCTCCACCGTTCTGCGCAGATCCACTGGGCGCGGGTCGTTCATGATATACAGATGGCCACTGGCTTCCGGTGCGGCTTACACGGATACCTGGTAGAGGTCTATCTTTTCCAATGTAGTCGCGGAGAATGGCCGCTAGATGGTCCTCCTAAGTTCTGCGTTATAAAAATGAACWWTTTCAATCAACGTAGACCACAGACCTCATGAATTATCCAAGAAAAGACACTTCTAGCTAACCGCTTTAGCCCATAGTCCGACATCAAACCGTCCGGCCATGTCCTCCGGGTCAATAGTAAAAAACCGAACTCATTAACATGAAGGTCAATGTCAGACAGGCAAGCCTCAATCGCAGAAACGAGTACTTCRACATCAATTGACAGATCGAGGCCAAGTGGCAAAGGAAAAGAACAAGATTGGCTCTTGTTCTTCCGCATATTTGCTAGGTTCGTGAATGTTTCTTTATCCTTAGACTCGAAAAATGCGAGTTGATGCAAATGCGATAAGAGTAGTTGTGCGGCAGCGTCTGAGTGGATGTGGAATTCGTGACCTAAAACGTCCCGCATATGGGAGAGGGACACCATGTCAAAAGGRTGTGAAATTTCTTCTGTCTCTACATCAGGGTGAGGATCGATCTGAGTGACATTGAGAAAATCAGATGAAGTGCTGCGAGAAGGATTAAGGGCAGTCGATGGCGACTTCATGGAAGCAGCCACGTAAACGAGGCTCGTCCAGGTATACAGCATGGAATGGTCACGACGAAGTAAACCATTCTCCTGTAGGTATTCCTCAATCGCCGGCGATGCATAAAGGCTATCCGTCGAGAGCAGTTCCTCGCACCATTTGATCGTACGGTGGAGCTCGAACATTGGGATGGCTTGATTACCATTGTCGATGTTCGCCCCTTTATGAACGAATAAGAACGAGCCAAGTTTCAAGCCATGGTTCAACAGGTGAAGTTGAGTTGACAGGATGTCTCTAAATATTGATATTTCTTCATACGACTTTCTTGCAAGGTCCCGGTATGTCAGACTCAAGATGTCACCATACTGTTCAAGGCAAGTCTGCTGGAGTGTCGACCACCCTATCGTCAGATCTCCTAAATYCAATGTAGTTGATCCACAGGGACTCGCGGCCGCGTCACGTAGACAACAATCATGAACGAGTCGTGAGCAAGAACTGCACCTGAGACCTTGTGAAGCACAGCCCCATAACGGCCGGTGACATATGAAGCATAACGAGAGGGTAAAGAGGTTGACTCTATGGAACTGATGGGGGCGACTAGTAGATGGCGCCACGTCTTGGGAAGTAGGGGGACTTTCGTGCACTCTCGAAAATCGATACATGGCTATCCGCTGAACGTGCGGTTCAGACGCGTTTGTGTATTGAACAAGCGCACTACCGCCAGAATAGTCATAGCAATCAAGGTGTACCATGCATGTGCAATATGGACACAGCAGCCCAAAACCGTGTACTGGCTTCCTGCATGCATGGCAGTCGTGCTGGCTTGAGTCGCCGGGAGAAAACCAATTATGACGGTGCTTGAAATACCATGGGATAAACTGGTGCTCATAGGGGAGGTTGTRAGCGAGCAAAGTTCCATGGGAGGACCAGCCGGCAGGTAATTGGCTAACAACAACATGGCCGACAGACTGCGGCCAGAATGATGAAAGGAGAGTGACGCCAAATTTCCGGGCCTTGGGGGTATGGTAAGCGACAACCTGGAGTATATCCGAATAAGCATCGACTTTCTGGTCCACAATGGTCCTTAGTAATCCGTGCAGGATCTGAATCGTTCGAAGATCTTTCTCGTCGGATACTTCGAGTTCAACGTTGTCTAATGCGGTCCCAAGGAGAGGGGGAATCACGGCGGAAAAATAGTAGACAGGTAGGGGCTGTGCAGGGGCATTTGTAGATTGAATTTTCAACGTCTTGTCGGTCGAAGTCCAAGGGTTCCAAGTCAAATGATGSTCGTTTTGCACCCCATCCTCCGCAACTTCGTCGACATGAATGGACACCAGAGGGTGGCTGACAGAGGCTGAAGCGGCAAAGTAATGTCAACTCAGGCCACGACTAATTCAGTTTTTGGCTCACCGTCAGCCACGTGCTGGCTATTGTCAAAGCCCTGAAGTCGACGTAGGCTTGAGAGCGAGTTCCTCAGGATACCTTGATCAAAAAAATAAATCAGCCTGGGATACATYTCTTTGTTGAAGGTTGAGAAGGCCGGCACCAAGGCCAGGGCAATCTGCGAAGTGGTGCGAGGATCGTGTAGATTTATGTGTAGCAGAACTTGGGCAACGTTTAATGTCAGGGCCTGTAGAGCGTTGGGAGGACAAAACGGTCGAGGCGATGTGATTTGAAAGCGGCAATCTTCAGCGACAACTGACGCAAGAACAGATATACACTGCGATAGCAGTTCAGGGATAAAAACGTGCTTCATCCGACTAGGYGAGGGCGAACGTGACTTCCTCCCGCTGTTGTAGAAACTGCCCCTCGAGCGACGAAACGGCGAYGAGAATTTATTATTGCTGTCGGACGGCACAAAATTTTGGGGTAAACTAAAGCAGGGTTAGGCAAGGGATATAAATATGGTATGATTATATCATACCCACTGTCGTCGAAGATATGCCATCGYTGTTCAAGCGACATAACCAGAAGCTCTTGCAGTTGGAGCATCAAGTTGAAAGTAGTATCCGTCGAGTAGTTTCTGACCCCATCATCCGMATCTTCAATCTCTTGCTTGCCTCGATCTAGCTTGACGATCTGCACTTTTACGGTCTCCTTGAAGTTCCATGAGTGCTTGGCTGCCTCACGGAATGTACCAATTGTGTCAGACGCGGACGGCGGCATGGTGCGGTTGCACAGCTGTGTCAGGACATGCGCCAGCAATTTCCGGCCTTCGCCCCGCGCTCTATCATTCGAAGTGGGTTTGATGGATTTCACCGGCTCGGTGGGTGTGGAAACATTGCTTGTTGAAGCCGATAGACGAAAGGACGGGACATCTGGGGCTGGATTGTTGGCAGGCGTAAATGGTGAAGTCGCATCCAGAGAGAAGCGGAACTCTTGTGTCTCTGAAGCAGTGGTGTCGATGCGGAGGGGATGTGGTTTGTCCGAACTCATGTGGTGAATGGAATGGCAGAGTGTGGGGTTGCGGGTAGTTGATTGCGGCCTAAAACGGCAATCACGGGCTCTTCACCTCAGCATTCAACATTCAATATTCGCCTTGCGATGCCCGATAAAAAGGGGAAAGAGTCTTCTGGTAGGCAACAGCGCAGTAAACGCCTGCGACAGGCGACCCTCTTTGAATCTCCAATAAAACCCAAGAGGTCGRTRAATGACGGGTTGGCTCCTAAACCCATCACCCCAGYAAGACAGAAAAGAAAGCGGCCCTCCKMGTCAAGCGAGTCGTCTGACATCGGCGCTATCCCACTCGAACCTGTAACGCCTTCCCAAGAGCCTCGCACTGATGAGAAACGCTTGCATYCATCTCGATCCTCGAGGCCCMAAAGGCGAAAGGCTGTGGTCGAAAGCGAAAGCGACAAAGAAGAGGAACAGGTGTTTCAGGGTGGTTCTGAAACAGACAGCTCTGCCAAAAACCGGCGGCAAAGGTTAACTCGACAAGTTTCGAGAGGCTCGAGTAGCTCGAAAGAAAGGTCTCCCCCGCGCAGGCGCCTCCTTTCAAAACGAAGGAAGCTTAAACAAGCCAACTCGACCGACGAGGAATCATCTGGTGATGAGGTTGACGAAGACCGTATGTTTTATGCCTGTTCACCACTATGCCTACACTCATTGGCCTAGGCATAATTGAGCCCCGGTTTCGTGCTCGCAATAAGAAAACTGTATTTCAAAAAAACCTTGAAAGGCTCAAACGTGAGTTGATTATATTCCACGTTGTTCCGTGATGAATGAGCAAAGTTAGGGAAGAAGCAGGGGAAACCAATGTCATCATCGGGATCGGACGAAGAAAGCGAAGAAAGCGAAGAGGCGGCAGATAGCTCCCAACCTTTCAAAGGCGCACGACCAGCTAGTAGTGATGGTGATAGCCTCTTCAGCGGAGAAGACGATAGYGACGGTTCTTCAAGTTTTATTGTTGAAGACGACAGCCAGGCCATTGCAACTCAGCTTCCAACTGAATTTAGTATGCGATCACACGACGACCTCTCACATCAATTCAAAGTYATATTCCAATTCTTTGTCCATATTACTGTCCGACCCGCTGTGGACCGATGTGCATTTATGGAGGATCAAATAAAAAGTACCACCTTTCCACTGATTGTGTCGTRCTACTCACGACAACCCCAGATCAGGAATACTTTTCTTTCCCTCTCAAAGTTACACGCAGGAAATTATCTGGAATCCGTGATTCATTGGTGGCGTCCTCCGTCTGGCGACCCAGGTTCAAGAAAGAGCTTGAAAAATTCCCGACATTTGAGCTGGTTCCCCTGGCCTTTGCTGTTCCTTCATGCGATGCTTGCCACCTCGGTGGGCGATTATCGACTGTTATGGGACGCCTTGGCGGCATACCRTATGAGAGGCTTGGGTTTATGGATCAAGTGCGGTACCCGCGACTTATTCTTTTGGGAGGCTGACGATATTACAGGTAGTCGACGGCTCCAACGAAGATTCAAGCGACGACTCAGAAGGATCGTCTGCATCAGCCACCAATTTTCGAAAGTCGAAATTTGGATTTCTTGAGTTCCATTTGGGACGATTTTGTGCCCGACGTGTTCGGATTTATCACGAGTTTTCGCATTGGGAAGTGAGTACACTCATAATTTTCAGAATAAATTAATGCTCATGATACGCTATTAGTATCACCTATTCCACACAATACTTTCTGAATTGGACGACCTCCATGCCGCAAAGGCTGCGCGTGGATTTGTCCGAGTAGCATTCGCCGGGGGCAGACAGCCGCCAACAGATCTTACCGATGCAGACGCTATATGTGACTGGCTTGACGAGCGTGGACTCATTGATCAAGAGTGGCACAAGATGAAAAAGATGATGGAGAGCGCCCACCATCTGGAGTTGTCCGTGAAGAAGGGAGAGGAAGACTGACATTAGATTTATTACGTAATACGRCTGTATCTCCTCCTGAACCACATCCATTTGTCCTAAACACGCCATGTCCTACACACCGTACAACCCAGCTGCAGGAGCACATCCACCCACGTCGACCACATATCCCTATGGCGCATACCCAACGGCTTATGCGCAGACACCTGGAGCTTACCCCTACCAAGCACCAGCCTATCAGACGGGCATAACAAGCTATGGTTGGCCCTACCCCTACGGGTACATCCCACATACACAAGCTGTCATGCAGCGAGCTCCATCTGTAGTTACGCCCTCCCCCGTTACGGCCCAGACCACGGCAGCTACAACCAACACAAACCCAGCACCTCCCCCGGTCCCCCAAAGATCAACCGCGGCTTTTACAACTTATACACCGAGTTATATGCGAGACAACACCACGAACGCGATGGCCGGCAGTTTTAGTGCAAGGGGTACACGCAAACAATCGAATCTTAAAGGTCTATTTACAAAAGAGCGTGAGCAAACCCGGAGTTCTTTCACGAGTGCGCCACTTTTGACCGAGCATATTGCCCATTCGCTTTAGTCAAGAGTCTGATGTATGGCTTCGGCGATGATCGCAATCCGTCAAACGATACCGTCAACGTAATGGAGGAGATATTGATAGAATATATCACCGATGTGGTGTGTCCTCTTCCTGACCATGTGGCCTCCCAAGTTCTGATGAAATTTACTTCCACAAGTGCCAGCAAGCGGGGGGCGCGACAAAGAAGTCCCGTCTTTCCATAGACGACTTACGCCGAGTGCTTTCACGGCCGGCGGATGCCAAGAAGCTGGCTAGAATGGAGGAGTTATTGTTTATGCAAGAGGACATTAAGCGCGCTCGTGCACAATTCGAGGAATCCGACATCCACAATCCCAAGGAATTCTGATAAGGAGCATATCTGTTCCCGTCTTTGCAGAAACTGTGAATCACCCATATGGTGGGTCTCTTCACTTGTTAAATTTGTCTACTAATTGCATTGATAGTCGCATGTCCGCTTCCTCCAAGATCATACGCCATTTTCAAGTAGTGGCATCGGTGGTGATATCCCACATGGCCGCCCATGGACTCGACAAAGATCCGGAAATTTGGCCTTCGTTTGTCATTGTCATTTATCGTCAGATTGCCGTCGTGCAAACTTCCAACACATGCACCCTCTCGTCCATGTGTTGTTAATCCATTCCGGAAGCGCTATTCAGTGTGGTATTAGATTGATGTGTGACGGGGTTTATTTGAGTACCCACTGCACTGAACTTCCCTGGCACCTATTCTTGCATCGCGGCGTCACCTTGCTGATCTTCTTCCTCTTGTCCCTCTTGATCATTTTCTTGTTCTTGGTCGGCGCGTCTTCCTTTGACACCTATGAAATGTGTTTAAGTGTTTAAGTAGTGATTCAGAAGAGCCACAGTTAGGCCCGCACCTCCGCTTTGTGCGAGGGGTTTTACGTGTTCCTTGAGCCATTCCTCCGACTCCCAAACTAATTCGTGCCGAGTGAGTGCGAGAGCCGGAAAGTGTTATATGAACCCACTGGCTCTGTTCCCCATAGGCTGAACGGGCCCCTTCATTGGCCGAGCGAGATTGACTTTGAGAATTTTCCCCCTCAGCTCATTCATATCCATGTTGTCGATTGCATCCTGGGCATCGGTAGCAGAACCAAAGGTGACAAAGCCATAACCCCGATGTTTGGGCTCTGGGTGATGTGAGCGGTGTGTAAGGGTGGAGTTGAGGGGGTGAGAGACATGCCGTTCTGACGATTGGGATCAACGACAGCTGATGGGAGCTGCACTTCGAGAATGTCTCCTGCTGGAATGAGGCATGGGTGATATAGGGTGCAGAGGAGAAAAGTATACCAAAGGTAGAGAAAGTTTCGTAAATGATGGCCTCGTCGATGTCGTCGCCTATGCCTCCGACGAAAACGGTTTTCTTAGATTTCGTGCCCTCTTCCATGTATATGACTTGGACTAACACGGTTGGAGGAATGGATGGTGGTGAAGGACGAAGAAGGGAGTGGACTTCGCACGATGGACGGGCACACGTGGTGGGAGACTTGCCATAGCTGGCCACCGGGTCCCAGCCCACTATCTCCTTGCACATAGTCTGGCCTGGCTCTCTATCGCCTTGGCTTCTGTGCATCATCATTTTGCTGCCACTGTTCTTCGCTTGGTATTCGCTGTGAAATATCTCCCTTCTTTGACGTTGGCCTGGCTGGGCGGTGCTACTCTATCGGGGAAGATCTTGCGTAATGCGGATACAGCGTTTCTCGGTTACTCTCCGCCGAACGTGGCTTGAGCCAGACGTCCAAATCTGACCCTCGAAACAGATGATTTTACCTCGCTATGGCTATCATTTCCGCACTCCTATTCCTTAGTCGGGCAATGTTTTCAATTTCTCCTTCCTATAAGACCCTCCTCCTTGCCACCCCCCCGTCCTCCACCTCCCTCGCCCACTCGCATGCCGCACGACTGGGACTCTGACAACGACAGTGCGTCTTCCGAGTCCTCCCTTGACGAGGAGGAGGTAAACCAACGCGTATCTCCCTACTGGCCCAAGTACAGAGCCCTCATCTCCTCCAGGGGTTTTCGTTTAGACACCGTCCGCGACGTCAGGCTTTACTACTATGAGTGTTTTCGGCAGGGGCAACCTCTTAAACCAGTTCCTCCCGGCATCGACAGAGACATGGGCGAAGGCGCACTCTGTCCAGATGAAGGCTTAGTATGTCCATAACTTTCTCTTCCTCCCCCTCTCATAAATACTTAAAAAACAAAACGGCCTCAGCCTGCAAATCTCTTTCGGGGAACTAGAGCACATGATGGAAAGAAGATCATAGTCAAAGCCGTACATCTGTATAGCTATGAATATGACATCATCCGACTCCTTTCGCGCAGGCCTCTTCGCGAGGACCCAAGAAACCGTACAATACGTGCGTGCCCCARACGCACTAAAYGAGACACACAGTCAAATTGATTCACGAGAACCATATAGCCGTGGTTGATTTCATTGAGGTCCCACACGATAATATTGTGTTTATCGTGATGGAGGAGTGGTCATCGCAGCTTATCACTGACGACGGACCATGCTGCCTTAGTTTGTTTCTCGCAGCATTGCGACAATGCATYGAGGTGTGTGTTCTTTCTTGGCATTGCCCTTTCCTAGCATCTGACAAAGGGGGCACGTTTAGCACGCCGTGTTCATGCACAGCCTGAGAATGGCACACCTTGATATTTCGCTACGGAATCTGGTGACTGATTACAAAGGCCGGTATGCCTACATCGATTTCGAGCTTGCGCGAAGGTTCGATAACGATCCAAATCCTCGAATAACTTGGCGCCGCGGAACCGAGATACCACCCGAGTGCGAGCGAGGTGAGAAAGCGGACCCTTATAAGATTGATGTATGGGCGCTTGGAGTTCTTATTTTACGAGCATGCAAGGTAAGCCATTACAAGCAAATGACATAGTTGAGGCTGACTGTGGCTTCAGCTGACAAGATACTATGTTCCAGAATTGATGCACGTCGTTAAGCCTATGCTGAGCGATAATGCAGATGCTCGGCCCTCCAGCCTGGCAGTTCTTCGGGCTTTTGACAGGATGGTACCGCTGATTGATGAAGAGCGGCTACAAATGGTGTGCCGCGGTGGCGGCTCTCATTGACTTCTCCAGGACGGTTGCAGCAACGAAAGACAGCTATGTGGGATATAATGCTCTACAGTAAACAGATAAATAATCCTCAGTAATACACGTAGAACATGTTACGAAACATCGTTCAATATACCACTTGGATTCGCCTCAGACGCCTCCAATTTCTGACGTTTACGTGCCAAATATCGTTCGCGAGCACCTTGGACATCTGATTCGTTGTTCCTCTTCGCGATGACACGGGCTAGCTTCTCGTCTTCTGCTCTCTGCCTCTCTTCTCCCTCTCTTCTCTTCTCCGCTTCCATCTGCTGCATAATTTCCCGCCTCCTCCTCTCATTGATTTCTCTCCGACTGGCCGCTGCGCCTACAGCCGTATGTATTTCCGCCGGCTGATCCAGCTCAGCTTTTGCAGCTACCTGTGGCTGCTTCCCGAGCCGTCGCGTATTGGGCAAAGAGAGATTAAGACCGGCACTGAGGAGATCACGCTTGTCTACGATCTGACCGTCATCATTAACTTCGACTTCTTTTCCCTGCTCTCGTGCGGCCCTCGCGAGCTCTAGATCTGACACCGGCGTAAAGTCGGTAGGTTTTGTGATAGTCAGGTTGGGTATAGGTCCTTGCGGTCCGATGATACGTTTCTCCTGGGTAGCTGCCACAGTCGCCTCGTGCTGTTGTTCAGATTCTTCTAATAGCTGTCGGTAAAAGTGCGCCATCCCCGTTGATGGGCCGCCCCGCTTCTTCTGTAATTCTGCTGCAGTATTGAATAAGTTGGTCCCCCRTGTCATTGGTTAAACAATATGATATAATGCACACCTTCTCTTCGTTTTTCCTCTTCCTCAGCTTTCCGAACTTGCTCCATTTGTTCTTTGTAGGCTTGGGTGACAAATGTTTCCTTGTCCTTGAATTGGTCACCTTCGAGTTCACGTTCACGTTGCATCATCTTCTCTTCGGCGCGTAGGTGATCCAGCTTCCGAGTGGCAGCAGAGATCAGAAGACCTTGCATGTATTTTGGCTGTAATGAGAGTCATTGCCAGTGAACACACAGCTACCGAAGGTGCATACCTTGCGCTCTTTCGACTCCTGGTCCTTGGCAGTTTTTGTTTTAATTTTTGCCTCTTGCATCTTATCCCAGACTTCGTCATACTCGTAAACTGTTGCATCAACCTTTTTCTCAGCCTCTATTCTCTTCTTCGTGGTTCTTGAGGCCTGCATATTCTGTGCGATGATGACTTTGTTCACGGCAGTCTTGCCATCAGAGGATAGGAGCGTCGATGGGACATCGTTTGTGTCGTCATCGTCGCCTGTGTTGAATGCTGAAGGACGGGCGAGCGGAGGGGGAGGCGCGGAGGGCTTGGGCTTGCCAAGGGAAATGGAGAGTTTCATCGTTGGCCAAACGCAACACCCGAAATGGAAATTCCCGTGAAATCCTGATCTCTTTCTCACATCGGCTCCTTCAATGGCTTTCGCTAACTTTGACCGTCGGAGGATAAATGGCCCAGAGGAGAGTTTCTCCCCCGTGTTTGTGCCTGAAGAAAATTTGGACGAGTGGAAGTCTGGGCAGCCCAGGAAGAAGAGGGGGTCATTAGATATCCGGCCCATTTGTACGCACCCCCGTTCGTTGTAAACCCTCTGAGCTTGGATATCGACCGTGGTTCCCAGTCCTCCAGCCTGGATTGATCACCCAAGCCAACGGATCTGCGTATATCGAGGCAGAGCAGACCAAAATAGCCTGTGCCATGTTCGTACTTTATAATTTAACTCGGGCGTATGGGCTGACATCCCTTACCCGACTAGCTATGGTCCACGACAATCGAAAAATACAGCGTACCACGGGAATGGACGGCTAAATGTCGAGGTCAAATTTGCTCCGTTTTCGTGCAGGCGTCGTCGAGCACCTTTGCGAGTGAGCGCAACCGCTTAGTTTTTATTAACGGTGTGCACGAACTTATAAATGGTGCACAGGACGCRGAGGACAGGTCCATTGCGATGGCGGTTCATCAGGCTATCGCGCCCTCTGTGCGGCTGGAACTGTTGCCCAAATCGACAATTGATGTTTTYATAACGGTCATCGAGGCCGATGGGATTGAGGGCGTTATTGCTTCCGCTTCAGTCGCAGCAAGCACAGCGCTGGCGGACGCAGGGATCGAGATCCTCGGKTTGGTCATGTCTTGTTCTGCGGTTTGTAGAGAATCTCCGCTCTCTGGGGGCTAGTGTGGCTCATRCTCTTCTAGTCTGCAATCGACAAAGAAATTTGGTTGGATCCTAGCGAGGAAGAAGCTGCCTCATCACACGGCAGTATGATCTTTTCCTGTATTCCAGCACTTGGAACTGTAACCAGTGTTTGGCAAACTGGRCGAATGCCTCCTGACGATGTGATTACAGTAAGTGTCCCTAACCTTTTAAAATCTTATATTTTGACTAGCGCGATCGATAGGCCATGGAGGCATGTCAGAGTCGTTGTACAGATATACATAGCATTGTAGCACAAGCTCTCAGAGAATATGCAAAGCAGTAGAGACCTATTTATTTGGGATAAACGGAACCAGCAAATATGCTGACTAATCACTTTCTTACCGAATAGTTCTGCACACYCGCTCTCGGTTAGGGTCCCCTCCACCGCAACCGTTGYGTGTATCCATGCCAAACCCTGCTAAAGAAGAATATGTCGCTCTTCGCTCACCCATACACACGTCGTTTGGCCCATCGTCATCGCGTCATTCGCCACATGATTCAGAGGAATCGCTTCGGGCGCTTGAAGTAGAAGAAGACCCCGCTCCGTCAGTGCTRCATAGATATGGCCGGTTCGTTGGTATCTGAGAAGGACTGTAAAACAATAATAYTGACGACTTACCGCAGAGCTCGGTCTTATTCCATATCCGGCTTCAACTTTGAGCAAGACTTGGTAAAAACTAAGGTTGTGGTGTGGAGTCGCCCCTATCTCACCCCAGTCGTTTGATAGCTACCACTCAGTGCAAGCGTGACGGAACCTATCATTGCTCACGGTGATGGTGATAAAAGTATTGGACTGATAAACGGTGGGTCGTCTCAAGGCTACGCGTCTCGGCATGTGTTCACCCTCCTAAAAGGCATTGCGCTATGCGTTGGTTTACAGGTATTTCTCCATGTATCTACCGCCTGCAAACGCTGAGTGCAGAATTGAAAGCAAGATTGGTTCTGGAATTTTGTGCGTCATGGATTCACTTGAATARCCTCTCTCAGCTGACACCCGTCAAGTTCTTCTCCAGGAGTGGTGGTAGCGAACACACATAGCGTTGGAGCAAGTCTATTGGTATGGACTCTGTCTGGCCTGCTCGCATGGACTGGTGCGAGTAGTTTTGCTGAACTTGGGTCCGCGATTCCCCAAAATGGAGGAGCCCAAGCATACCTCTCATATGCATATGGACCATTGGTCTCATATTTATTTGCGTGGACGGCAATCATCGCCCTGAAGCCTGGTATGTTCGTAAACTGGCATGTGCTTCAGCGACGGCTGAATCCCCTCCAGGCGGAAATGCAGTGATTAGTCTGATATTTGCAGAGTACTTGAACAGGCTGTTTTTCAGCCATAGTCGCGATGAGGTATCACCGAATGATATTCCCCAGTGGGCCATCAAACTTACTGCAGTCGGGGCAGTCCTTGTCGTGACTATCCTGTGTGTTGCCGCACGTAAGCTGGGAACCCGGGTTGCTGTAGTTTTCACAGCCGCAAAGGTGGGTTGATCCAATGTCATTTTAAGTRCTTCCGTTCTCATGAGATTCTGTGATTCAGATTACAGCGCTGGTATGATGACCCTTTTTGAACCTTTGACTCCGAAAATATAACCAACGCGCCAGATCTTCGTCATTACCCTCGGCATAATGAACTTGGCCCGCGGAAAAGCGACGGCTACCTTCCGGGGGCCTTGGTTCGAAGGAGCGAGCAGAAGTCCTTCTTCGTATTCGCTCGCCTTGTATTCCGGGCTGTGGGCATTCGATGGCTGGGACCAGGCAAATTAYGTTGGTGGAGAAATTCATCACCCTGAGCGAAATATCCCACGCGCCATACATTCCAGTATGGCAATTGTCACGGTGAGTACATCATGTTACAGTACCGCATTTACCAGTTGATGACTTCTTGGTTGCAGCTTCTCTTCCTTTTAGCGAATTTGTCGTATTTCGTTGTGCTAGATAGGGTAACAGATTCACTTCAACGTTTCGAATGCTTAGCCGATCATCTCCGTTTGACAGGATCTCGTCGGGCTGAGTAACACCGTTGCACTGGACTTCGGGCGAGCTCTTTTAGGCCCGGCTGGTGGGACAATTTTTGCGTGTATGGTTGCAATTTCGTGCTTCGGAGCCCTGAACGGTAACACACTTGAGACATTGAAATGCGGCAAATGAGCTCATCTTGCTCACAGGGTCATTCTTTACATCCTCTCGCCTTGTCTACGCCGCGGGTCGAGAGAATTTCATACCTGCCATGTTTGGGAGATTGCATACTGCTAGAAAGACACCACTCAATGCTGCCCTTTTGCAAGCCGCCATCACCATCTGCTTTATTATCATTGGTGGCGGATTCCGGTCTCTCATHAATTTCTCTGTCGTGGCTTCTTGGGCTTTCTACTTTCTGACTGTAAGGATTTCATCTGACTGTACTTTGCTCCGCACCCACTGAAACTTTGGAAGGTCTTGGGTCTGGTCATTCTGCGTRTCAAAGAACCATTATTAGAGAGGTTGGTCATATGTTTTTAAAAGCATATTCTTGCATCTCACTAGGATCATGAAGGCCCTACAAAACATGGATCACCACACCACTGATCTTCTGTTCGGTATGGCCACGGCTCTGGATATGCTGAAAACCTGGTTAATGATCACTTAGGTGGCGCTCTTTTTGCTGTGTATGCCAGTGATTGCAGCTCCTTTCGAAGCTATGGCAGTATGTGGTGAGCCCGGCCGATAATTTACCTGTGCAAAGTACCCATCGATTCCAGGGTTCGTTTCGGCTGGAATTCCGGTGTACTACATCACTCAGCGRTATGAGGATCGACCTCGAACTTTCTGTGAGTATCCGCCCCATTTGGTTCGCCTTTTCACTTGGGATTTATACTTTGGGGCCTAGCCTGGCTCAAACGGCTGGTCGCCCGGATAAGAGGACGACAGCCTGCGGACGATGGTTGGGTTGCTGTTTCGACGGAGGCGGACGAGCCAATAGAGATTGCAGAGGGAAGGGTCCAGTRAGCGTCGGCTGAGTGGTACGAGTATACCYCTATGATACATAATCATGGTATTTTTGGATCAAAAGATTTTTCAATTTCCTTGAGATAGCCTGAGATCCATGCGGGTGAGCCCTGAGACGTGCTATCGACCTTAATGCCTATTGGTAAGGCCCGACAATCCCGAGTGTGCCATTGGCTCTCAGATGAATAACGTGATTGAATTCTGGTCATTCCACGTGCTGGATTTAGTGAGGCGTGAGGCTTATATATATGGCTGCTTAGCCAGTGATTGTGACCTTGCTCTCTTGCTTCCTTACCCCCATCACTGTATTATCCGTGAGCATGTTTTACTGCATGTGATGAGGAGGGGCTGAGCTGGGCGATAGGTTCGACTCTTCGCATAGATTAACATGGCTGTGAGCGTTAGATGGGTTTCGTGATCACTGGCCGGGTTGCTGACTGGGCTAAAGGATCCTCATGGAAACAACGATACTCAAGAAAACAAATACGTMTTCGGTGTCGAGGTAGGGTTATGCGGAACCTTAGGAAGCTACGATCATTATGACCGTCTAGATGACCTGTGCTGGCTGCTCTGGGGCAGTGAATCGTGCTCTAAAAAAGGCGGAGGACAAAAAGGGCAAGCACTTGGCTCTTAATCCATTTGGCTCACCGCTTACTCTGACGATGCTTCACAGACGTAAACAAGTACGAGGTCTCCTTAGAGAGTAGAACGGCTATAGTGTGGTCGAATAAGCCCCTCGAGTTTGTCCAGGGCATAATTGAGAAGACTGGGAAAAAGGTATGTTCCGGGAACCGCCCCGTTGGAAGGTTGTGCTGAGTAACCGCAGATCCTGTCCGCTCAGTCCGAGCCCTTGGCTGCTACTGAACCCCCTGAGCCCCTGGCCGCTTCTGAGCCCTCTGAGCCCTTGGCCGCTACCGAGTAGCTTGAGCAACATGCACCCCGAGATAAGGTGATTATTGTTATCGGCAGACCCTGGTCGACGGAATGCTTAATTAAGTAATTGTAACTATCACAACACAAAGGGCGCCCTTGATCGCGTGCTCGAACAACATATTCACGTGACAGAATCGCGAACCTAAGGTTTACATCAAACAGGTACATACTTAAGACATGGGCCCGTTGCCCTGCATTGTACCTGACAGGCTGTGCTCCTGCGAGCTGTTGCGGAATTACCGCAAAATCCAACCGAACATACATGATACCAGGGCCACTCTCATTGAAACCCCGCCATTTCGCCCTCAGCCACAAGACTAATCCGGTCATGAGCGCAACTGGACGCAAAGTTCCAGATAGCATGCGAGGTCCGATTAACCATTCTGAAACATCAACGACGAGAGGAGCCCATATTAATACGCATCCTCCAATCCACATCCTCTACTTCGCCTTCTCATGGCGCTTCCTGATCCGTGTCCCACGATGCTCCTCGCTCGGCCCAATACCACAGTCCCTTGTCTCTCCGATGCTGCCTGGGTGAAGGCATACCTGACGTCTCACTCAATGAGCCTTAGGTCGCGTTATTATGGCTACATATTCTGGATCTTTGTTGCAGTGACAATCTTTACCCTTACACTCACTCACCTTCTCAATCTTCGCGGAGGTCCCCTCGGAGCCTATTGGAATGCTTTGGTTTTGGGACGCAAGAGGCTACCGCTCTACGTATCCCGGATATGTAATGAGCTAATGTGCAGACGTTCCAAGAGCTCTCGACCTGTCTTCTTGCCTTCCAACGGACGTCTACTAGGCATGTTTATTCTCACTTCCGTCACTCTGGCCCTCACGTTTGCCGGCCCCGACTACCTACCACCTGGTGGCGACTTCAGGCCTGGACAACCCATGAGCGTAATACAGAAATCGTGGTGGACTTCGGCGGCACGGGCAGGGATACTGTCATTCGCTCTGTTGCCATTGTGCATTGTGCTTGGGCTGAAGGGCTCCCCGTTTGCCATCCTATCATCCAAGCTCACATTACAGATGTATTTCGACAAACTGGCCTGGCTACACCGGTGGACGGGGGGACTGATGTGGATGTTGTCGTGCTGTCATGTCGGGTCATGGACGGTCCAGTTAGTGATTGACCGGCATCCAACTTCGGGCGATATGGTTTTCACATACGTCTGGAAATACAGACCATTTATCTATGGTTGGACAGTGAGTCGAAACTCCGCTACTAGCGCATCTTCCGCATTGAATGTTTTGATTATTTAGGCATTTGTTCTTCTGACTCTCACCATAGTTTTTGCCCTCAAACCATTTCGCAATGGACATTACGAGCTATTCTACGCGCTTCATGTCCTCTTTGTACCACTTATGCTCGTCATGGTCGCATTTCATCACCCCCGAATGTGGTTGTGGGCATGGTGTTCACTTRCTATCTGGGTTGGTGAAAGATCATGGAGAGGCGCTCGATATATCCACCTCAACTATATCCCAAGTCATCACAGCCTACGCCGCGGACGGTTGTTGAGAAGGTCATCRTTTATGGGCTACATACCTATCTCATCCACTCCAGCTATCGAGTGCTACCCGCCCGGTTCCGGCGTTGTCAGACGGAAACTATACACACACTATCAACCACCTCCTGGGTTTGCACACGCGGAAATTGTAGCTGGGACGACAGTGCGGGTAACATATATGCCACCTCACAAGTTGACTTGGGCCCCGGGTCAACACTTCCTGATCAACGTACCCTCCATTTCTAGATTTACAACGCATCCATTTACTTCGGCTTCCTCTTGCGAAAGTCCCTGCCACTCCAATGCATTGATATTTTTAATCAGAGTCAAGAATGGGTGGACTAGAGACCTCTGGGATCAAGTTGTAAACCTATGCTCAAGGGGGCTGGTCGGCGCGCCAAAAGAGGTGTTACCGCAGGATGTGGACCTCCCCGAGTATGGTGTGYTACTGAGAATGAATATTGACGGACCCTTTGGGAGCACGGGAAGGATCTGGTGGGAAACACATTCGAGTGCAGTTATCGTTGTGGGTGGTTCGGGTGTTAGCTTTGGGCTCAGCATACTGGAACATCTTTGTTATTGCATAGCTCAACGGAAAAGRAGAGCAGAGGAAGATCTGGAGCCTTCCAGTGACAAGTTATCGCGAGTGAGGTTCATCTGGATAGTTCAGGAGTATGGTAAGAGCTATAACTTATAAAATTGCTCGAGGAGGGGCTTACGTGCCATAGGCCACATCCAATGGGCCGCGTCTACTCTTCGTCGTTGTGCATTAGTGGCTGAATCAGAACTGGAGATCAGTATTTTTGTGACTAGGCTTCGACAGAGGGCAGGCCCCATGACGGACCTCGAGTCTGAGCCTTTACATTTTTCCGCTGATACCCTWGACCTGCCATCGTCTTCTAMTACGGGGGAACATACATCGCAGGATACGACTTCTTCCGGGGATGGCCGCGACTTTRCGGACAGCTTGTGTGATACTCATGAAGTTGATCCTCAAGAGGGCAGCGGGGTTGAAGCCGATCCAAACATGATAATAGCCACCGATTTGACTGCCTTTGAAGGTGACAAAGATGTGGAATTACTTGGTGAAAAAAAGCTCAACAAGCTTGTCAAGAGGGAGTCCAAAGTACGCAGAACACAAGCCAAGAGGCAGGTCACCAACAGGACCAGTGCGTTTACGGAGGTGACGTCTGGCGTTATCAGGTCAGATTCCGGAATGTTTCGACCGGACCCGGGAGGTCGTTTGGAACCAGATTCAACTCTCCTCAAACCTAGTCCGGTTGCCTCGACCCGGGCCCGTAGTAATGCATATGATTACAGGACTCGTCGGACAAGGACCCATATTCCAAATTCTCTGGGATCTGTGACCAGCTTCAGAACTGACCTAATACCTTTCTCCTCCACGTCCACCGATGAAACGGGCGAAGGAATAGGTCCCAGTCACTTCAGAGATCCCTCTGACGGGGTTTTGAATTCCCCATTCGCTAGCAATTTCATGGAGCTTATTAGGACTGCGARCGGTAAACGTGATGACGGCGGKGAGAACAATCATATGGAGTTCCGACTACAGATAAACGAACAAGAGGTGCGGGACATTATGATTGTGGCTGAGTATGTACGCCCCGGAAGACCTAGATTGGAGCGTATCATGAGGGGCGAAGTTCGTGGTGCGGATGGGTCTGTCGTCGTAGCGTGTGCGTGACGCATTTTATTCTTACTCGCATAGATGCTGAAAGGATTCGTTATAAGGCTGTGGCCCTGCGTCGCTTAATACTCTAGTTCGTGAATGTGTCACCTCTCAGATAGATCCGTGTGATGTCTGGGGGATAAGTGGCCGCGGACATATTTCATTTATTTCTGAGGAATTCGACTATTGATATATGTCCATTTGTACACCTACCTGGTTGCCGATGGAACACAATAACYCGTCATTCCCCATGAGAGTACTAACCGKACRAATATACTGTGTATATYTGTGTAGCGCCAAGGCACCATCATTCAGGTGTTAACTTGAGTGCGGGCCGGTTTGATCTCAAAAATCTCCAAGMTTCAACACGCCGTCTAGGATTCTCTCTGTGTTTAGGCCTTTGAGCCGAACACGAAGGTATTACATCCTCAATACACAGAATCGCATGGCAGCATCCACGTCTGCAGACAAAATACAAGTTCCTGACGGCTTTCGTCTTCACACCGAAAATACCTCACATGTCCTACTCTCYGCAAATGACGCGTTCTTAAACCCCGTACAAGAGTTTAATCGTGATATAAGTGTAGCTTGCATTAGGACGTGGAGCGAGGATGTGGATAGGGCGAAGGAGGAGAAGTGGAAAAAAGCCAAAGAGAAGGCAGCCAAGGTAGCCATGAACCCAAAAAAGAAGCTGAAGGGTACGTGCTATACTCTATGCCTYTGGAGTGATGTCAAGGAATAYTTGTAGGGAATGACGGGAAGTCCATTGCTGCCGTAGTGGGTRAGGAGCGTCCGCAGGAGAASGAGGGTAGTGAGACCTCGATTTCGCAGGTTCAGGGAAGCCAGCAGAAGGTCGACGAGGTAGGTGAGTTCGGTTTTATCCTGTATTATTCGGATGTCTGAGCTACAAATCGYAGTCTGTATATCGTCCGTATAAATTTGTCCTCCTGGAGGCACTCTCGGCAACTGGTCTACGGGCCATCCGGTATGCGAAAGAAGTTCCGCTTGTCAAGTAGGTTGTTATACTTAGGATGACGGCTCAGGAGCTYATCTCGCTTAGATATGTGATAGCGAACGACCTATCTGATGCCGCTACTGCTACTATGAAGAGAAACGTCGAGCTAAATGGACTTGGTCCAGCAGGGGAGCTCAGTTCCGCCGCTTCAGCTCCGCCAATATTGAGTCTAGGGAAAGTCAGGGTTAATGAGGGCGACGCTTGGTGAGGCTTTTGTGAAACTGCGTTCGTAGCGACAGGTGTTAATCCTATTTCCAGTACTCTCATGTACAATCACCGACAGGAGAAGGACAGAGTGGATGTAGTGGACCTCGACCCGTATGGGACCGCCGCACCCTTCATTGATGCAGCTGTGCAGTGCATCCATRCTGGAGGTTGGCGTTTCAGATTGGACTGTCCTGCGTTGAATTRATCTCCCTTCTAGGCTTGCTCTGTGTCACCTGCACAGATTTAGCTGTTCTTGCTACGACCAACTACCCTGAAAAATGGCAAATCATTTCCTGTCATCGCCGGAGTTTGCATTAACCATCACCTGTAGCTTCTCGAACTAYGGTGGAGTGTCAATGAAGGCTGAATATGGTCATGAGRCTGTAGGTACTGTCAGCCATATCAATGGTGCTTGCCCTGATCTGGTTTCAGGCACTCCGACTTGTTCTACACTCGATATCGACGGCAGCTGCGCGTTATGGYCGATACATTGAGCCGCTCCTGTCTCTTTCCATTGACTTTTACGTTCGAGTTTTCGTTCGTATTCAGACTGGTGCACTGGGGACCAAAAAGGCACTCACGTCAGTGTATAAGATTTACGTCTCCGCAGGGTCTGACATCCATCCAGCAAAACAGCAAAYTATTATGTTTGCTCGCACTGTCAGGCCTGGTATGAACAACCTTTAGGAAGGGGTATGGAAAAGGTCCACGAGAAGAGTGGACAAGTGAATTATCTGTTTAAGACACAAGCTGGACCGACGGTTTCTCAACGGTGCCCTGAGTGCGAGTCGACACTGCATGTAGGAAGGATTCCTAAAAACACATCCGATGTCGCTTATTCACTTTCGAGTAGATTGCGGGGCCAATGTGGTCGGGCCCATTACATGACTCTGGGTTTGTTGAACGTGTATTGGAGTGTCTTGAGAAGAATAAGAGCCACTTTGGTACAGCAGCGAGAATGAAGGGGATGTTGACCGTCGCAAAGGAGGTAATTTTCCCTTCTCGAACTGTCCATACAACATTCTAAATCCGTTTCCAGGAAATTGATACGCCATTTTACTTCACGCCTTCGAAGCTCGCTGGTGCCTTTCACTGTATCAGCCCTTCTCTCAACGATATTGCGTACGAGTCGATTTTTTTTTTAAACCCTCACATCACATTGCTCACACGATGGGTTTCTCTCCCAATTTAGCTCCGCACTCTTACATGCAGGACACAAAGTATCTCGCTCGCATGCCTGCCCCGGTTCGGTGAAAACAACGGCATCTCACTTGGACATCCAGGACGTCGTTCGGTGCTGGATCCAAAAACACCCTGTCAAAATGGAGAATATCAGCGAGAATTCCCCGGCGAGAAAGCTACTGGCCAAAGAGCCTCGGTGAGTTGTTTTGGGCRCCGGTGAATCCAGATGGGTGGGCTTATAAAATAATAGGGCGCTTGCTAATTTCGAACGACATCCTGGTTCTATGACTGCTTCGAGCGAGGTCAAATTGGTGAGGTACCAGCAGAACCCAACGAGTCACTGGGGCCCCAGGGCGAAAGCTGTTTCTGGGATGGGGGGTAAGCGGAAGCACGGTGAAGACGATAAAAATTAGTGTTAGGCTATGTCAGTGAATAATCGGCAAGGCTAGTTATGCAGCAAACTACCAAGCCACCATCAATGTGTGACGTGTGTTTTTTGATTATATTTGATTTTGCAACCTGGCTATACAGAATGTAAAATTCATCCAAGGTACTAGATGCTCAACCGAAGGACAAAGCCATTGATTCGAAGAAAAATACAGTCAACTTCCTGACCCCTCTGAGACAACACCATGCCTCTGAACAAAGTTTGATCTTGTCCAACACAGACGTTTATCGCATTATTCCCAGCAAGTACGAAAAAAAACAGGATTCTGGAGAGCACAAAAAGATCTGCTACATATTGTTAGGGAGGTTGCAAGCACGATGAAGAAGGGGAGGGGCTAAAAGAAGGTATGAAGTCTTGAAGTAAAGTACATATTATTTCATGATATCGCTGATACCAGATTTCGTTACATACATTAGGGTTGCATGAAATGAACGCTGTGGTATGTGAGGGATTGGTCATGACTGACGCGTCACAAAAAAAAAAAAAGGAGGAACAACATCGGAGAAACCAGGACTGCCATAGAGTGAATAATAATCATAGAGGGGGGCCAAACCAAGCAGGCAATAAAAGTGCGGCGAGGTCACTTCCTTTTGACAAACGGATGCAGCGAGAGTTCTGTTGCAGAAGGCCGCGCATTCTGGTCCAGTACGAAGGTTTTGCGAAGGAAATCCTGCGCTTCCGAAGAAATATCAGAAGGCATGGCAGGGCTTGCTGAGGAACCGATCTTGAAGACCAGTTGTTAGTGACAAATGGCAATATAAAGAGCTTCATAGGCATACCTTAAAGATAGCCTGCATCTGGGTGAGTTGCGCCCAGGGGTGTTCGCCTGTCAGCATCTCAACAACTAGACATCCCACACTCCAGATGTCAGCTTTGAGGGTGTGTCCGCTCTGTTTCACGACCTCTGGAGCCATCCAAAAAACGGAGCCTTGTAACGAGAACCGGTGCATCTTATTAGCCAGTAGATCTGTTGAGCAGGTGTTCAGGAATGAACGGGTAGGCACATAGGACTGCGGGTGCTTACTGTCATTAACCTTCTTCGAGATACCAAAGTCAGATATCTTGACACCGCCTTTATTGTCCACGAGTATATTGGCGCCTTTTATGTCCCTGTGAATGATGTCGCGTTCATGCAAGTAGCCTAGTCCCGAYAGAATCTGCCCAACAAAGTTCTTGACTAGAGGTTCCTCAAATGCRCCRTAATTACGAAGAAGCGTCGCAACGGAGCCSCCAGGGACATATTCGAGGAAGATATTTAGGAATTCATCGTCAACGGATGAGTCTATCAAAAAAGTGATTGTTAGAGAGTGGCTTGGATATAAAGGAATATAGGCCTACAAAGATATTGCACGATGTTCTCATGCTGAAGGTTCTTCAACAATTCAATCTCACGCTCCAGCGCGTTCAGCATGCTCTTCTTGCGTTCTTGGTTTGGGAGAGAGCCAGTYGGGAGCTCTACTTGTTTGACGGCCATAAGCAGGCCATTAGAAGCGTCCATCCCAAGATAAACTTTTCCAAATGAACCAGCGCCAATAAGTGCACCCTTGATCCACTTGTTTGCTGAAACAATCACATCAGCAAAACCCCCTTGAGTGCTGGTTTCCATCCATACTTACATTTAAACTTCGTCTCGATACTCTTGGGTATATCATCGTCCTCCCCATTAAGTGTAACTCCCTCCTCGTCCTCYTCATCTTCATCCTCGCTACCTTCACTATCCTCTTCTTCCTCTTGCTCCGCCACGACATCTTTCTCGTCCACTGGGGCGTCTGGGGTCTCCTCCACATCCACCTTGGTCCAGTCATCAATTTCTGAAACCCTGTCGACCTGGCTACTCGCTCTCCTGCTTTCGACCTCTGCGGTGATTTCATCGACAGTCATCAAACTAGCCGTGTCAGACCTATCCCTCTTGCTCCTTAATTCTGTCATATAACTCATCCGTCTGGAAGAAGTCGAGATAGTCCTTGACATCCTTCTCGTCACGTCTTCGATCGACTCTGAGAGTGATTCCGTGGGGAAYGGTATGGGCGGCAATGATGGTTTCGATCCCCCAGTCAAGGTTGCAGTCCCTCCTGACGCTGCAGTCGACGACTCGTCCGTRTGCAAATCAATTGATTGTCCGTCATCAGTTGATAATGACATCCTTGGGATGTCCTCGCCATCAAACTTGTCTGGAACTGGCGGGGGTGCGTTCGATAACAACGACGTACGCGACGGTGAGGTCGAGGCCCTAGAACTGACACTAAACCTCGAAGGCAGCGGTTGGTTTAGTACGGATGCATAGCTCTCCCTCTTCGCCTTGAGCATCATGCTATGTCTTGCCGTCCTTTCTAGAATTTTTCTCTCTGCATTCGGGAAATACTCTGGCAAATGGTTGGTGATAAGTTCACTGGGGGGTCGGTGGCCGAAGAAGTGGCGGAGCTTGGACGGCCGTTTAGCTGTGGCATTCAAAACRGCGGGGCTAAGTCTCCCAGAAGCTGATGTTGGCGATGGGGGCTCGAGTGCACCGCCAAGACTGCTAAGGACGCTTATTGAACTCGCGCGCTTCGTAGTCTTGCTCGTCGTGGCGGTGTTATTGAGGTTGAGGTTCTCGGGTCGTCTGGGTATCTTGGTCCTGCGTAGTACGAGACCATGTTCACGAGTAGGATGATCAGGGGGCGCATGGCATATTGACATTAGTTCAGCCTCCCTCAAAGGTTCCCCTGYACTTGCATTGAGCGACATGTAACMAACGGGTTTGAGAGAGAAGAAACACACCAGGACCGTCCTGTTGGCCCATRTCGAGGTATACRCCCCATCCATCGACGGTGAGACCCCCTTGTGGAGTTAGAGCATGTTCCAATGGTGCATCACCTTCTGTAGTCCTCGAGTTGCCTTTGCCAAACTTCTTGAGAACTTTTTCGAGAACCTCAATGCCACCGCTACATGCTGTAACATCAATGGTGTACGTAAGGCCCTCATCAGGCAAGACAAATTTGACAAGTTTGCGCCGGAGGTCATCCAATGTAAGTGCTTGACTACTGCCGCCGCCGTAAGGTTGTGTAGTAGAGACGAAGGGGCCACGGCCGACTATGTACGCTTGTGACGGAGGRGGTGGAGTAGTAGTCGAGGCGGATTGTTGTATGTTGAATGATTCCTCAATTGGAGAGAGACCATGATGGGAGTAGGCTGGTGGTGGTTGCAATGCCGTCGCGGCTGCTGCCGCCGCTTGAGGGTTAGCGTATGGATGGACAGATGTGCCTGTCGTTGATGGTCTTGGGGGCAGCTTGTTGATTGGATTCATGGATGTGCTCGGTGAGGTGAGGGAGCCCGAACCATTTCGTCCATGTACTGGGTTATTAACGTTGGAACGAAGTCCACTCCTGGGGAGAGGCGAAGTAGAGCGTGGTGGAGGTTTGCTACTTGTATTGCCGGACCTCGAATCTGCGGGCGAGTGATACGAAGTATTCCAGTTGCTTGACGAAGAAGGGGTCAATTGCTGGGATGTGATAGAAGATCCTCCGCTTGTATAATTCGGGGGTTCGGATTGGGTGGGCGTGGTGGCCCAGTTGTTGTGCTGAGCACCGCCGAGTGTGCGGACGGTTGCACGGGCAGGTGGGAGGGGTGGGGGCTGTCCGCGTGGAGGGGGAGGAAGTGGGAGATGATGGGGGTGTGAACGTAGATGGTTGGGAGTAATTGAGTGTGCACTGTTGGGAGGGTTGCTGAGGGCTAGGTTGGGTTGCTGCTGAGACGGCTGAGGAAGAGGACGGGGGCCGCTGCTCATGTTACTTCTGGCCGAGTCAGGAGGCTGATCTCGGATAAGRCCAGGAAGGTCGCTCTGACCGTGTGTGCCGTTTAACCTCAGAGGAGCGGGCCGCTTGGTGGTCGGACGGGGAGCATCCAACTTGATTTGAGCGCGGAAGTCAGCGGGGGTAGCTGGCTCGATGTATCTGATAGCGCCAGAAGGCGTGTTGTTACGACTGGAGGCTCGTTGCCTAAGATTTTTGACCGCGTTCAACATTCTGAGGCGGTCTCCTATGCTCTGTATTCCCATCTCCTTCAAAATGACCTGATCGAGCTCGAGGAGGATGTCTCCGCGGATATCGTTTGCCCTGAACGTTTCTGCATGATGGGCGCACTTGATATCGGCCAGCCATTTTGCGGTGTGATTGTCCGTCCAAGCCTTGAGGTGATCAGCGAAGAGGACGCCAGGGGGCGGCTCGAGCATTCCGTAGGGTGAGTTGGAGGTAGGGGTGAGCGGGAAGGGAGGGTGCTGGCCCCGAACCTCAGGATTGAGGTTGATGAAAGAACGGGCGGGGAGTGCCTGTTGTTGCGGCGTGTACTGGGGAGTGGGTGAGGTGGGAGAGGCGGGCTTTGGAGGAGATTGGGATGGATTGTCGATGGCGTGGAAGGCGTTGCTGGCAGTGAGGGTGGACATGGCGGATCGTGGGGAAGAGATGGGGAGGCGAGGGCGTCGGGAGCGGGGGCGTGCACAGAGCCGTGGACGTGAGCGAGCGTGGAGGCAGCGCCGGGCCAGGCAGCGAGCTGCAGGTGTGCAGAGCGATGTTGGGCAGACAAGGGGGGCGATGAGGCAATGCGGAAATATTTTCTCACATTCATCATCACGCTATCATTCTGTTGGTTGCTACCGCGCATTAGACCAAGACGCGCTCTGCAAACTCAACAGCGGGCGCCAACTGGCACGCCCCCAGCGCCGAGATTCGTTATGTAGGCAGCTCTTACACCGACCTGCGTGCTGTGCGCCCCGTTGCAGTCGTCGACGGAAGCCCAGCCGATCACTCTGTCACACCAGTCACACTCCTCCCAGGGCATTAGGGCCCCCCTGCGGCGTGCGAGAAGGGCCAGACGACGAGTGGGGGATCAGTGCGCGCGCCGAGTTCCCAGACTAGCAGGTGAAACGCACGGATGATGCATCAGCCGGGGGGGGGGAGGGGAGGTGCGCAAGTGGTTAAAATTTTGCTTATCCTGTGCCGTGACTTTGAGCCGGTCTGTCACTCGCCGTCAAAAGTCAGCTAGTGGCCCCTCCAAGGGACTACTACCCTTACTACATTCCTTTCTTCCCTTTCCTTCCGTCGCGGCCTCTTTTTCTCTCTCTCTCGCTTCCCCCTCTCCCGTCCGTCATGCGGCTTCTGTCCGCGCTCACGGCCCTCCCTCTGCTGGTTCAGCTCGTAGCGGCTTCCCCGTGGCGCGAGGACCTCGTGGACTACAACCTCAACGTTAACAAGGATGCAAAATCTGTCCTCGAGTATGACTCCGAGCGTCCCAACGCAACCTACCATCCTTCTCCTCCCAACTGGCGCGCCCTCCCCGCCTACACCATCCTCCTCGACAAATTCGCTGATGGCGACCCCACAAACAACGACTTCTTCGGAACTCCCTATGAATCCGACTTCCGCGAGACCCAGCTCCGCTACGGAGGTGATCTCAGAGGGCTGGAAAAGCGTCTCGACTATTTGCAAGGCATGGGCATAAAGCTCATCTTCATGTCCGGTACCCCCTTTTTGAATATGATTTGGCAGGCGGACAGTCAGTCTCCATTTATCCCCATTCCCCATCTCCAGCAACTCACCATCTCTCTTAGGCTACTCCCCTCTCGACTTCAGTGTCCTCGATCCGCACTGGGGTACTGTGCACGATTGGCGCCACCTCATCGACCAAGTCCACGCCCGTGGCATGTATTTCATGGCAGACTTCACAGTCGGAACCATGTCCGACCTCATCGCTTTCGAGGGGTGAGTATCCCTGTGTTGGCCGAGTCTTTCTGTCATCTAAGCTATTATGTAGTCACATGAACACCACCGCACCCTTCAGCTTGAGCGAGTACAACGCCCTCTGGAAACGCCCAAACTACATACCGTGGAACTTTACCGAATACCGTGACTTTACCGTGAGTTTTAAAGCCCTCCCCCCTACCCGTTCCGTCCACATAACGCCTCTGTTTCACAGATTCGCAACGAGCGCAATGCCTCATGTGAAATGCCCAAGTTCTGGGAAGACTCCGGCACAATCATCAAGGTCGAGGCCAATGGCTGCTTAACATCCGATTTTGATCAGTTCGGCGACATGGAAGCCTTTGGTGTTCACCCTGATTGGCAACGTCAGCTCTCCAAGTTTGCCTCCGTGCAGGATCGTCTCCGCGAGTGGCGGCCCGATGTCATGGATAGGATCAAGGTCTTTTCATGCATGGCCATCAAAGCTCTCGATATTGATGCCATCCGTATCGACAAAGCTACTCAGGTCACTGTTGACGCTCTGGCCGCATGGGCCTCGAGCACTCGAGAATGCGCCGCGAAACTTAACAAAACCAATTTCTTCATTCCTGGCGAAGTCACTGGTGGCGATGCCTTTGGTTCTCTGTACCTGTAAGCCCCCTCCGTCCTCTTCCCTGTATTGTTTACTCATTCGCCACTCAGCGGTCGTGGCCGTACTCCCACCCAGCTTCCGCCCGGTTTCTTGGCGGCTGCTAACATCTCGGCAGATCAGAACCAATTCTTCCTTCGCGATGCTCCTCTGAATGCATTGGATAGCGTGGCTTTTCACTATTCCACTTACCGTTCCCTCTCGCGCTTCCTTGGCATGGATGGTAACCTCCAGGTCGCCTACGATATTGATATCAACTTCGTCACGGCGTGGAACCAGATGTTTGTCAACAATGATTTCCTCAATCCTCGCACTGGCGCTGTCGACCCCCGACACATGTTCGGAACCAGCAACTTTGACATTTTCCGTTGGCCAAGTTTAGAGAACGGAACCCAAAAGAGTGCCCTTGCGACATTCGTCACCTCTCTAGTTATGCCAGGCATTCCACTGGTAAGTTTCTTCCGTCTCAACATTAAGGCTCGTATAAACGCTATCGCAGCTCTACTATGGTGAAGAACAAAACTTCTATCTCTTCGACAACGGTGCTTCTAATTACCTTTACGGGTAAGGATCTTCCGGCAATCAATTAGAACACTTTTTTGACGTTTGACAATTTCCCCAGTCGGCAAGCAATGACCAGTAATTTGGCGTGGAAACGCCATGGCTGCTACACTCTCGGCTCAGAGCAATATTTCAACATGCCTCTCGAGAAATCTCTGTTTGGTTGTTATGATGATTGGAACTCTCTCGATCACTTTGATCCGACCGCAGACACGAGGCGTCTGATGGCTCATTTCTATCGTCTTCGAGGCGTCTATGGTGCTCTACAAGATGGCTTCAACCTYGTCCAGCGTGGCAATTGGACGTACCGGATTGAACGTCCTGGTTCTAACCATACGCAGACAGAGATGGGCTTATGGTCTGTCTCGCGATCAGGCCTTCCTGGTATTCAGACCCTGAACGGGACCTTCAATGACCAAGTCTGGTTGCTTTACACCAACGAGAACGCCACCAAGACATGGAGCTTCAATTGCAAAGAATCGAACTGGATATCATCTCCCTTTGCTTCCGACTCTGTCGTCCGTAATCTATTCCCTCCATATGAGACTTACACGCTYGACGACTCTCTTTCATCATTTAACAATGAYGGTAAAGCACCATGGTTTGGATGTCTAGCAAATGTCACTATGGACCCCTATGGCTTCAAAATGCTTGTCCCCACGAATCAATGGGTTCCTGCTCTACCTGCAATCACCAAATTTACTCCTGGTCACGATCACCGGATCCTTGTCAATGCCARCGAGCCAAATGCCACCACACAGGAGGTTACGCTGGAGTTCAACACGGCTATGGATTGTGATAGCGTCACTCAGAGCATTTCTCTCAACATGACTTCGTCAGGAAAGGGAGGGACACCCAAGGTCTCGAATRTACGCTGTGGAACGGTGGAGAATCCTGATCCTGCGARGGTTACCGGAGCGGACGTTTCCCTCTGGTCYTGGTCTGCCGTACTGACGGATGTTCCCGACGGAGTGCTGACAATTACCGTCGATAATCCTGCTTCACAAGATGGCAATACGACTACTGGCGTAAGTCCTTTCAATATCTTCCCCTCATCCAAGTCATGACTGAGTACCTGTATTAGGCAAGGGATCACCTATTACTGCGCAAGGGGGCCGCTAACAACGTCATGGTCTTTCCCGAGAATGACTATGATACTGAAGGAGTTTTCAAGCTCTCTGATGGCCATTTCAYTTTTGAACACAGGGCTTATGGCGCTGACATGTTCCGATATTCGTGGAATTTTGGGAAGAATTGGACACAATGGAAAAACTGGGAAGATGTTACGACGATCGAAGCTTCTGTCTTTGGACAGCCTGACTTGTTTTGGGATGGTGATCATATCATGGTTCAATGTCAGTATTTTCTCAACCTGTACGTCYGTTGAAGCTGCGCCCTGACAGACGGTCCTCTTAGATTGGAGTGAAGCTACACTCTCCGTCTCCGCTGTCATCCATGCCGATGCAACATACGAAGGACCTCCTCGCCGATTCCCTCAACTCTTGGTTCGTGGCCCCTACAACAATTGGGGTTTCGATCAGGGTTTGCCGTCCAACATGCGACTGAACTCCGATGGCAAATGGGAGCTTGAATTGATGGCTTCTTGGCCTACGTATGTTCAATTGAATGTTTGGGGCTACGACGATTTCTTTTATGGTGACACTGACGGTGATGGGGTCCTGGATCGCCTTCCTCCGAATAGTGTTGCCGCCAACTATCTCAATATGTCTGCTCCTCCCAAGCCTCATCTTGCCTGGTCCTTGCTCATTGATGATGCAACCATGACTTGGTCCTTGGAACCCCGTGGTCAGGCCGCTGTTGGYGCYATTATGTATTCCCTCCTTCTATCTATACCCCTTATCACCGGGACTCTTGCAGTTGTCGTATTCATGTGGAGTTTCTATGGAATCAAGCACAACCAGTACGGTGTCAAGACAAAAAGCAGCACTAGCTATTTCCCTATTCTCGGTGCTCTTGGAAATAGATCGACATCGGACTTGAAAGAGAATATACCTGTGACRGAGAAGATTTTCGGTCACAAGCATAATGCGGAGGTTATCGGATGGCCAGAGGATAAGAACAAGCGACGAAAGGTGTTGATCGCAACGTTGGAGTATGAAATTATTGACTGGAAGTTGAAGGTCAAGATTGGTGGTCTGGGAGTCATGTCYAGTTTGATGGGCAAGGCAATGACCGATGTTGATCTTGTTTGGATCGTTCCCAAAGTCAAGGACCTGGACTACCCTGCTGGAGATCCCGCAGAGCCTATCGAGGTTATCATTTTCGGCGAGCCCTACCTCATCGAGGTYGAGACCCACCAGTTGGACAATATCACCTAYGTCCTCCTCGACAGTCCCGTATTCCGYGCRCAGACRAAATCCGACCCTTATCCYGCTCGTATGGACGATCTCAGTTCTGCCATTTTTTATTCGACTTGGAAYCAAGCTATCGCTGCTACCATTCGCCGTTTCCCCGATATCGATATCTATCACGTCAACGAYTATCACGGTGCACTGGCGCCCATCTATCTTTTGCCCAAGGTTATTCCCACCTGTCTGTCGTTGCACAATGCCGAGTTCCAAGGGCTCTGGCCTTTGCGAACTAAGGAAGAAATGAAGGAAGTGTGCTCTGCTTTCAACATCAGCAAAGAGCACTGCACGAAGTATGTGCAGTTTGGCAATACTTTCAACTTGCTACACGCGGCTGCTTCCTTTATCAGCGTGCACCAGAAGAGTGTTGGTGTTGCTGGTGTGTCGGACAAGTATGGTAAACGCAGTTGGGCCAGATATCCTGCACTTTGGACTTTGAAGCATGTTGATTCGCTACCAAATCCGGATCCTTCGGATATTGCTGCTTTAGACGAAAAGCCAACGAAGGTAAAGGATATCCAGATTGATCAGGAGGCCGAAGCGGCGAGGCCAGAATGGAAGAGACAGGCACAGGAGTGGGCTGGTATTAAACAGGATCCCAATTCGGACTTGTTCGTCTTTGTTGGTCGTTGGTCGAAACAGAAGGGTGTTGATCTGATTGCGGATGTCATGCCTGGATTGTGAGTTTCATACCTCTTTCCCGTTCCCATATTATGTGCTTATTTCATCTTTTCAAGGCTTGAGAAGCGGCCTTCAATTCAGTTGATCACGGTTGGACCTGTCATTGACTTGTACGGGAGGTTTGCTGCAGAGAAACTGGCGCGTCTGATGGAAATTTATCCCGATCGTGTTTATTCCAAGCCCGAGTTCACTGCCCTGCCTCCCTACCTCTTCAGTGGCGCTGACTTTGCCTTGATACCTTCTCGTGATGAGCCTTTTGGTCTTGTGGCTGTCGAGTTTGGAAGAAAGGGCGCTCTTGGAGTTGGAAGCCGTTTGGGCGGTCTTGGTCTCATGCCTGGCTGGGTATGTGAAACATCTTTTTTTTTGACCGTTGGCGACGGGACCTAATAGACTCATATAGTGGTATCCTGTCGAATCAAGCTCTACGGCACACATGCTCTCACAACTGACCAAGACGATCAAGATGGCTCTCAGGTCAACAGAGGAAGAGCGAGCGATTCTTCGTGCTCGATCTGCTGTCCAGCGGTTCCCTGTAGTTGAATGGCGCCAGCGCATGGAAGACTTCCACAAGCGTAGTATCAACACGAGTCGAAGCGTTTCCGGAGTCAATGCCTGGAGACCTATTGATGGCGGCGGTATCGGCATGCGTCCTATGGCTGACACAGATGACTGGAATCCAGTTACGCAAGCTTATCCTAACCAACCTGAATGGGATAGTCGCAGTATGAACAGCTATGTACAATCGCCTTCGCGCCGCAGTCAGGATTCGGTTGCAACCCCGATTGGGGAACATCTGGTTTTAACACCACGGCTCGGGGCTGACGACTCCTTTGGTAGCGGCTCGTCAACGCCTCAAGGATTTGGAGACTTTTTGGAGAGGGCAAACAAGGCAATCGCCAAGGATCAGCGAGGTGCCCCTGACCCGTTCTTGGATGGGGGACTYGCGCCCTCTAARCCGTTTGGAGCACAYTCAAGGGTGTCTTCGGTCGAGTCTATTTCGTCAATCGTTGATGAGAAGTCGAACTCACCACTGAACAAAGCTATTGCTTCGGTATGTTTCTGTTGCAGCTACTGAARGAGGTCATCCAAATGATTCGTTTGTCTCTAGTTCACTGACGAAGATGGCGGCGTYGCTTCGGAGTTCGTACAGAAACTGCAGATGCTCGACGCAAAGAATTCTGAACGCGAATTGTCCATCGAGAAGTATCTGATGAAGAGTGARGAGGCGTTCTTTGGTAAAGTTAGGAAAGACAAGCTTTCTAGCGCGGCYAGCATCATATCATCACAACGTGATTCSGTCTGGGGTACCCCTTCGCCTTCAATATACACTCGCCCAGATTGTAAGCTGCCCCTTGATATCCTTAGAATATGCCACTAATTATAGATGCAGCTCCTGGTGCTCAAGGATTCCCTCACGCCGACTATGAAGGAGTGCTCCCTCATGACACTAACCCCCATGACATTGTCCCCATGACTCGGTTGCAGATCGCCATGTCCAGAGAAATTGGAGGTTGGCCACTATACACCATCGTTATTGCTTTGGGCCAAATGTTAAGCGCCACGAGCTTCCAAATCACTCTCCTGACCGGTCGCAATTGGCAAGACAATATCCAGCTGTATGTATTGGGCTCTGTCTTCCTAGCCGCATCCGCGGTATGGTACCCAATGTTCCGCATGAAACCATCCATCTATGTTCTTTCTGCCCCTTGGATCTTCTTCGGTCTCGCGTTCTTCTTGATTGGTCTGCCCTCCGTTCACTCCGTTTTCGCGCCTGCACACCAGGGATTGGCCAGCGCCGCGACATGGTGTTACGCCGTTGCCTCCGCTGCCGGGTTCCTGTTCTTCGGTTTGAACTTTGGTGAAGAAGCGGTATGTACCCTTTCTCTTCCTACCCTRGTTTCTTTGTTATTTACGTACTATTGGTAGGGTGCTGCTACCGAAGTCTGGACCATGCGAGCATGTGTCGTGCAAGGCTCACAACAAATCTGGGTCGCCGCATTGTGGTACTGGGGTTATTCACTCAATGGACGAGAGGACGGATACATCCCACCATGGTGGATCTGTCTTATCGTATGGCCTCTTGCCTGCATGAGCCTCGTCTTCGCCTATACCATGCTTTATGGATTGCCAGAGTACTATCGCCAGACACCGCCCAAGGTCCCTCACTTCTTCAAGACTCTATTCCGTCGCAAGCTTGTCCTTTGGTTCCTTGCATCCGAAATCTTGCGAGATTATTGGTTGAGTGGGGTGAGTGATCACATATCTCGTCGGATAATTAGATGGYTGATAGAGCTGCTAGCCTTATGGGCGTAACTGGAGTTTCCTTTGGAGTGTAACGATACCCAAATGGCAGATCCTACTCCTCGTCGTCGCATTCTTCGTTGGCGTTTGGGCCATCATGTTGTTGATCCTTACGCACTTTAGCAAAACCCACACTTGGTTGTTGCCTGTCTTCGCTGTTGGTCTTGGGGCTCCCAGATGGTGTCAGATGCTCTGGGGTACTTCATCCTTGGCCCTCTACATCCCCTGGGCAGGTTCTGCAGGACCCTATCTTGGYATCTCACTGTGGTTGTGGTTGGGAGTGTTAGACGCCATTCAGGGAGTTGGATTGGGTATGATCTTGCTACAGACCCTGTCTCGTTTGCATGTCTGTGCCACYCTCGCACTTGCCCAAGTGATCGGTTCGGTCTGTGTTATGATCGCTCGTGCGACTGCTCCCAACCGTGTTGGGCCAGCGACCGTTTTTCCTGATGCTTCCAAATGGGACTTTAGTTCAGGCCTCACAGGTGGGTTACCTTGATAGCTGCAGTGTAACAAGATACTGAAATACTCCGATCTCAACAGGCAGCCCCATGGCATCCGCCCCCTTCTGGATAGCTTTGATTTGTCAGCTAGTCATTGTTTTTGGTTATTTCTGGTTCTACCGGAAGGAACAACTCTGCAAGTCTATTTCATCTCTTTGTCCTAACCTTATCCTAACATTGCATTCTATCTACAGCACGGCCATGATCAGAATTCTTGCAACCACAATATATGGAATTTACGAAGTATGTTATAGATCAAAGGACCATGGACTATTATCAATCTGGTCTAACACAAAACCGGCCTCCGTTCACGGACTCGGCTTACTAAAATATTCTATAATTTTGTAGATGGCGTTTTATACCGCTCCCTCGCATTTTATCGCTCGTTCATAAACACTATCGTATCGTATAATTGGACTTGTAGATAGCTGTTGGACATTATTACACTCATTAGCAATTTCACTGTGAAAAAGGCTTACATGAAGCTGTGCTCCCTAGCGTCTTTAACCTTACTCTCCACCTCATGCTTGGCCTCGACAACTACGGCAGCGGCAGCGAGAGTGAGAGCGAATCAGAAAAGCAAAATTTCTCAAAGCCAGAGCCCTCCCCTGCTCCCCCTTCCCAAATCTCGAGGTCCTCGATTAGCTTGCCACCACTTTCATCGAACAACTCAAGTTCGTCTAAAATCTCCCTACCCCCGCCTAAAACAACAAAACGCCCGCCCAAGAAGATTGTTATTGGGTTACCCGCGTTGCCCAAGGACGATGGCAAGGAGAAGGACGATATAGAGCTTGAACGCCCTGCTGCGAAGAGAGCGAGAACAGGGGCAGGGAACTCGTCGTTATTGTCAATGTTGCCTGCACCCAAACAGAAAGGCCCCGCGATACCACCCGTTGAACGTGTTCTGGGGGGAGGAAATGGACCTGGACTGGTCTTTAACACAGGCAGGAGCGCCGCCTCAGCTGCTAATTCTGCCAACGGAGGAGACGAGGAAGAAGAGARTGGAGAGCACGTCGTTCCTAYRATRGAAGGACAACAGGTYTCTAAAATAACGACAACATCCTCTTCRTTGCCATTCTTGCCGCCCTCGCTCGTGAAGGGGAGGGCCAACATATCTTTGGAGGAGAAGCCGAAGCTACCTGCTGTTCCATCGGCAGCGAGCGTGTCTGCTGCGCCTCCCGTCGATTTCTTTTCGCTCGGTATGCGTTCATTTTCTGTGGCATCAGTTTACTGAGCATTCGGACAGGTGACTCCAAAGCATCAACTTCCAGCTCACAGTCCAAGCCTTCCTTCTCCCTTCCTTCTCTCTCTTCTGCACCGGCACTTCCAACATTCGAGCCACCCGAACCAACACGCGAAGATCCTTATCCCGGCTACTACCAACTACCCTCGGGTGGCTGGGCAGCGCATGATACAGCATACTACGAGAAATTCAGGAAAAAATGGCAAGACGAATATAATGCATATGTTCGTAAACTGGAACAGGGTAAAATCAAAGGATTTGAGGGATATGAGGATGGCGCTTCGGAGGTTAACGCTATGAAAGAGATGGAGAAGGCTAAGATAGAGATCAAGGAAAGAGAGGAGAGGAAGGCTTTGACAAAAGGTGCTGTTGGACCGGCTGAGGAGCCTAGAATGAAGTTCAATGTGAGTGGTGATCCGCCTTCTTCCCGAATGTATACTGAATCCGGTGGTGTCGATTCTTTCCTGCCCCACAGGCGAGCAAGCTTAGCGGAATTGCGAGGTCAAGACATCAGCTTTCTACGCTCCTCAAGGAGGCATACGAGAACAGAGAGGCGTTGGAAGATAAAATTGCAGAGGGCAGGAGGAATCGGAAAGAAGCGGGAAATAAATATGGTGTGCACTTCCCGCTTGAACTACATATGCATGCTAAGACCTTCATGTGCAGGCTTTTAGTTCTCACCGATGTCTACATCCCTGGTCCTGTACATTTGGATGAACATAGGCGATGTGCTTTCACTCGCCAATCCTACAGTTACGATCGATCAATGCTCATTCTTACTGTCATACGTTTTGCTTGAAGGCTGTCCCAAAGGGCTACAGCGAACACATGGCTTGCATCCTCCTCAAACTCGTCTCGTCTTGAGCGTGCATATCAGATGGTTCTTCCGATGCGTATGCAGAGACGTATCATGATGACAAGGACTTGATTGAGGGGGCGAGTAAGACAGACCCCAGGCCCGTCCAAAGCGTCATATGGTTCTTGCAGCAGCAATTGGCTGGAATATTGTCGATTGCACTTTTACTGTGACCATCACGTACCGAAGATAATTTGGTTGGCACGAAGAATGGCAGGCCGTATCACGCAAAGGTCGCGTCGCGCCCCAGCTGATATTTTGACCACTCAGACTTAATCTTATTCTGCTCCGAGCATCATAAAAGGCTTAAGCTTTTCCGAAAGTAATTTCGGCATTACAGAGATTAGCACTACTCCAAGTAGATATTCTTCCGAGGCGCTGCAGGCGCGCGTGAAGTGGTTCTCGTTGGCAAACCTCTGTGGAGTAGGCGATTTCGTGTCAAGCTGGCTCGTTATCAGGCGAGTGTGTTATCAGTACCCGTAGACGGACAGTCTACTCGACTCTGATATTCCCGGTCATGCCGACAACACCCTGTTCATCAATACACCACAGCTGTGCGGTATCTGTACCTGTCCAAACACCATTAACTGTGGCCTTTCTGTTGACAATCATGGGGTTGGTGGCTCGGTAATCAAAGGTTTTAATCCGAATGTCAGGTTTATCAAAGGCGACAGCTTCGAGGAGCATGAGCGCAGTGAGTGGTCCATGTACCAGGCGCTCTGTTGTAACGTCAGCCTAATAAGTTTGGAGCGCGGAATGAGGACTAGCATACCTGGATATCCTTCCTTCTTCTGCGAATATTCTTTGTCCAGATGTATATGGTGGGCATTGAACATGAGTGCAGAGAAGCGGAAGAGGGTGACGACACTCGGGGTGTATGTGAATGAAAAATCGACGGACGAGGGAACCTCGATTGCTAGTCCCAGTTCCCAGTCAGCGACGGTTCAATGAGCAACAATGAGCATGCACGTACGCCGAGGCGCAGGCTTCTTCGCTTCCTCTTCCCCTTCCTTCACCTCAAAGTACACATGCGACCTCTCCTCTGTTAACGACGGCTTCCCCTTCTGTTCACCCATTTCATATTCAATCTTTTGTGTAACAAATACCATAGGTTTGCCCTTCTCGACCCCCTTCAACTTCACATCGGCCACACTCGACCTTGCATATGTTTTGGAACCCGCAACTAGTGGATTCGTATTATCCCACACCATCTTCCCACCAGCCCACATGCGACGAAGGAATGGTGCAGGGGGAGAGATGTCCTCGTCTGTTCCATCTGCGCGGAGAAGATGTTCGGGTCTACGGGCATGGAAGAATGCGAGCTGTGCGCCGCGGGGGACTGGCTGACCCGCTTGGGGCTCGACGTATGGCCTGCGAGTGCCATCACGCGTGGGGAGAGTGATATATAGGTCAGAGAGGGCTTCGCAGTGGAAAGAGTCCTTGAGGACCGCCGTTGGTGGATTCTTGATCCATGCGTCGAGGGCCTTGGAGTGGTAGCTGCACCTCTGAGACGGGGCTAACAGGGTACGGGGGATGGTTCTGGAGAACATGGGCTCTGGGTACCCAGGTTACGTTGGCCCAGCCTTTATACCAGGGTGATGGAATTCGAACTCGACATCTACTTTTGGCTTTATATTCACCCACAGCACACCCGGGCTTATCGAACGCCGGCCACACCGTGAAGACAAGAGCTGATGGGAATTATAGAATATACTATGCGTAATTAGGGGGCAGAAAACACGCGGGGTATCGAATGCATATAACATGAGAAATAAAAGAAATAAAAGGTGTAAACAATAACAATAACTCCTTTTCCATCGGCAAGGAGGATCAGGATCCGGCGACAGCAAGCTTCTTCTCTTCAGCTGGTTTTGATCTTTTACCAGTAACAGCAGGGGGGTGGGGAGCAAAGTCGACGGCATAATGCCCATAAGGGCTAAGCAGTGTTCCTAGGCATTGGTGGACCTCGACTTGAAACTCTTCGAACGGGTATATTTCACCATCAACGGCTACACGACCCTTTTTCTTCAGAGGTTTGACCCGATAAGCGTGTGCTTTGACATAGTGAAGCTATGAGGAAGAATATACGAATGAGAGCGTATGGCGGAATGGCATTGAGATTGAGCTCACCTTCGGCAGCCAGTAAGCATCACCCTTCTCGGCACCCGCCATACCAGCGATAACGTCCTTCCGCGACGACTAACAGCAGGTCAGCACCGAAGGACCGATAGGGCGAAATTTACTCACGAGTGGCATTGCCATAACATCAATCAGACCATCGTCAGGCAGCGACACAGGGAAGGCCATGTAGTCCCTGACATTCTAGTAAGTCAAACCAAAGATTTTGAGTTTTCAACGTGTTCGACATACCGCCCAACAAAGGGTCCCTTTCCAGCATATACATACAAAAGCGGCTCATCAAATGTCGTCCAACCCTCAGTGTCTTCTGACAGAAACCTCAGTGGTGGTAAAGTTTCAGCAGCGTCGCTTTCGGGTGTCATGGTATGTGTACTAGGAGTGGTCTTCTTATTCTTGCGATGCAATGTGACGCTCTCTGCCATCTTATGTTTGTCGTTCTCGGCAGCCTTGTACGATAATTCCACTGGACATGCTTTGAATTGGATGACTGGAAACATCATAAGTGTCACATCATCAGAATGGGGATAGTCAAAAGGACGCTTTGTACGTACTTCCCCGGAGAAGTCCAACTATGAAACGTGTATCGCCCATCCAGCGTAAATTTTCAGTTCCAATATCCAAATCAGCCATGAGCCCCAGGGATTGCGACATGAATGATATTGTCCTTTTGTCGCCTTGCGTGAACGAAAACAAGTCCACCCTCATTGGTTGACCTACAATGTGATCAGCTGTAGGCCAGCACTGCATGAAGCTATTAGCATACCTTTGATGACATTAAGAGCTGCTACCGTAACGTCGAAGCCATTCTAAGTAGAGGACATGAGATTGAGTCTATCCAAGAGTAATAAATCACACTCACCTCTGCACCCAACAAGTTCAGTGACAGACCGTTCCCCGATCCTGTAGGGATGGGCGCCACTGGTATACTTAAAGCTTTGAGTGGATCGGCGTGCTCAGCAAATCCGTTGAGGACTTCGTGTACCAGCCCATCACCGGAAACGGTCACAACAGCATCATAGTTGGTTGCGAGATCTTTAGCGATGTCGTGCGCGTGGCCGTTGTGGGTTGTGTCTGAAATTTGCGTGAATAAGGTGTCATGATGCAGAGACCGTCCTGCGCACAAGTGATGTGGAGCTGGCATTCAGCTGCACGGAAAATGGGTTCGACAATATTTGAGAATATGTATGTCCCTTTTTTCTGTGTTGCGGAATCAGTTGGAGTGTGGATGAGAGAACAGTATGAGACGTACTAGACCACTATTCGGATTTACGAGCACCCTCAGGCGACGTGACCGCTGGATGCCATAACCTGCAAACGCCAGTGACGAAAGGACTGCAGGAAATTAAAAACAAACTCACCCTCATATATTGTGCTCATGAGTTTCTCGGCCCATTCCAGAGCCTGAATCTCGTTTTCCACTGTGCCAACTACGCTCACAAGCGCCAGCGAAGTTTCCTTTTTCTTGCTGTTCTTATTTATTAGGTATGACACTTGCATCAGGTGGTCCTCTTCGTCATAGCTGCTTGCGAGGACATGTCGATGGGGTATAGTCTGCTCAGCGTTGTCTAGTGAAAGAAAGGCAGCATGAGCCCATATGAACCCGCAGAGGACAAAGAACCGGTCGGAAACGTGCCTTGGTCCTTGACGACCAGCGCGTCAGATGTAAGGTGGAAATCGATTATGGACTTTGGTGTAGTCACTTGTATGTCCATGGGCGAGAATAAGTGGTAAGGCGGGAAGGAGGGGCGGGAAGTGGGTGGGAGAACAGGGCAAGGTGTTGAGCGGCATGTGTTTGGAAATAGTCGTTACGGGCTTGCGGCGTCTGTAAAGGGGTTAGTTTAGCCTGATCTGTCCCTTGCCACCGCCGGTTCCGTTTACCGATACCTGCCAGGTTACCACCACCGTCCGTGGGCGCTCGACTTTTCTGGTGTCCGGGGCTTGACCCGGCCAAGCTGAGCACGCCGGACGCTGGGTTTCTCACCATGGGGGGCAAACAGTTCCACGCGTTGTTTATGCTAGCTATAGTTATCTACCTCTCTCCCAGACCTCAACAGCGATGTCTCCTGTACACTCTATCGCCCAGCAGGGCTTTGGAACCGGCACCAACGAGCTCTATGACCGGTAGGATTTCCTCAACGTCGTTCCTGCACCGAATTGAGACCGCTTGTTCGGCACAGCATCCGCCCCACCTATCAGCCGRTGGCTCTTGAGCACATCCGCAACGCGTTGAGAGGCAACGCACCCTATAATATTGTAGAGTGAGTTTCAAAGTAGGATCGGTAGGAGCGCAGCTGATGTACAACAGGGTTGGAGCTGGCACAGGGATATTCACGAGAGCGTTGTTGGCTGATCAGGAATGGAATGCATCGATCAAGAGTCTGGTGGCGGTTGAGCCAAGCGAGGGGATGCGAAAAGTCTTTGCAAAATCTGTTAATGATGATCGTATCTGCCTGCGCGAGGGCACCTTCCAGGACACTGGCGTAGAAGATGGCTGGGCTGATCTCGTTGTCATCGCCCAGGTTCGTGTTAGCTCCCCACGATTTGAACATCTGGTTGCTTCATCTTCGATAGGCTTACCACTGGTGTCCTGATTATGACCGCGCTTCAGCAGAGTTTGCTCGGATCCTCAAGCCCAACGGAACTGTGGCATACACTTGGAATCTAGAAGACAGGTTGGTGGGCAAATATGTATTCCTATTTATCCAAACTCACACTGGGCAGGGATGCAGCTCGCTGGGTGGCCCAAGTCCGGGATATCATTGAGCAGCATGAGGGTGGTTCGCCTCAGTTTCGGCACAACTTGTGGAAGCAGACGTTCGATACCCCATCCTATAAGCGATTTTTCCAGCCGCATGAAGAAATGATATGGGACTATGTGCTCCCAGCGACAGAGACGACGGTTGTGGACCGGGCGAGTAGCAAAAGCTACATTGCTATCCTTCCGCCTGACCAGAAGGGGGAGGTTCAGCAACAAATCAAGGCTGTTTTGCAAAAGGGAGAAGGGAAAGAATGGATTGACGAGGCTGCAGGCCTGTTCAAATATCCGTACAAAGCTTTTGTGGTCCTTGCACACAAGAGTACAGTAGTCATGTGATGTACGCGTCCTCGTTGATACCACGTGATATATAATTCAAAGTCCGCAACCCGCGATCGCTCATAAACGGGGACGCGACTCAGCCCACTGTTGCTCATAACCTTTCTTCTCCCTCATTCTCTACCGATGGCACCCAAGGTAAATCATCTCTCAATGCCGCAGGTAAATATCTGCTGAACGCAATAAAATAGCCTGCTTCCACTGCTGGAAAAGCCCCTGTTGCCTCTAAGGCCCCAATCAAGTCCGACGCGAACAAAAGCAAAGCGCCCTCTGACGGTGACAAGAAGAAGCGAAGGAAGCCCCGCAAGGAGACGTACAGCTCCTACATCTATAAGGGTACGTGCTTCCAGTCCCGCAAGGTTGGAAGTGTCCACTGACCCTTTTTGCGTAGTGCTCAAGCAGGTGCATCCTGATACTGGTATCTCCAACAAGGCAATGGCTATCCTCAACTCCTTTGTGAACGATATCTTCGAACGTATTGCCACTGAAGCTTCCAGTACATCTCATTCCGCTGGCTTCTGTTGACGGATGCTGATTTGTCCTCCCAGAACTGGCTGCTTACTCTAAAAAGTCTACTATCTCTTCTCGCGAAATCCAGACGAGTGTGCGCCTCATCCTTCCTGGTGAGCTTGCAAAGCACGCTATTTCTGAGGGTAGGTCTTATGGAATTCTTGGTGAGATCTTGTTTGTTTATTAACTTTGACAGGCACCAAGTCCGTCACCAAGTTCTCTTCTGGTAACAAGTAAAAAGTATCATAGCTAGTTACGGTTTATCGGCTGCTTTTGCGTTTGATAAATGGACGGGACATGGCTTATACCTGTATATTAGTTTAATTTAATTTCACTTTGTTTGGACATGTTGGGTTTGGCTTCACTCGTTGGTCGAACTTGTACTTCGGATCGCTTGATTGAAAGCTTGAACCATGGCCACCTTTTCTCCTTCCCCCGCACCGCGTCGCTCGTCGAGACTACAAAAAGCAAACTCTCCTGTTCGAAGATCGTCCAGACTAGCTGTCAACCAGAAGCCAGCATCGCGTCTGACCACCCCCGGTCTCAATGACCGCGTCCAGGCGACGCCTATAATGGACGTCGACGAAACGGAATCGGTAACAACCGAGAAAGCTATTACCAGACTGCATGGAGAAACTATATATGCAAAATCAGACGAGTTAACGGTTTCGTTTTATGCAAACCTACCGGTGGAGGTGAAGCAAGTTCTGAGAAGTGCTGGTACGAGTTCTTTAGTAGTGGGGAGGCGTTATCTCACCCTGGCTGCTATGAAGATTTCTTCAAAGACCCCTATGCTGGCTCCGTGGATACCATCACTGGGTTCGCCCTCGTAGCGTCCGTACACACGTGCTTTGTGTGGCAGCATGTTCAGGTATGCCTTCGATCAATTGTGAATGCTCGCAGGTTCAAACAGCGCTTTCTTAGGCAATCCGCGGGACTCCTACCTGTTATATCTTCTCGTCTCCGCAGGACGAAACAGGCGCGAATCCACCTTTGCACGCTTTTATACCCCACGGAACGTCACGCGAACCAGGATTAATCCTCGTTTCACTCTCTGGTCAAATTCGGTTCTGGGACAACATTAGCATTGGGCTGGCCGGTGGAGAGAACTATACTACAGTGCATCTAGAATTGAAACCGGAGGAACATGTGACGAATTTCCTTCGTGCAGACGTGAGTGCGGGCTGCTCTTGTAGTTGGCTATCTCTAAACGATGAGTTCGAAAGGCCCAAACATTCATTGCAACGACGTCGTTGGGACATCTTTTCCGATTAGCCTTGGCCTCGACGGGAGGCAAATACCACCTCGTTTCGCGACTCTTCGCCCGTCCTGCGCCTTCGCTTTCGCTTTCGCGCCTCATTCCATCATTTTTTGGGTCGTCGACCCTCAGTCCTGCCGATGCCATGAACGCCTATGTGAGTTCTGTGACGCTTGGAAGACCTGCTGCCACCGGAGAGAGGGAAGTTTGGGCATTGGTGAATGAGCGGATACAGAAGTGGGAGCTCAAACCTGAAGGATGGGAGGAGCTTTTGCTGGATAAGAATGTTGTAGAGCTGTTAAAATCAGCTGTGAGAGATGAATTCGGGATTCAAGAAGACAAAGACCAATCGATGGACTTTGAGATGATTGATCTTGGGATGGAAAGGTACGTTTTCAATTTACTGGGTTGTTTGACGGACCGTGAGCTGGAGATAGTGAAGACAAGCTTGTGGTGCTCGTTTCGTATGCGCATGCGGAAGAACTTTCACTCATGTCCACGGACACGGGCGGAACGCGCCGGGTTTTTACTCTAGTAAGGTTGGCGGTCTTCGGGGATAGTTTCAAGGTTGAGAGCACTAAAATTGTTCCATATCAAACGGTGGGCATATTACATAGCTATACTGTTTCCCGTTGGTGACTCTCTTTTAGACAGCCATAAGCGGTGCCCCCACCCATCCTCGAATTCAATTCCTCGCTGGAGGAGCTGTTGTAGTCGTGCAGTTTGGCGATGCCGTAGCCTTGGTTGCTAGAGGTCAGATGGCTGAAAAGAAAGTATATGAATAACACTAATGTCCTTGTGCAGACTCGGACTATCGTGATCGACTCGAGCTCAAATCGACTGGTGATAGGACACTGGGCATCGGGGCATATGAGTCTGACAGCACACTGTTGATGCTGACCGCCTCGACGATGATGAAAGTTGTAGTCGATGTTGACAAAATTCACGCCTTTGATTACGAGTGAGCACCCCATTATCTTTTCTGCATCGTGATATCTCAGAACGCGTACGTTAGGACTGGTCACACCAATCTTATTAAGTCAATCATGATGCAGGCAATCTTATATGGCTCTTTGCCTGAGGTTTGCTCCTCTTCTCGCTAGTCAGGATTGTGTGTATTGACTACCGGTCAAGAACCCACTTCATTTCAGCTTCCCCCCTGAGGTTGATTCGGAGAGTCTCATGCAAGGTGCCGAACAACTCAGTGAAGCTGTCCTTCGTTCAGGTATCTACCTTCAATTCCCGGAATTGCGTGAAGAGAGGAGAGACTAAATACTCGCTAGCACCGGAGGTGGTACGCAAGAATCATGATCTAACGTCACAGCTAACTAGTCGTAAGGAGCGGCTGAGTTGGCTGATCCGTTTTATCAACGACAATGCCGTCTTGGTCAAGGTGGGTTGTAGATACAATCGCACGGATATAAACCAATGTTCATTTCTCTGCGCAGATTTCTCAGAGGAGCCGACAAAAACTGGCGACAGATGCTGAAAAGCTATACGCATGCCACCAGCTCTGGGTGCAGTATAATGACTTGCTTGGGTAGGTTCCCTGGCACCGGCACTGATTTAACTTTTGACACACTCATAGGACTGGAGCCCAGTACAGCGTTCTGAACGATGTTGTGCATGAATATATGAATGAAGTTGGCGATGGACCTCATGAAGACATCATGCGCGCTTTCTTCCGTCTCCGCGTCGCAGACATCGGCAAACTGCTTAAAAAAATTATGGAGACGACCAGCTCTGCTGCGCGCAACACTGGACGTAATGTTGCAGAGTTCTTACCCGAAGCGAACCGTATCGTTATTACTGTGCTGCGTTCCGCTTTCGACTACCGCGCCTACAATTTAGGAGTTTATGGGATCGACCTTCCGATGATACAGCCCTGGACCAGCAGACCATCGGTTGTTGATGCTGTACTTGCGCTGTTCGACGCCTCGACGACAGCTTCGGAAGTACCGAGTGGGGATAGCGTGATGCAGTCAAGAGCGGGGGAGCCATATACGCAACTTGCTGACCTTGCCGGGATCTTGTTCGCTTGCATACAAGAAAGATTGGATTGGTTGGGAAGGTGAGTGAGCATCTCGATGCCGAAGCTGCAATGACTGAAAAGGTAATAGCAACGCTGCAGCTGATGAACCTGGAATTGCGAGGGATAGGGATGAGCTGGAGCAGAGGTTTGCATTGCTCAGGCCCGAAGTATTAGAGACATTGAGTGAGTACGGACAGATACGAAAAAATCTCTGAAGATATGTTCCTGACGTGAACCATCCGATATAGGGCGATGCGGCTACGGAAATTCTGCTTTTGCTCTCGCTGAAGAGTATCACGATTTTAGTAGCCTAGCAGCCCTCTGCCACCGAGATATCGTATATCCCCCTGAACAAAATCCCAACGCAGACAGGATTCACTCCTATATCGACCGCTTCAAAGAAGACTTTACCCGGGAACTATATCAATGGTACATTCAACATGGCGAGCTACGGGTCATGTTCTCTCAGGAAGACGACCGGAGTTATGTAGACAAATTCTTCGCCGAGAAGCCGAACCCGTCGATTTCGTGGCTCCATGATATTGAGAAAAAAAGATACGATGCTGCCGCAAGTGCGTTGCTCGGTGAGGCAAGGGAGGCAACTCATTTAGAGTCTAAGCATGTGGGTGTCTTTGATTTGTGTTCCTAGCTTATGAACGCTGGACTGATGAACACGTTCCAAAAGCTTATGCTGAGTATTGGCAAGTTGGCACATCTAGCCCAGGTGTACGACAACGGGATGCCCCCTAGTGAGAAAACACTTGACTGTAGGAAACTTCGCCGCTTCTCGTTGCTAGAACATCGAATTCCTCATGTTTCTCCCGAATTTATAGCGTTTCACGACGAGCTCGATTTTGTCAGTGTGCACGAGGCGCTACGAGAAGAGTTCCGGTCTGCATTGACATCTATTCGGGGGCGACACTCGCTCGAAAATCAGATTGAGAATATTGTCAAGTCTAAGGCTACTGGTATTGCTGAAAGGAAGGCAACGACTCATGTAAGTCCTAGGACTGCTATATAAAAGAGCGAATCTGACACCGCGGGCCAGGCATTCAAAGACCTTGTTCGCCAGTTACTGCAAGGGAAGGCACTATCGATAGAGGACATGATTGACCTCTTAACTCTTAAGGATAACGATAAATCAGTCCAAGATTATGCCACGGCTTTTCAATTGCTATCACACGATGCAGTAAATGATAGTCGACTGTTTTTCAGAAAAATGCTGACGATATAGCAGAACCTTCCTGAAACTCGTAGAAAATCAGCTCTGAGGACAATCTGGCGTCGAGTTTATCTACATGACGAGTATGTTTTCCCTCCTATTTGGATTTAGGATTTGACGCCCACAAACTACACAGCTGGAACGCTATCCGTAAGACTGCTAACATCTCTGACGCGGAGCTCAGTGATCGGTTCAAGAGTACCGCGCTCTACGCAACGCTTTACTCTGTGATCTCAAGGGCCAATAGCGAGCAAGCGAAGAGTGAGGACATGGAGGTGAAACCGGACGAGGCTCTCGAAGTGCCGACACCGGAGCAAATGGCAACTCGGTGGCCAGGAATGTCACCGGAACAGATGGAGGGGATGATTAGCGATTACGATTATGAAAGGGATATGCTTGGTGAGATGGAATTGGACGTAGAGCTGTACCAACGGGTGAGAGAGCTGGCGAATAATGAGGTGGTCTGGGGTAACTAGCTTTGTTTGTCGTGTCTTCTACGTTTTTGCTTTGTGGTCGTGTGTGATGACCTCAACGGCCCGGGTGTGTGGTGAAAAATCCACCGATATATGAAGAGAGCTTTTGAACCGAAATGCGCGCTTCGAGGATTATGAGTGCGATATTGCGTCGGCGCCACTCTGTAGTATACGCATCTGTACGGGCTTTCTCTTGCATCACCCATTGCCTATAAAACTCGGATAGAGTTTTCTCTTTGTCAAGCGCCGTCGCTGTAGAAGGCAGCGCTGAAAGTATGGCCTCTTTAGCTGCTTCGAATCGGCTGTTACCCTGGAAGTCGAGAAATTACTTGACGTCGAATTGGGTTATACAGGTCCACTCACGTCGTACCAAAAAGTATGGTGGAACGCGTCCAGCTGCTGTCTCTGAAACCTAAACTGAAGTTCAAGACTGGACGCAAGGTCCTTGCCTGTAGCATTAGAGAATTCCGAAAGGGAGTACGGATGGCGAAGGAGGGTGGGTGCGGATGTTTTTGAAGCGTCTGGGCTAACAGGGAGGTCCTCGTAGATAATAGGGCGCATGTGAGACACGGGATCTGGTGGTGCGACAAGGTTGCTTAGCAGTGGGGAGGCATGGAGGAGGCGAGGGTGGATGCGGAGGAGCATCGCTACTGCTGGACGTGATGGGAAGAGCATGATGTACGTGTGAGCAAACTCAATAAGAAATCTCTAATTCATAATCTAATTCTACGCTTTATGAAAACAGTTTCCAAATCGACTGTTTAATCTCCCCCGGTGGAGGGATACCTAGGTCTTCTGAAATATCATCCAAGAGACCGCCTTTCCCCGAGGGCTTTTTTGGTTGTTCGTTATTGGCCTCGGGTGAGGAAAAAGTCGTGACGGGTACGGTCTCGGACACGGTCTCGAGATTATGTGTTGGCCCGTCTCCATGATAGGTGCTCACACCGCCAACGAGAACCATCTTCGGGAGGTCTTCCGTGATAACTTCAGGCTCCTTCGGAGATGCCTTTGAATTCCAGAAATCGGGAACATAAGGCTAAACGGACGAGGTTAGGCACGGGAGGGCATTCCAAACGATTCGGGACGTACAACTTTGGCGGGAGTTTCTGGTATGGGTTGGGACAGGTCGGGGATGACGATGTTGAAGATGTCGTGTAGCGGGGGAGGCGCAGAGGACGCAACGTCTGGCGGGACACCTGGACCTGGCGCTACGGTATTTGACCGAGGAAGTGTCCAAGATAGGGAACGAGTATCCGGCAGTGGAGGGGTAGGAGCATTTTTGAAGGACTTTTTCGCGTCGTGTTCAGTGATGCGTAGAATCAGGTTGGCCTTGGGACCTTGACTGGGGAAGAGGTCAGGAACGGCAGGAGAATGGGAGGAGTGACGACATACGCGGAGAGACCTCGCTGTTTCGCCTCCTTCCTGAGAGTGCCGATGTTCTCGTTCTCCCAGGTGCGGGTGAGGAGGACAGGAGAGACGAAACCTCGACGAAGAGGGTCGCGCTGCACGGAGCGTAGACGGACTGCAGGGACAGTGGAGCGAACGAGGCGGAGCATTGCTGGCGATGACGAGCAGCCACTCTCCCTTCTGGCCATCTCGGCACGTGACTTGCATAGATAAAGAGAGCTCTCTCCACACTGCCCAGCAGGCCTGACGTTCTTCTCTTTTCTTTTTGTCGTTGTGCGCTTCACAGCATCAGCCCCATCTCATATCAGCTCCATCGACGCTCCCCTCTATCTGTCACTGATCGCTGCGATAGACAAGCTCGTTCATCTGCCTCGTGTTCCCATCGTGGCGTCGGTCGGAACACGGCGAATTTTACCCTCGGAGACCATTTTGAGGAAATGACTGTTGTTCCCTGAGCCCTCATAACGATATCTTCTCAAACTATGCTCCTTTCGCCAGCGTACGCACCTCTCCCTTCCACCCGCCCCCCCATACACTCACCCAGTTCCCACCCTGTTCGCCTTTTTATATAGGTCCACAAGCGCCAGTCTCCCCACCCAGTCTTTTTGGGGAAAATTTAAACCCAAGAACAAGGAGGGTGATCTGCGTCAACAAACTGCCCAGATGGCTCTCACTCGGCAACGCCTTCTCACTCTCGCATTCGGCGAGCAGGAAACGCTACACTTGGTGCGCATATATCCTTGTTTGCACCATGGGACCCATCTGACCCCCCCGATTTCATCCTTAACAGCTTCCAAGCTCCTTCGCTGTTCGTTTGCTTTTTATTGTCTTCCTGATTAATATTGCTCACTACACGGTAGGAACTCGAAGACCTTGCTCGAAATTGGACCAAGCCTCCACCCGATGTTGCGTTCAGTCTTCGTGTTCCTGTCGAATATGCATCCCTCCATGCAGCTGTACGTCTACCACCGACTTCACTATTACGATGATTTTCTTAGAAGTTGTGTAGCGATTAGTGGCCGGGCCATACATCTATGTATGTTGTTCTCAGATTGAAGCACCCATCTCTCGAAACTGATAGAGTATGTAGTTGACTGGCGAGGACTCCTATCAGATCGCAGTAATGGGTGTGCAGGGTTTGCGGGTCGAGATCGTTAGCGATGCTCCCCCTCCACCAGATGAGCCTCCGTAAGCCGTCGCCGTTGATGCTAGTTGTCTTTCCTCCAATGCTTACATTTTCACAGCCCACCACCGTAAGTTGCTGTAATTCCTAGAAGCTCCTTGAATTCACAGCTTCTGGAAAGACCCCCACCAGTTCTAGAAATGCCAGCAACTTTCAGCCTTGAACTTAACCCCGGTCAAACAGTTGCCCTGGACGTCTCTGTCGTATCAGACGAACTCGACATGGCAAGAATGGACGACGGAACAGTTGTCGACGGTCAATTCTGGGGCAAGCTGGACATTGTCCATCAAGGCGACAACCACAAGCTGGAATTCACTGGTACAAAACTTCCCCCGGGCGAAGAATATACGCCAGAATTCATGTTTGACTCTCGAGTCATTACCAAGTTGGCCGTTGTAACCAAGCCTCCAGTTGCGAAATGCCACTTGAGCGTTTTGTGTCCGTCTATGCAATATTGTGATATTATACTGCAGACGTCCGCGTATTGGAAGCTCGGTATGACATGGCCGCCAGCAGAAAAACTCGAAGGTGACAATAAAGTCAAATACTTTTGCCGTAGCCACCCAGGGGGAGCCCTTGAACATTTTGAAAGCGAGACAGTAACAACGGCCTTGTATTACGAAGCGGTGTAAGCATATTCTGCGGATGTCTCTCACTGTGATGTGCTAAGTCCCCTTCTCAGTCCCGATGCTGCCTTGATAGACCCGAACCAGTTTATTGCTCCACGCAACGGGTTTGCCATGCCTTTCAAAGATTTCTTGTTACATCTCCTGATCGTCCTAGATCAACTGGGTTTATCTGTGCATGCGCGCACAACATTTATCAAGTAGGTTTTATGTTCTTTCGCTTCTTGCTTGCTAGGTTGCTCATATCTGTGCCCAGCAACAACATATCTGCCTTTTCTGCACACAAGAATATTGCATACCGGTTCCTGAGTCCTGCAAAGATTGCAGCAGCGATCGATATTACCGTGGCAGCGGACCCATGCGTCTTCACACGCCTATTCTTAATTTGGAGAGGTCTCAATGACGATGAACTCGGGAACTTTGCTGGTGCGGGCGAAAAGGAGGCAAATGCCCATAACTGGAGGGAGATGGTCGGTTGGTCAGAAGACATGAAAGACCCGACTTTGTTCCGTATTCTGGAACTTTCAATAATGGAGGTTTGACTCTTCAACTTGGACGAATCTTACGCACCGTACCGGATGCACCAACCTGCTAYTACATATCCCATGCTTCTTTATTCTCCCGAACCCAATCCACTCGCTGGGTCGATCAATACCCTCTCCTCCCTTTTACCTCTTAATAATTCTCTTGTTGTATTAGCTTTGAATCTGCTTTCACTTTGTATGGTTGGCTGTAGCTGTAGCTTTTTTCTCTCTTTATTTCTCACTTAGAGTCATGTTCTGTGACGTCACGCGTTTTTATCATAACCACTTATGTCGACCAAACTCACCGTCCCTCTGACCCCGTCTCGTCGCTCAAAGCGCTTCCAACCTCTTGCAACCCCCTCCGGAAAGCCTACGGCACAGCTCGACTGCTTTTGGGATGGGCAGCCGGTTTACAAGAGATCCGTCAACCCCGACCTCGATCTTCTCCAGGACGAGCGCGAGGAACTAACAGAAACAGACATTGCCGCACTTGAAACCGTGTTCTACCATGGAATATCTATGAAAACACAAAAAGCCAAGATATATCGCGGTGAAAAACAGCATTCAAAGAAGAAAAAGGCTGAAGAAACACGTCAAGTCTACCGCGTCGGTGACACCATCCTCATCGAGACTGACACGCTCTATCGGGTGAGACGGCCCCCCAGCGCTGCTGTTATTGTAGCAATGTGGGAGTGCAGGAGCAAGAATACGCCTCTAGGACAATCAGACTCGCGCAAGATGAGGCTTCGAGTACACTGGTTCCTACGACCCACCGAACTCGCCTCGATTCGTGCAAAACGTGAGCATGCAGAGGTACGGCCCTCCTGCGCTGAAGAATTTCCCACCCAACTCACCTGTTTCAGAACGAGCTCTACTATAGCCTCGAGTCGAATGAGATCATTTATCCCGAGGTAGTCGTTGCTCCTTGTTCCGTTTTCGGGAAGGGTACGCAACATAGGCGGGAAGCGCAACACAGACAAAAAAATCTGGCACACTGCAGCGACGACGAGAGTGACGGAGAGGGAGAAGGAGATCCTGATGGAATATTCTCTTGCAACCTGGTTGTTGACTCTTATCGCGGGCTTTTTTATGGCTTCCACTGGGATGCACACCGGAGAACCATGTCCTCTCTTCCAGCGCCTGATGGCGAGGATATGTCGTGGGGTAGTGGAATACAATGGAATGTGGCTATCCAGAAACCTCGACGAACGAAGAAGCGGCGATTGGATGAAGATGGCAGTGATGCGGAGTCGAAGGACGAGTATAAGACATCCGACGCTGAGGAGGAAGATGAAGATGATGAAATACTTGACGCCGAAGAGGACAAAGGACGCCGCGAGCATACCGGGGAAGAAGGCTTGGATGTGGAACCTCGGACGCCAAGTAAGAAACGATCTCGTCGCGGGGCATCCCCTCGGAAACCAACCACGACACCTCGAAAACGGCTTAAGACATTCGCTCACCCTACACCACATTCTAAAGCTGCCGCTCGAAGGCTACAAGCTTCTCCATCCAGGAAGAAGCAGAGGTTTACCGTTCGGTCGCGTATGTTCCCCTCGGCAATGTCAGACTGGAGTCTGAAGAAACTACCGAAGGATCCGTGGTTACGCGGAATGCATATGTTACATGTTGGGAATCGACCAGATTCGTTACCTTGTAGAGAAGCCGAATTCGAGAACGTGCTGAGGTGTGTGGGCGAGCTACTTGAGGAAGGGAGTGGGGGATGTGTCTGTGAGTACTGGTTCTGGTTCTCTTCCWACCAACTTTTCAAATAATATTTTTCAGATATTTCAGGTGTACCTGGGACTGGCAAGACTGCAACGGTGCATTCCATTGTAACAGAGCTCAAGAGGATGGCAGAGAACAACGTGAGTCATTGACTATACTCCATTACATCAGGGGCCTGCTTACAATGCCGCTGTTTTGGGCAGGAAACCAACCCATTTACATTTGTTGAGATTAATGGCCTTCGGCTACCGGAGCCAGCTGCTGCGTACAATCTACTGTGGGAGACCGTATCCGGTCATGACGTGACGAAAGATGGCCATCTTAACATTTCCTCGAAAGAAAGCTTAAAGGCGCTTACCCGTTACTTCAGCGGTGGAGCACGGCGTGGGCCTGGTGGCCATGCATGGTATGAATTTCCCTTAGACTATTCGAGTGTTTTCAACGCTCATGACTTTACGCCGACGAATAGTATCGTGCTGATGGACGAGTTGGACCAGCTCGTCACACACAAACAAGACGTAGTTTACAACTTTTTCAACTGGCCTACTCTAGTGGGGAGTAAGTTGGTTGTTATTGCAGTAGCAAACACAATGGATCTACCCGAAAGAGTGATGAGTGGACGAGTAAGGAGTCGCCTAGGTATATTTCAATGTGTGTCCTTTGAGATGCGCTTAACAATCATATGTCAGGGATGATTCGGATCAACTTTCAGCCTTACACTCGCATTCAACTCGAAACAATTGTCCGTGCTCGACTCGCTTCCGCTGAAGAAAGTTTGGATAAAGACAGTCAAGATGTCATCGAGGAACGTGCAATCACGATGGCGTCCATGAAAGTTAGTGGTATCAGCGGCGACGCGCGCAGAGTCCTGGACGTATGCAGGTAATTGTAAACTGAAACCTGCTTAAAACAATTCTGGGGCTAAGGATCAAATGCTATAGGCGGACTGTTGAACTTGCACAGCCCGAAAAGAGGACAGCAACCATCAAAGACGTTCAGGAAGTGTTCCGGGTCATGCAGCATAATCCTATTGCGGCATATCTGCAGGATTGCAGTTTCCATGAACGGTTAATGCTTGCTTCACTTGTCAAGTGCATAAAACGTGAGGGCGTTGATGAGATCAAGTGGAGCGAGGTGAGACCTTCCCTCAATTGGCACGATCTCAACCTGAAATTTTCTTCAATAATCAGATCCGACATCAACACCTGATTTACATGAATGTTATCCCCTCTGATAATGAACCAAAAACAAAACCGACGTTGAACGAGCTGCTCATTGTGAGGGACTCACTATCAGCTTCTCGGGCTGTCATTGTGGAGGAGGGGGCCGCGGTGACACGCAAATCCGAAGATGACAGAAGAATTTTACTGAACATCGAGCAGGGTGAGGTGGAACGAGTACTCAGTGATGTCGGGGGACAGTCATGGCGAAACATTCTCTGCTCTTAGAAACCTATTGCTTCCCTGTAATCCAGTAATTTAAAAATTGTATACCGAAAAGGAATCCGTTAGACGTGTGATAGCCGCGACCAGGGCTGCAAAATTATGATCATCTACCATCAACCAATTTAGTCGGTCAGAAAGAATAAGATCACATGTTTATGGAGTGCTCGCGACTCGTTTCAATTGGCCTCCGCACCCGCCCAAGGGAGCAACTTAGCTTCCCCCTTCGGGATATTCATTTAACCCTCGCGTTATTGTGTGTCGGTGAATCTTGATAGAACTTCCCTTACACAACTCTACGAGGCTCTCCCGATCTCCAGGGGACACTGTGACATGTTAGCAAAGGCCAATTATTTGGCTGGGGGGTCATCTAAGTAGAATCAATCTGCCCACACTAACGAGGGAGTCCATAGTGCATCCCGGAGCATAGTTATAACTTCAAATGAGAGGGCCGTGCAGGCAACTTGTGAGGATGTACGGGAGACGTCCCACAGTGTGAGGATCCTAGATTTTTACCCTACTGGTTTGCAGATTTAAAGAGCCGTTCAAAATCATGAGGAGCTGGCCCACGATAGTCCACGTCTCACAATATTCAAAGATAGTTAAGGAGTTCTATGGGAAGGAGAACGTCCTGGGGAGTCGGGTTGGAGCTCAGATTCGGCACGATGAGCACAATATAAACGCCGTCATTAGCAGGTTGCCACAAATTCGAGTACGCGAAAACTCGGAAAGGATCCAGTGAGGACAGAGAGGCCGGGAGAGTATGCATTGASACGAAGATAGGACCAACGGTTAGAGATGTTTAGTACTCGAGATCCCTTCGATCGAGCCAAATGCTGCCCTCAGGGATAATAAACTCCATGTAAAGCAGCTGCTCTTCCTCACAGTGAATTCATATGACAGGTTAGATGGTCAACAAACATCGTTCACGTTGATGTGCAGGGGTGAACGCTGAACTTGTGGGACGAAAGAAAGGGGCAGAACAAAAGATCAAGGTGATACAAGCCATAACCTGCTGTTGGATCAAGGTCACTGTTGGCGCGAGCGTCACATATCACGTGAGGTTACAGCACCATGCTGACCGAACACTTAATTGAGTTCTCAGCTGTTCCTTGTCCGTAGTCACCATGCCCAAGCTATCCGAGTAGTAAGTGGGCGAGATCCTTTTTCTTGTTGTTCTGTGATATTTAATTCTGTGTGCTAGTGAATTATCGCGCGAAGCAAATATTGCGCGTAACCGCGCCATAATGGAAGGGCTTGAGATCAAACAAGCTGGTTTACACTTGGGTATCCCAGCAAAGTCAAAAAATACCGCAAAGCCCGTGCAGCCAGCTAAGAAAAAACCCAAGAAACCCGAAGCTGAAGCGCCTAGGCGACAGTCTGCTAGGCTAAGGAAGATCGTGATGGATCCAAACGAAAGCCCTAGAGCGAAACGCAAACGTGAGGTACGAGACCGTCATGCCACGACTTCGCTATTTATCCAAGTTTTCTCATAGGTCGAGGAAGAGGAATTGCGCATTAAACAGGAGGAGGAACGGTTGGTCGCGGAAGAGGAAGCCCGTGCCGCCAAACGACCACGCCATGAAGACCTGGCCTTACGTAGGCTTGCTGAACAGGACCCTCAGGACATCTCCACGCTGAACGCTACACTCCAAACAGTCATTGCCCAGACTCACGCTCGCCGCGTTGGGGAGTTCGATGCCTTTGTATATGACGGGGATCAAGACACACGCGAAGAACATGCGATTGAGGAATTGAGAGCGAAACTGCAGTCGCTAAGGGTGGTTGCTCGAGCAAAAGTAAATCAAAATCGTATTTACAGCGCCGCCTACCATCCGGAGGTCACCAAGGACCTGATATTTTTTGGAGGTAAGCCGCCTTTTGTGTTTGGGGTATTCCTGTCTCACTAGCGCCATAGACAAACATGGTGAACTAGGAATATGGGATGCAAGGGCCGCTCCGGAAGAAACGGCGGATGGGGACGGCGACATTGAAATTGACAACAGCGAAGGTGGTAAATATTGGCGCTTGCAGCTACACTGGCCAGCTACTTCAAAGTCTTCTATATCATCCATCAAGTTCAATCCGGTGGACGCACATAGTGTGAGTGTCCATACCCATTGCATTTGACACTTCTGTGTTGAAAGCTCTTCAGGTATATACTACCTCATATGACTGCACAATCCGTAGCCTATCCTTTGTCACTGAGGTTGCACAAGAAGTATACGCAAGCCAGGATCGTGTTCTTATCACACATATGGATATAGCGCCCTCGGGACATGAGATGTGGATCTCAGATGGCCTCGGTGGTGCAACACATCTTGACATTCGGGAGGGCAGGTCTAAAGCTAGACGCTATGAACTATCTGACAACAAGATCGGATGTGTTAGTATAAACCCAGCACGTCCTCACTTCATCCTGACGGCCAGTAATAATCGTACCCTCAGGTTGGATTTCTATAAACTCCGTGATTATTATTTACTCAATTCCCCGTATCTAGAATTTGGGACGTCAGAAAACTACAAACAATATCCGAGCTTTTCGATCCAATGCCATTAACTCCGCCCGCATCATCTCCAAGCAGAGAGAGCCCTCTATCCACCAGCCGATCCTCGGTTGAATTTGACAATGATATCGTCACCGAATTCGTCAACTCCAAGAAGGGCTCGGGCGTTATGCGTGCAGAATGGTTGCATGAAAAATCTACTAGCTCAGCTTACTGGGATGCTCGAGGGAGGCAGATTGTTAGCACAAGTTACGATGACACCTTGCGCCGTAAGAGCTCAGATCGAGTTGGAGTGAGCGAGGTGATCGCTGATCCTATATTTTCGTAGTGTGGGATCTCGACAGTTCAACCCTGGACAGCTCTCAGCCTTTCAAAGCGTTTAAGCCCTTCAGCCGTATCAGGCATGACTGCCAAACGGTGCGTTTATCCCGCGACGCGAGATGACCATATTCTGAGATTTTAGCAGGGTCGATGGGTTTCTATCCTACGAGCTCAATGGAGTCCAAACCCCGACGCGTATCCCCATTTCACTGTGCGTCCTACTGTGACTAACATTTAGTGTTCCCACTGACACGGTTGTTCAGATTGGGAACATGAAACATTCTTTGGATATTTTTTCCGGTAAAGGAGACCTCCTGGCACGGTTGTCCGATCCTTCCCGGTGAGCGCTCCTTGACATCCATTGATGAATGGTCATTTACTGATCTGTTCTAGCATCACTGCGGTTCAAGCTGTTACGTGCTCACACCCTAGCATTGTTGAACGTGCAGCAAGTGGTAACGGGAGCGGGCGATGTGTGTTGTGGGCACCTCCAGATGTCGGGCACTCTTAACGCTACCTAGGATCCCAGGACTTCAAGGGCTTGTGGGGTAATACACGCACTCTTATTGTACATATTCATGGTTAGCTCGAATATGACTGGCCGATGGCAAGTTATTACAACCGAGGTCTTCCCTTGCCATGAAGCTAGGCTACGGGTGAAGTGATACCAGCCGAGTTGTCCATTCCTTGTCCCTACATACAGAAATAAAATAAAATAAGAAACATGTAAATAGGATTATCGGACACTTACACATTTAGCTGCCAGACGAAGTCTACTATTTCAAGTAGCAAGTATGATGTTTGTCAACAGTACAAATCCAAGCCCAGTATAACCAGATATCAACATTCCGTCCTCAGTCTGCATACATATCATCCCAACCCATCTCAGATTCTGCCAAGGATTGCTCCGCACCAGTAGGTGTTTTCGATGCTAGCACCGACGATGCATTCGCAGGGGTGGAAGGTGCTGGGTTCTCGTTCTCCCGAACGATATCCCACAAATCATCATCATCGACATCCATCTCGTCAGCCCTTGTAGAAGTAACTCTGGTCTGCTTATGGACCAAAGTCCCCTTGTCTGGTACTGTAGATGACTGTTTCGTTCCCTCTTCTAATGCAGCCCACATTTCCTTGTCACCAAGATCGCCTATTGATTGTGAATGCGATCTTGGCGGGGGTTGTTGCTGTTGGACAGTCGCCGCCTCCAATTCTCTCCAGAAACTTTCATCTTCGTCATCATCAGGCACTATCCTCTTTTTCGCAGCTGCGGTTGTTACGKAGGCTGTTAGTGTAGARGCGTCGCCGGGTTTGGACTTTGAAGAAGTAGAAGTGCCGAAAAGGCCGTCGTTATCATCTGGGAGATTGAAGCCGTCTTCTGATGAATGGGGAGAAACACGAGAAGATGGCGGTTGACCGAATGGGTCCCAGTCGGTGTTTGGTTCGGAGGGCGGTGAGTGAGCCATCGCGGGCCGGGAAGAGGTGTGGCTGCCGAATGGTCGAGCGGTACCGTTGGCAGGTGTAGCATCGTCGCCCGCTTGGTCTTGGTCGTGATCCGAGTCAAGATCTAGCGCGGCGTCTTCTTCGCGTGTTTTCCCGTGCGCTTCGTCTCTCCAGACGGACAGTGCTACCTAGGGGGAAGAGTGCGGTGTTAGGGTAGAGGCTGTGAGGGTTAAATGTCTGAGATGTACCTGCATCCGTTTACTATGACATAGCTTTTCTATTCGTACCACGGTGTCCCGGAATTTGGTCTTGGGATAGAGTTTGTGTGTCCAAAAATGATAGATACGCATAAGCCGTGTAAGATCCTCAAGCTTGTGATACTTTAATCAAGAAGCCAGGGCACCCATCTAGGAGAATCTTACCTCACGCCCTTTCCCCTTCACCTTGAAGCCCTTCAACTCATCGATTAGGTCGGGGAACCCAGTAGTACCAAGTAGCAGGTTTTCATTTAAGAGCACAGGCTTCCGTCGCTTCTTGGAGTCCTTCTCTTTACTTTTGTCGTCTGGGCCCTGATCCCCACTAACGCCAGTATCGCGGATGGGTGAACTAGAGGGCATGACAGGATGGGGAGTCAATGGCATGTTTCTCCTATGTCTTGCCTCCGCCTCCCTTTCCATGGCGTCTACATCTAGTGTTTCAATCCTCTTGAAGCTCAGCTCTTGGTCATTCTCCGCATCCGCAAACAAAGCTTCGACGTCATCGTCCATGGCAGGTGCAGGTGGAGGAGCCCTGATCACGCCCCTTCTCAATCCACCGGCTTGTTCATCTTCGGAGTCGGATAGGAAGAGAGCCTGCCTCTTTTGCCGCTTTGATGGTCTATGAGCATCAGCGTTGTCCTCGTCGTCCTTTTTGTCGATGGGCCGGGGTGTTTTAGGTGAGCTCGGGGTAACAGGCGCGTCCCAGATGTCGTTGAGGGAGGCCATTAAAGGACGCGTTATTTTGGCGTGTTTACGCGTGACGCGCTTAATGGGGCGCTCCACGTGATATCTTCCGCCCGCTGTTCTATGGCAAACGCTCCGGTCGTTGAGGACGGCATCGAGTACTGGGCCTCGCAGCCAGCTACCTATGACGGTGTTCTAGGTATGCATCTGGCCATCTTTTTTTTGGAACATGTAGTCATCTTTGGGCCACAGGTGGATTCGGAACGGGGGTAATTACACCGTACTTGCATCCCAAGAAAAAGTCCGATTGATCGACCTCTCCATCAGTCACTACCGCGCGTAGAGACCCTCGGATCGCGCCTTTTCCTCCTGCATCTCTATCCAGGCCTTTCCATCGTCCCATCCGCATTCCGATCCCTCAACTCTACTTCCACGACTAAACGCATCCGTGCACTCGATGTCGGCGCCGGCATCGGTCGTGTAACATCCGACACACTCCTCCATCTTGTGGATGATGTGGTCCTTCTTGAGCCCGTGGCACCTTTAGTGGAAGAAGCGCTTGCGAGAGGACGGGCAAGCACCGATCCTTCGACACCTGAACACCTCAGATGGAGGGGTATTGCCGAACGGACAAAGAGTGTAACATTTCTGCAGGGGACAGTGCAGGAGTTTGACCCGCTGAATCCACACCGTGTACGCTTTTTGGACCGGATAGGCTATCAACCTCCCCAACCTCAGGATGACATCGGCATGGGTTTTGACGTGATCTGGTGTCAGTGGTGTTTGGGTCACTCAGCTAACGAGGATCTAGTCAACTTTTTCAAGCGGTGCAAGGCTTCACTAAGAGATAGTGACCAGGAGAATAGTGTAATCGTAATCAAAGAGAATTGCTGCGCCGAAGTGGACGGACAGGCAACCATAACATTCGATGAGGAAGACTCCAGCTTAACGAGGCAAGTAGCTATCTCCCCTTTCACACCCTAGGTATTCGCTAACCAGATCTTCAATGGATTATTTAGATCAGACAAGACATGGAAGATATTGTTTAAACAGGCAGGGCTTTCTCTCGTCCAAGAGAAAGTTCAGGAGGGTCTGCCTCACGGATTATACGTCGTAAAAATGTACATCCTAATTGCATATCGCCGTGTTCAGGTTTCTCTGACAGCATCGCTTATAGGTATGCTTTGCGATAAATCCCACATCAAAAACCAATTCTATACAACTACAACGCAGGTGATTATGCTACTACCAAAGATCACAATGAGATGAGAACCAAAAAAAAAAACACCGACATTGGCTCTACTCAAGTCGTAAAATGAATGAAAGGGAAAACTAAGCCAACCGTTAGGGACATCTATTGGATTGAGTGGGTTTGGCCAGTTCGATAAGCGTTCGCAGCAGCCATTCCGCTTGCTACAATGGCATCGCTGAGGCTATGCCTCATACGGAGCATTTCCGGTCGTTCTTTCAGCGCAGGGAATTGTCTAACCAGTTCGTCGAGATGGGGCCAGTTCTCATCAGATGTGGCGCCAGTGAGTGAAGCCAGCTTAAGCTTATGTGGGCGATGGAAGGATACTTGGTGAGGGTGCTGGAACGGACTCCGAGGAAGGTTGGTGTTCTTAACGGCTTGGGCAGTGTAGTGGGTGAGAAGAGGAGACGTAGCCTCATAGAAAGCCTCCAAGCGACGGGCAAACACCTCCTGTGACAGAAGATAAARAGCTTGATTGGCAAAGGCGGAAGTAARGGAGGTCCATGTACTACTCACAGGGTTGTCATCGGGGCGTTTGGTGAGAGGTTCCCCTGTCTCGTCATCGAATCCATCTACCTTTGGACGGTTGTAGGACATGTTATAAACACGACCTGAGGGCATATGGACCCAACGATCGGATATCCGACTGAGAATCACATCATCAGGTACGTCAATATTTATGACGAGTGTCAGTGGCGTATTATGTTTCCTGTAGTAGTTATTTAGACACTGARCATGTACATGTCCGCCACMAAACTCACTTGAGGTGCGCATCTAGGAGTTCACCCTGGCCCAACGTTCTGGGGAAACCGTCTAAGATCCAATTCTGCCAAGGATGAGAGCGTGAGCATAATCATAGACACAGACATCTTTTGCTCGTACCTTATTTTTCAGAGCATCTAATTTAGTCGTCACAACTCTCAGTACCATCTCATCGGGCAACAAGCCACCCCCCGCAACAATCTCCTCTGCCTCCCGCCCGATATCAGTCTTCTGGGCAATATGCTGGCGCAGGAGGTCTCCYGTTGACACTGCAACAAAATCATATTTTTCCACCAGGCGCCGCACCAGCGTCCCCTTGCCGGCACCGGGTTTGCCAAACATGATCATGCGGAGAAAGCGAGACGGGCTCTGGCTATCGAGCTCGTCTAGAGTGCCACTGCTGACATGGTTACCGAGGGGTCCGCCGATCGTGTGAGCTGCCTTTGGTGTCGTGTGATTCTTGCGGAGAGTATCGAGGAAAACGGCCTGTTGAACAGGTGGGGAAGTGGCGAGCGTCCGTCGCGTGACTCTGGTGGCAGCAATGCGGGAAGTGCTAGCGGCAGAYGTGCCAGTGTGCGAATGTCGTGCGGCAGTCCGAAAGCTATTGACTGCTGTGTGCTGCATGAGTGTGAGTGGCGGCTCCTGGTGGCGGAGTAGATAGAGATGACAAAGTRAGAGGGGGGTATACACAAGGGTCAAGGGAAGCGTTCGGGACGGAAAAACGTAATGGAGAGAGCTTTTTAAGTCAATCGCCCGGAGTTATGAGTGACACTAGATCCACTCAGAACGCAATGGCGGTGTCTAGATATCGTTCGAGACTCGCCCAAGCGATGGCGCGATTATTGACAAAGGTGAGCCTGCGGGAGTTGTCGGAAACTCGACCCTGCCACCCCCCAACCCCACAGAATCGGACAATGGTGCGGACCTCCGCTGCCACATTCARTTCCCACCGACACTCGACATTCACACCTGCATCGACAGGCACCTCTCGGGTATGTAGTCTTCCATCTACGCGATTCGTCACCCCACACTGGTTACCGCTCGAGCTTGGCGGACAATACCTCCTATTCTTGGCGTCAAAGTAGGRCCTCCAATCACATTCTATAGTAACTGTCATTCTACAATCAAATCACCCATGCCCAAGATCGCGCCCCACCAGGYCTTTCCTCCGCCTCTYTGGCATCCACGCTGCTCCTTAGACTATTACTCTGACCATCCAATCAACTCCCGCATCCGCCTGACTCCAACCACACCCTGGACCCCACTTCTAGAATYCAGAGCTACCATGATGGCATCCGCAACGTGGTCTACATGGATCGGGGGTATTTCCAACGCATTCGCCATCGATTCGAGCACAGAAGAGCTAGTGGCCCCTGAATTCATTGATCCTGATAATTCGGTCTCCATCGTCGCTGGACTRAAGCTTTCTGCTCCTGATACTTTTGAGCCCGCGGCTCTTACTCCTGTCCCCGCCTGTTTCTCCCCATKGGGAAACAATGATCCAACTGATCGGAGAATGCTCGACGGCGTTGGTAGACTCCGAGATGCTTTGGCATGAAGTGTAGCCGAAAGGTCGAATAAGACTGCCGCAGGTGTCGTAAGGGGGCGTTCATGAGCATGATATACGAGGCCTGCAAGACCAAGAAGGTGCAGCAGCAATCMCACGAATGCCAAAATCCCCRGTGTGTGTTAAACACATGGTCGATGTTTAAGAAGAAGTCAAGCCCAACCGAGTTGGGAGGAATCACAGGATCAGCGCAATCAAAAAAGGTATGTCAGTCCGAGCGGGATACAYGGAAGCGAAGTGGAAGGAAGGGAAATGTAGCAAAACTCACTCGGACGAATGTAAACACCCCGGTAGTCAGTGTTAACGRCCRTTRTTCCCTCAATACCCCGTTCGGCCTCCCGCTTCGTTTCAATATATCGAGCAGGGATCACGGGCCGAAAGATATCTTCTGCAGAAATGTATACAAACGGCCGCGGAGCGTTGGCAACGGCGCTGCTGCATGGCATTGAAGATATGAACGCCTCGCAAACCCGCAGTGCTGTAATAACACAATAGAGGACATGGATACCATGAGTATATGGCAAGTGTGAGTCATAAGTTCCATGTTTCCGGAGATCGTTCATGTGAATGAGTTGAAATACGACGCGGTGATTAAATTGGTCAGTCGGGTTTGGAGACGGAAATACGCCCAAAAATTGCGGAGAATATGGAGGAAGAAACCAAACACTCACCAGAATCTCGGTTGATAACCTCATACGTGACCCCTCCCTTTTCTGGAGGAATATGCTTCTCGAGAGGATTTCCTCCTCCCCCACGAGCAAAAGTGCTCTGAAAGAAGCTGCTCAGCAGCCCAGGAACGTCTCCAGACTTYACAGCACGCTTGTACGTTCCGCTTGGATCTTCGAAAAGAGTGCCTAGCGTGTGCACAACCCCACATACACCCGGAAATAGGTGCGAAAAACTCTCGGGATGAAGCGCATCGCCCTTTTCCCAAACTACCTAAGTGCCAATGAGTTAGTGCTGTGGCCTAACTAAGTTGAAACGAAGGTGCGAGCAAGATTCAGCGTTTTTTGAAAGGCAAAAGCTGCAAGGCGGAGCGAAGTGAAATGAGTGCCGTCACGAGGTGTCTTCGATACATGAGTCCATAAACTCAAGTGGGACGGGGCCAAAGACACACACGCACGCGCATGGGACAAGTATGTTCACCGCGCATCGCAGCGACGCGARGGCACCAAGTGGCGCAGACACAAAGCGAACAGCGGGGTATAAGCGAACGGCCACTGGCCTCATGTTATGGCTGGGGATTAAACCCGAAGCATGAAATCTTAGGACATGGACGCCAGGTTTCGTGYACACTTATGCGTGATAGAATGACAGGTGAAAGGATAGGTTGGGAGCGCGAAGCCGGAAATTTTCACTCCTAGAGGAAGAGAAGGAGGGAAGTATGTCGTAACAACCTTTTTTACCCATGCTGGTGTATGCCCCTTGGCTGTGCTGTATGGTTTACCAGATGAACTAGAAGCAGAAACACGCGACGAGACGAGCCAAGCAGCGAGAAGCCACAGAAACCAGCCGTCAGCATGGTTGCTTGCTGGTTTACGACGTTGRACAGGACGCCGCCAGCGTACGCACCTGACACTGACGACTTGTATTCCTCGTGCCACAGCAGCCTTGCATACTGCTGAACCTATGAAGGGGAGGGGGTTACTTAGTATCATTCGTGGAGAAGCAGAACGYGATGTGTACCAATGAATCCATTCCCTCCTACCACGAGGATTCGTTGCAGCGCACAATTCATGTTTGTTTAGCCAGTTTCCTTGGGCTGTGGATATTGAGCAGGTGTCCGAGGCTAGAGAATGAGTTCGTTTGAGCCAGAGTACATGGATCAGAAGGACGGTTCAGTCGCGTGTGTGTCAGAGGTCACAACACTAAAACTATTGATCTATGATGGCTTGGACTCAGGTTCATGATGATCATCCGCGTCAACGCGTTATATATGTACACAACTGCGATACATGACATCTGAAATAACATTTACAAAAACCAAGCTTGAGATATAGGAATATGAAACAGGCCCTTCTAAGGATGTGCTTATAGGAATAATCTACCGCCAGCGGGGTCAGTATTCTCGTATTGATCGTATTTCATGCCGCTCATTGGCATCAAGCCAAGTCGTGAATCCGGGCAGTGTAAGAGGGGGAATCATGGAGAGCTGATAAAGTATGCCTGTACGAGAGGTAGTGGTGGGTCGCGTCCATTAGACGTACTTCCATTTGACTGGGAGGGGCAGGTGAGGATCGTTGATGTTGACAGAGAATCAATTAATACATACTAGGTACCTCGCCTTCATCATAATCAGCGATCTTCTTGAATGCACCACGCGAAAGGTCGATGGAGTTGGAATTCCTGCATGTGGGACATGCGTCGGCGACAAGGACGGTGACTTGCTGTGGGTAACAAGGCCGAGTATAAGCGTAAGCTTCATGATACAGCGGAAATGTAAACTACCTTATTGTTTTTGGTGTTTATGATTTGAACATGCTTGCCACAGAGGCTTGACTTGGCATTCAGATTTCCGTAAAGATCGCGGTCTTATGGACAAAGAAGGTCACAACAAGACGACATTTAACAACAGAACTTGACTGACCCATAGCAGCGACGAGTTCGGTATCTTTGTGGTAGTCTCCACAGGCTCCGGCGCTGCCGCCCTGGTAATACCAGGTTGCACTATAAGGATGGCATAAGAATCCACTGTCCAACATGTCGGATATGAAACATACAAGCCGCCAGATTTGTAGCCGGAACCACTTGAAGCGAGCCTGACACCTCCCTTATTATTAGCTGGTGGGGGCACCTCGTCTCCATCGCCCCCATCACCTCCATCGTCCCCATTGTCTCCATCGTCTCCATCKGCTTTGTTGTCTTTGTTGTCTTTACCGTCTTCGTCGTCTCCACTGTGTTCGTCGTCGTCTCCATTTGAGTGTTCTCCATCGTCTTCTTGTTCTATTTCATCACAAGCGCTGTCGGACCTACTCGAGACGTGGGCGGGGACCGGCTGAGGAGGGGTGGATGAAGGGGTATCTATCGAGGGTGTGCACCCCAACCCGTGCGTGTTACTGCAGTCAAGGGGATCATRGTGTTGAGAGCGTGCCTGAGGGGGAGGACAAGGGTGAGGACGGTTGGATTAATTTATGTAGAGCGACGTACCTCGAGCTCGGTGGACGAGCGACGAGCCAGAGGGTCACCGCTCTGAGGGACGACAAAGGCAGAGACAATTGAAGCAGTGAGGATGAGGACAGGGAGGGAAAGAAAGGCGACCATTGCGTAGGCTGGGGGGACACCCCATGGCTTGTGGGGGCCATATATATACTAAAAAAAAAAGAAACGGGAGATTAGTTTCTGATGGAAAAAGGACGAGATATGAGCGCACGGCACGAGGAGAACAAAGGGTTCGTCGTTGGGATGTTGGAAGAACAAGTCGAAATGAAGAATAATAATAATMTGTGTTCTATTAATAAAATACACGTTCTGACCTGGTTGCTTGCCACACTGCCTCCATTCGGCTTAGATTAGGCTGGTTGCGGCCGTGCAGATGAACGATGCCCCTGTGCACTTTCAGATTTTCCGAGAATCCCAGGGCCCCGTTCCAACAGCACACGTCTGCTGCCTTCCATTAGCCTTTCCGTTATCGCTTGGGCCAAGGAGCTGCCCTCTCGACAATTCCGAGCGGATCCTCGGGGGGTAGCACTGGGCGAAGGGTCATCAGGCATCTCGAGCCCCGCAGAAGCAGCCAAAGGCTCGATTTCCACCCCCTCCTTTCCATATTTGTTTGGTTTTCCGCATGCGGTCCAAATACCGGCCAACGCCGGCGCACCCCCGTCACAGGCTGTGTGTCCTCCCAACCGGGTTCTAGTGTTCTATAGTCACCCCCGTCGTGCGCTGCAACCGACTGCAAGATGAGTGCGTGCCGCGTCCCCACCACCCACCCGTTGCGCTAGCTCACCTCTGTCCAGACAACTCCAACCCTTTCGCGTCCACCCACTCGCTTGATGCGAACCCGTTCGACGACCCGCAACAGCCGTCCGCGTACTCCACGAGACTCGAAGAAATCCAACGCAGAGAAGCCGACCTTGAACAAAGAGAGTCGGAGCTAAACCGAAAAGCTGAACATATYCGCAAGCACGGCCGAAATAACTGGCCATTTTGTCAGTTGCAACATCTTCATAACTCAACCCTAGATGATCCTCATCCCGTCCCCCTTCCAGTCTTTCCCCTCATCTACCACTCCATTTCAGACGAGATTCCTGAAGCCTCGCGGCCCCTCATCACCCGATTGTATCAACTATGGCTAGTCCTCCTGGGCACGTTAATTGTGAACATGGTGGCATGCCTCTTCGTCTTTTTCTCCGATTCGAAGGACGGCGGCAGTGATCTGGGTGCCAGCATAGGGTAAATTGGTCTGTTAGCATTCGCCATGGGTTCAGACTCTAATCTACTCTGCTTCAGTTATCTGTTCTTCATATCAATTCCTTCCTTCCTCCTCTGGTACCGGTACGGTCCCCTCTCCCCCTCTGTCTCTGAACCTTCTCTTAATCTCAACCCCAGACCCATCTATAATGGATATATGAAGGCGAGCAATGTATCCCCAGGAAGCTAATGTCTGGTGCTGACTTGGCTTGATTGCAGGAGCAAGCACTCTACTTCTGTGAGCCAGCCGACTAGACCCCGCACTTGAATTAAATCTCTCCACCCACAGACCTGTACTTCTTCTTTGGGGGGTTCCATCTTCTCTTTAGTGTCTATATGTAAGCACACTGCCCGACCCTTCTCCTCAATGTCCTCATACCCGCTACACAGGATTATTGGCATCCCCAGGTATGCACTCGCTTCTGTCCCACTGAATATAAGCCCGAGGCAGACGTCCCTCGCTCATCCCTACTTTAGTACTGGCTCCGCGGGACTCATTCAGACCATCCGAATGTTCACCGGACACCACTTGGCTGCCGCTATCCTCGGAACTGTCGCTACCGTTGGTTGGACGATTCAAGGACTTGGCAATGGATATTACTATCGTCAGGCAGGTTCTTCATCTAGTTGCTTCGCCAAARTAGATCCTCTGACAACCATCCGTACTTTAGATATACCAGCATCACAATGCCGCGGGGCATTCCATGGAAAAGGTCAGTATCACCCCCTCCCTTTCTGTGATACAGCGGCCTTTGGCATGACTCAACTAACTGACTTCCATCTGTCCAGGCCAAGGCMGAATTGGCCACACATGGGGCGAAAGCGTATTTCACACGAGGTTGAAGAGTAATATATCTTTACCTTACTCTACGTGATAATCACGCCGAAGCTTGCTGCAATTACGCCTTTATGCTACCTGTATTCTTCTGTATCATAAGGCACTGGAGAAGAGTTTACTCATAGGGCCAGCCCACAAAAGCGTGTTAACACTAAATTCTGTTCATATGACGAGAAGGGAAGACAATGCCATTGAAACTAGTCGATTAAACTTTCCCTGGAATGACATAAAGCTACGCCACTATGTCACAGGTAAGGAACATAAGGGCAATGGCACGGGGATGACATGGTGCATTACCTGGGTGCTGACCGGGTTTTGTTTACCAAAGAGAGCTGCTGACCGAACATCTAAATGGGTGAAGAGGGTAAGCACTTGAGGACGCAGATTATCGTAACAAGTATCAAGAAATGGACGCGAGTGGCAATTTCATTCCCTCTTTCCCTCCGGGCTTGGCCGATTTGTCAGGACAACTTATAGTGGCCAGATAGCTGGTCCAGGTGCCAGAAGTCGGAAATTCTAAGCTCCTCTCGTCCTTGACTTGTCGTTGACGACATACGTTATTATATAGGTGGATATTGTCTTTTCCTGTCGCTAAGCGGTCGGTACCCATGGCTAAATAGGCCCGATGGTCCCCGTGACAATTTTGGACAATGGACGTAACTTCGGTGGCAGGTCTGGATATGCAGCCACTATCCAATACTCAATATTCGGTACTTCGGTCGTGTGCAAAACGTGCCCTGGTCTGACATAACACGGAGGGAAATAACAAAGGACAATAAAAACTGCCTTTATGTGGAAATGAACAGTGCGCATATCGGAGTTTGAAATTGTTTGATCAAAAATGGAGGCTAGGCAATGCGACGTTTTCTCTAACCAACCATCTCATTAAGGTCGAGTTCCTCGTCGTCGTCCTTCTCGACGTCGCTGACATCTACAAAAGTCAAAAGCAGACATAAAAACTTATAAAAAACTTTCAATATACTCAAACGGTTGTGTTGTTACCTCTTCCTGTGTACGTACCGCCTTTCCTTACCGCTTCGACCGTCGTTCACGGATCCTCCCTCTCCAGTCGCAGAAAAAGTCCACAAAGCAGTAACGACCCCCCAAACTTCGTAAAACAAAGTCAACCATGTCTTCTCCTGCCGTTCAACAGCCCGAGCCTGTTCAGGTCGCCGAGCCGACAATTCCGCCCGCTGTGCCGGTCCTAGCTCCTTACAACCCCCCTGCCCCCCAAACTTCTGTCTCGACTGCTCCTTCTGCCTCTCTCTATGTTGGCGAGCTCGACCCCACCGTTACCGAGGCCATGCTTTTCGAAATTTTTAACATGATTGGCCCTGTTGCTAGGTACGTTTCCGCTGTTCTCGCCCGACAGCGACCTGGACATTTTCTGACTTGGCCATCACCTGAAGTATTCGGGTTTGTCGTGATGCAGTCACTCGCCGCTCTCTTGGTTACGCCTACGTCAACTACCTCAACGCGGCTGATGGTTAGTATCTTGGCCTCGGTTTTGAGCACCCAACTAGATTATGTTTGATATCCTCAGGTGAAAGGGCTCTCGAGCAGCTCAACTATTCCCTGATCAAGAACCGTGCATGGTACATGCCRATATTTACGTTGTCGGAATTTGATGTTTGACTGACAAAACTTATCTCAGCCGGATCATGTGGTCTCAGCGTGACCCCGCACTTCGTAAGACTGGTCAGGGCAATATTTTTATCAAGAACTTGGATGAGGCGATCGACAATAAGGTAAAGTCTAGCAGATTCAGACGCATACGCCCGAGCTCTGATTGACCTGACTGTACTTTGTAGGCCCTCCATGACACCTTTGCCGCCTTTGGTAATGTTCTGTCCTGCAAGGTCGCCACTGACGAGCACGGTCGCTCCAAAGGCTATGGTTTTGTCCACTATGAGACCGCCGAAGCTGCCGACAGTGCCATCAAGTCCGTCAATGGCATGTTACTTAACGACAAGAAAGTCTATGTTGGCCACCATATCTCTCGCAAGGTGAGTTCCCTGCTACTTTGATTTTAAGGAGCYGTGGCTCATAGAACTTATAGGAGCGTCAATCCAAACTTGATGAGATGAAGGCTCAGTTTACCAACCTCTATATCAAGAATCTAGACCCGGAAGTTACGCAGGACGAATTTTACGAGCTTTTCTCGAGATTCGGCAGTGTCACCTCGGCCCTTGTTGCCACCGATGAGGAGGGTAGGAGCAAGGGCTTCGGCTTCGTCAACTATGAGAATCATGAGGAAGCGCAGAAAGCAGTTGATGAGCTACACGACACCGACTTCAAGGCCAAGAAACTTTTTGTCACTCGTGCTCAGAAGAAAGCCGAGCGTGAGGAGGAGCTACGTCGTTCCTACGAACAGGCTAAAATCGAAAAATTGTCCAAATACCAAGGTGTCAACCTCTACATCAAAAACTTGGAGGACGATTTTGATGATGAAAAACTCCGTGCTGAGTTTGAGCCCTTTGGTGCGATCACGAGCTGCAAGGTTATGCGCGACGAGAAGGGTACTTCCAAGGGATTTGGCTTTGTGTGCTTCTCCTCCCCCGACGAGGCCACCAAGGCTGTTGCTGAGATGAACAACAAGATGATTGGAACGAAGCCTTTGTATGTCTCGCTCGCCCAGCGACGGGAAGTTCGCAGGCAACAACTCGAAAGTCAGATTGCCCAACGCAACCAGATCAGGATGCAGCAAGCAGCAGCAGCRGGTCTCCCCGGTGGTTACATCAACGGACCCATCTATTATCCCCCCGGACCCGGCTTCCCACCTCAAGGTCGTGGCATGATGGGYTATGGTCAACCTGGGATGATGCCTCGTCCTCGCTACCCCAATCCACCAGCACCCGGCATGCCCCCTGCTCCTTATAACCAAGGCGTACCACAATATGGCATGCCCCGCGGAGCATACCGCCCACCCGTTGCTCGTGGACCCGGTTCTTCCCCAACCCACTCTAGCGTCCCCATGCCCCGTGCTAACGGACCTCCACCTCCCAATGGCGCTGCTCCTCGCGTTCCCGCTCCCCAGGGACCTCCTGCTCCTGGCCGGGTTCCTCCCCCACCTGGAGCCCCTGTTGCTGCCGGTCGTCCTCCCCAGCCCGCCTACAAGCCCCAGCCTCGCCCCCAGAGTGGTTCTGCTCCTGTTCAACCTCCTCAGGTACCGGCACCTCAGCAAACCGGTATACCCAGCATCACGGCTGATCAGTTGGCCTCGGCCTCTCCTATGGAGCAAAAGCAAATGCTTGGTGAAGTCATTTATATGAGGATCGCCGCGTAAGTTATTTTATTTTGTTTGATCTTGCCCACACATCCGATGCTGATTTGTCCTCCCAGGACTCAACCCGAACTTTCTGGCAAAATTACCGGCATGCTTCTGGAGATGGATAATAACGAATTGCTTGCCTTGCTCGACTCGGACGATGCGATGAATGCCAAGGTTCAGGAGGCGCTCACGGTTCTTCAAGAGTTTTCTGGAAAGGAACCGCAACCTCAGTAGTGAGGATGAGATTTGTCGCTCTGGGCCCGTGATTTCACTGTGACCCGTCCACTCCTTTGACCTATGCTTGTTGACAAGATGCTTCTGATTGATGCCGTTGTTGTATCTCTTTGTTCCTGCACTCTCGCATCATCCTTGCTCTACTACGGCTGGTTTCTGGTATTCTTTAGTTTTACGTAGAATGTTGGGGGTCGGCTGTTTTTTTTTTTTATGTGTACTTGAACCCCCCAAGGAATGGAGGTACTACAACCGCTTGTCTTTCTTTTCCAAATAGTGTTTCGACACTTTGTGTGTGATCAGGAACCACGCCGACACCAACGACATAACATTAATCGGTGGGTGCAGCAAAATCTAAGTCTGCTAGAGATACATGTATCTTGATACTACTACAGATGTTACAAAACTGTGCATTTTACCATAAGTTCTTGGATGCATAGACGATGTGAAGATGGCTAGATTGACAAGTAGATGGATAATACAGATCGTGCTGGGCGTCYTTGATGATTCGGTCGACCTGGGAGGGYGGAAGACCACGGGAGAGGAACAGGGGCTTGAGCGCGGGAAGGAACAGCTCATAATCCATCCATTGTAGCTGACCAACGGTCAGAAGATTTTCATCTGCAATCAGTTTTGAGAATGATAAGCGCCATGGAGTGAGAAATTGAAGAGGAAAAAAGAAAAAAAAAAAAGAAGGGATGTGGAGTATTGATCCCTCTCTTCCAAGGAACGGACGAAGAGGGGAAAAAGGGACGGTGCCCCGGACATGAACGCGCACCTTTTGGCCAAAAGCCAACCGGAATGTTTCCATCCTGCACCACAATTTTCTCAAACTGTCCGGTGGCGGAGAGAAGATCTGGAAGACGCTCTGGGACGGTGATGTCGATGTCTTGAAGCCGTAGACAGGTCCGGTACGTTTCCCAGAGGGTAATCCATCCCCGTTGTTCACTTGTATTTGGATATAAACTAGAGAACGACGGTCCGGGCGTGGTAGGTGTGCTGAAAGGGGGAGAAGCAATAGCTGCATTACCATTGCCGGTGCGGATACTACTAGCGCMAGTGGCGGTGCTAATCTTAATGGTAGTGCTTGGGATTGCGGCGAACGTGGAAGCCGAATTAGATTGAAGAACTGGAAAATCAAAGCTGCCATTGGTATCGCCCAGACCAATAGCAGCAGAGGAGCTCGTCGAGGCGGTGAGAAGCTGTTGCTGTGATGCTGGATCGGAAGGGGAAGAAGGTATGCTGGGATTGGGACATGCGGGTGCTGCGACGGGAGCTGAAGCGGTGGAGAATGTGGGATACAGATTGGGCTCGATCAGAAGGACAAGGCCACCGGGACGGAGAAGACGAGCGATCTCCTTCAGGAAACGAGGATAGTCCCGAATCTGCATTTGTCGGAAAGCCGAACCATAAAAGGAGCAGAACATACGACAATGAGAAGGTGGGGGAAAGAGTGATGGGCGATTGCAGCGGAAGAGGAGATTCRAGGAAACGTCTTGTAGTCAGCTGCACGGAAATGGACATGGAGAGTAGGAAGGATGAGATACGCACACCAGTATGCATTGAACGGGCGTGAATGAAGTCGAAATGATTGTCTGGGTAAGGAATGGGTAGTTGATCGAGGTCGCAGAGTTCGAAACTGAAGAGAGCAGGTCAGATACGTTGAGGTCGGAAGCGAGTGGGGGAAAAGCTTACGTGCAATTGGACGGGACCATCCTGTGTGTGGGTGTGTGTGAAGGGGAAACAGTCATGTCAGGTCGTCCAGACCAGCCGCACGACCATGAGGATGCGCAGGCGGAGGACTATTCGGTTCGGACGGGATGAAGCAGGGGATGACTGTACCTTGGCTGAATGGGAGCGAGATCGACGCCAATGACTTCAGCGCGGGGAAATTCGTCGGCCATAGCAAGAGCCCTGGGACCAGTCGATGAGTAGTCTGAGGACAGGGGGAACGCGATTGGTGGTAAACTACCAGAAGCCTCCACCAGTGCCCAAGTCGAGAACTAAGTTTGGGATCAGCGGTGGGGCCGGGAATGGGATGGTGGGATAAATGTACCTCGACGCTGCTGGCCAAACTGGAGGGCTTCCCTGACAGGCCCTATGTAATTGTGGCCTTTAAAAACGAACTGGATGAGGCGATGGTGAAGCTCGGAACGCTGGGAGGGGGTGAGCTGTGTRGGAGAGACAGAGAGAAGAAGTTAACCTTGACTTCGTCCTGATCCACTGGGAGGAGATAGACCGAGTTGAGGGCGTTGAGATTTCTGCCGTGGGCTTGGCGGAAGTAGTCTGAATCGTCCTCGCCGACATAAGCAAATGCCGCTGGATGACCGTCGTCGGACAGAGGCATGCTCGGAGGAGAGGAGGAAGMAAGAGCAGAGGGCTATGGCATAACGAGGTTAGTGACTGGAAGGTGTTGTTTGCATTATCTCGCACAGAGAGAGGTGAAAAAAGTCATGCTAATCTCAGATTCAGCTTGCCCACTCTCCCGGGTCGCGGGTGACGTCACCGTGCAATGCACATGCTTGACATCCTCCACCACCACCGCCCACACACCCGTGCCCATGTCCTCTGGTCCTGGGCCACCGCCCTCCTGTCCGTCTTTTCCTCTTCTTCTCTCGCACTTGCTTTTTCTCACATCCCCCCACCAGCCTCTGCCTCCTCGCCGCCCTGCTCGGCCTCTTCCCCCACCTTCTCCTCTTCCTCTCCACCACCACTTACCCCCGCCCACCCCTCTCCGCCCTCGAGTCCTTCCTCGCCCTCCATTCCGCCGTATGGCTCGCCGCCCTTGCCTTTGCCCTCGTCCTCAATGTATGCGCCCTCATCCCCTCTCGAGCCATCTCATCACGCTGTCTCACAGGTGCCTGACCCCTCCGCCCCCCAGGATTCTATTCAGCCAAGCCTCCACCAGCCTCTCCTCGGCCCTCTCACCGTGGCCGCTAACATATCCGCATTTCTAGCGTGGAACACAACATCGGTCGGCCCTCTGGCTTCCCTTGTCTTCRTCGGTTCCCTGGTCATCGGACTTGGCGGTCTATGGGTMGTATGTTACCTGCCCCTGACCCTTTTTTCCATCTACTCATATGACCATTTTTACCCTAGATCCTCTTTGCCGATTCTTCTTCCGTATCCAAAACAACTGGCGCCGACAAACACACYTCCAGTTTCATCTTTGGAAACAGATCTGCCGCCTCGGTTATCAAAAAGGAAAACAAGAAGCTGCGATAAGATCGCCTTCCGTTAGTTATGAAATTACTGCTATTCCTACATACACTTYACAAATCTATCCTCACCGTCCACCTCCTCCACCCATACCCATCATTTTAAACATATCTGCCATGTTCGGCATCCCGCCTAGCCCRCCTAGCCCACCAAGCCCACCGAGGCCATTGCCCATTTGGGCCATCATCCCTGTGTCTCACATTAGTTGAAAATCCTAGCCATAGCAGCACCACCTCGACGTACGCTGCATCTCCTCCATGTCGAGCTGGTCGCCTCCTTGTCCTTGCATCATGGCTTTCATCATCTCTTGCATGCCTCCACCACTCCTCATTTGACGCTGCATTTGCTGCAGCATACCCGGAGGCATCGCCCGCTGCAGTGCTTGAATCTGTGCCGGTGTAGGCATCCCATTCGCCCCACGACCTTTTCCACCAGCTGCTTGCTGCATTTTTTGCATTGTTTGCAGCCTAATAATTCATTCTTAATACGGAAGAAAACAAAACAAAGGTTGCTATCAACTCACCAGCCGTTCTTTCCACCCGCTTGTTTCGCCATGTTGGCCATCATGCGGTACTGACACAACAGCTCCTCTACTTCACGAACACTTGTCCCGCTTCCCCGTGCCACGCGTGTTATCCGCCATGTAAGTCCAATGGGTTTGCCATCCTTACCCAACTCCATGAATGGTGAGCCGTCGGAGTCGAGCTCAGTCGCCGTCATACTATCAGTGATGTAGATCATCCGCTTCATCCGCTGCGACCCTTCCTCGTCCGAGCCCTGAAGCAGTTCTTGAGGAAGACCTGGTATCATAGAGGCAATTTTGCTTATAGGTCCCCTGAGAAAAGCCAGTCAATGCTCACTTTAATGAGATGAGGGTAAATGCGATTTGGGTACAGACATGTTCATGACGTTTTGAATCTGTTCGCGCCAATCCCGTATGCTAAGTTTACCTTCCTCAAGCTTCTTCGCCATCTCCTTCTGCTTGTCAGGATTCTGGGTTGCGAGATCTTGCATGTGTTCCATGAGTCCCTGCATATCCCCCAGTCCTAGTAGTTTTGATATGAAAGGTTGGGGAGAGAAACGGTCCAAATCGTGAAGGTGCTCTCCTACACCCAGGAAGATGATCGGTGTGCTTGTTGCTGCGACACTGTGGGTTTAATGTATAAAATGAAATAGCAGGGAGGGTAGAGGGGGGAACGGGGGCCTACGCTGAAATTGCGCCTCCTCCCTTTGCATGACCATCCATCTTGGTAACAATTATAGCACCAAAGTCTGCGCTCTCCTTGAACGCTCGACTTTGTGCCTCTGCGGCCTGGCCTGTGTTGTATAGATTATGTCGTGCACTCCAACACACGCACTCCAACACAAGGGTTTTCACATACCAATACTAGCATCGAGGACCAGCACAGTCATATTCGGCTTCACTGCCTCCCCAATTTGCACCATCTCCTGGAACAACTCGGACTCTTGCTTATGCCGACCAGAGGTGTCTACAATGATGACCTCGAACCGTTCTTTTTTGAACTTGGTAACGCCCTGCGCGGCAATGGTGACGGGGTCCGTTTCAGTATAAGAGCCAAAGTAGGCAACTTTCGCCTTGGTAGCCGATTGACGAGTCTGGTCGAATGCGCCTGCACGGAAGGTATCGGCACAGACGATGGCTGACTTGAAGCCACGTCTTTGGTAATGTACAGCGAGTTTGGTGCAAGTGGTTGTTTTTCCATTTCCCTGTGTTGCGGGTGAGATTTTCGGTGGAAGAGAGAGAAGAGAATAGTATTTACTTGGAGACCGACGAGCATGATGACGTTGCATTGACCCTTCTTGGGCTTGTAAGGCTCAACGCCTGGATCTACAAGAGCTACCAGCTCATCAAAGACCGCCTGGTCACTTGTGCGATTAGATAGGTAGAGAAGGATAYGCTTGGKARGTCGGYACCTTCTGGATGAGGTGTTTACGATTCACCTCCCTCGCCTTGTCGCCCGCATGGCCCTCCAACAATGTTTTGACTTTTTGCTTGACTTTTGCTCGTAGCGAAGCGACGAGCTTAACATTCACATCAGTCTCCAGCAGGGCAGCCGTTATTTCTTTGAGCATGGCATCGAGGACCTGAGTTTCCGATTGAAGTTATGAGTGCCTGTGATAGATCTGCAACCAAATGCCAATTCACCTTCTCGTCCACGACAGGTGCCCTATTGAGCGACGATAGCGCAGCATTGAGCCTGCGACCTAGGTCAGCTAGAACCATGGTATACGGATAGGATGAGGGTTTTGAGAAAGTTGGTGTGGAACAGGGTCAACGTATGCGTTACGGATCCATCGGCCCGCCGGTCATCAGTGGACCACCACCCCCGGAACGTTCAACAAATGGCCAGCGACTCTGAAGATGACGCTCTCGAGGAACTCGAGTTTGAGGCTGATGAGGACGAGGACGAGAACCCCATGATCGACGCACCGGACGATGTGACGGAGGACGGGGAGGAGGTATGTGCTCTCGATCCTTTGGAACCCTTGTCTGACATCCGGRCTTGTAATTGTTWATTCAGCTAACTATGTCTCTACTTCTCTCTCTCTAGGAATCATCGGAAGAAGAGTATGACGACGCGGATGAAGACGAAGATGAAGACGAGGACGAGGAACTCGGCAGCGGGGGGATGTCCATGGACGTAGAAGTTTCAGAGGCACCGATCCCGGTTTCGACAACGGGGACCGCTAATATGTCCCAGCATGAATCCAAGGGCATCTCCGTATCGTCAGGCATCACGAGTGAGCTTATTCTAACCCCGTGCAACTCATGTATTGAGAGGGAGGGGGGGTGACACTTCTCAGCATCTGCTCAACCTACACGGAAACGTTCACCTTCTCCCGCCGCACGGCGTCGCCAGGCTCTCCGATACCATCTCAACCCGAATATACCACCACCAAGATCTTTCACTGTGGAAGCGATATGCGCTCTACCCCACCCAGGTCCAGTCCACTCTCTGRCTTCTTCTCCATGCATGTCGCATTTGCTCACAGGCGCGGACGACGGATACATACGCGACTATGACATATTCACTGCTCTTAACGGAAAGACCTTTCTTTCYGCACCACAGCGCCACCATGCCAGCGTTGTGGAAGGTCTCATGAAGGCCGGTCAACTGTATTGCTGGTGGGAGAACCCCATAGCCCCTAATACAAAAAAGTCGAATGGGGTGAGCTTGTCAGACGACGATTCAGGCCTTTCGCCTGTGTATAGTCTGGCTATGCAATCAGATGCCCTGTGGGCTCTAGGAGGTTCTGATGTATGCGTCCACTGTTCTTTTGACTAAATTTGTTAATAATTTCGAGCTTCTTAGACCGGACATATCAACCTCTTTACTGTCCGGCATGAACCTGGCCGGCTATGCCATGTTATGAACGGACACAAGGGTCCCGTTTCAGGACTTGCCCTCGACTATGACGAAAAGTCGTTTTTCAGCGCAGGCTGGGATGGTGAGGCCATCGTGGGTATTCTCATTGCATATGTTCTTGAAAGCTGAAGAACTAAAACCGGCTTCAGCAATGGGACCTAAACACGGGTCAAGGAGTCCGTAACTTTACAGCACACGGGGCTCAGCTAGCTGCGATTGCTCTCCGACCTTTAACTTCTAGCTATTCAATTTCTGGAAGTCCAGGGCTCACACGCTCTGAACCATATTCGGGTGAACAGACCCAGGAAACTCAAACACTCTCAGGTTCAACGCAGGAAATCTCCCAGAACTCAACCTTATCTGAAACGATCGCCAGTAACGCCTCCGCCAACGCACCCCCATTGCCTGGCGTCGAAATATCGGACAGCCAGCCACCAGCCGCAGACTCCGACGCAAAATCCGATGCTTCCTTTGATCCCCTATTCGACGGGGACGACGTGGACGATGGGAACGGGATGGATACAGAAGCGATCAAACCAGATCCAATCTCTTTTGAGAGCAAGATCGCTATGCCGGGCTCACAGAACCTCACTCAACCGGTACCTGCACAACCGCAGCCCCCCATACGCCCAGTAACTACTGTAGCCCCTCCCAAAAACGCTCCTCCCCTCCTCGACCCCGCGGGTTATGTTACATTTTCACCGGACCTCCTACTTACAGCTTCCATCGACGGCCAAGTCATCCTCTGGGATAGAAGAACCAATATCCCAGGAAAGGGGGTCGGACGACTTTGGCTCAGTGAAAAGACGCCTCCTTGGTGTTTATCGGTAAGCGCCACCTCCTCCCCCAGCCGCTAAACTAAATCGATTTTATCCTTCCGATTGTATCTGCTCGAAAAGGCATGTTGGTCTGCTGATGGCGGTCAGATCTATGCTGGCAGGCGTAATGGAACGGTTGACGTCTGGGATGTACGTCTCCTCGGGCGCTCAGGACCTGCCAACACACCTCGCCTTCTTAAAACGCTCCGGAACCCTRCCAGTTCCGGTGTCGTTTCCTGTGTTGTCGCGTTCCCAGATGCCCGCCACATTGCTTGGTTAGTGCTCAGAACCCACCTTCTTTTCGCTGTCATATCATTCATTCAACTTGTCATCAATTTCATTTTTGCGGGGCTCCCTTCCTTCGTTTATTGCCCCGTTTCATCTGCCCCTCCTTCTATCTTATATCGCTTCGAGTTTGGTTTACATCCGGATCCTCTTTACCTGCGGATACTCATTCTTCACATCTTATCAGCGCTTCCTTTGATAATCTGCGGCTGTGGAAYGTTGCAGAGGCAGGYGAGCCTGATTCTGGYAGATCTAGAGGCGGCGTGCAGTTCAAGATCATACCTGGCCATCACGGAGGATATGTTTCCCAAATGCGTGCGTGCCCTTATATATTATCACAGACAAAGTTCTCATGCTAGGGGATCCGCATTTCGTACAGTGGTCGACCCAGGGTGTCGGTTCCTTGTCAGTGCTAGTAGCAATCGTGGATGGCATGGAGATTCCACTAAAACTGTTTTTGTACATGATATCAAAGCCAACATGTAAATCTAATCTGTTACAATATATGTTCTTACCCCGCAGAATCCCCATCTCGCTTTCCCGTCATCCGAATCACGAAACACTCCGCAAATATAATGGCAAATATGTAAGTTAATGCATATTATGATTCAATATCTATATATGATACACGCACGTCTGTCCTATATCCTAACATAAACATGAAGAAAGACCACTCAGGGGCCAGAGTGGATGGAAAAGAAAGAAATTCAGCCCCAACCAGGGTTTTGACCCCATCCAGGACCCGAGGTTTGCTGTAGCATTTGTGCACGTGCAGGATTCATCGAAGGTGGGATATTCGCAGGCGATTGGGGATAACCAGCCGGGCGATGCGATGACGACGGCGTCTGATACCCGAAGGTTTGTGGCCCACCATAAGGGGGCATAGGTGGTGGTCCCCCGCCGTAGGGCGTCTGGGAGCCACTGTAGGGGTTTGGCGTACGCCCGACGTGCCGAATGGATGCATGACCAGGAGTTGCTCCACCTGGCCGAGCAGGTGTTCGGCCCCCAGCGAATGGGGTTTTCCCTCCTGCCGCATTGACAACATTTTGGGATTCGTGGAGATGCCTATGTATGTAACACGTGAAATACGGTTCGTAAACAGATCTTAAGGTCAGCTTACCTGACTTTGAAGGCATCGCATAACTCAGGGACACCGACAGCAGCAGCATCAAACAAGTAATATGCTTCTGGGGTGACACGCACAGGCTGAGGGAAGGTGAGTCTAAGCCGTGGAGGCCAGGAAAAATGGAAGACGGACCCAAGTTTGTACCGTAGAATTTTTATTGGCGAGGAAGCAGAGATTGAAATGACCTGGACGCTTTCGGTTGAGTGTGAAGCCGTACATGCTCTTCGCCGGGTTTGCGGCTAGGGAATTCTTAAGGAAAAGATCTAATGCACATCAGGAAACATGAGGCTCAAGACGTGAGAGCGCACTGACGAAGTTCATCCTCCGGCCCTTGTTTGAATTTTTCGTGGGCCATCAGCTCTTCGACACGGCGAGCCATTGCTTGCACATGGTTGACGATTAATTCATCAAGATCAGCATAAGTGTGCCCTGGATCAACAATAAGTTGGCCAGTTGTCTGCCCGGTTGGGTCAGCGCTCGAATCCGTAACATCTACAGACCCATCAGCAGCCAAACACGAACCCTGAAAGTGGGAATAACAGACCAATGTGCTGATAGAGCTTGTCCTCGACCTTCCATGTAACAGCAAGATGATCGATGCCCTTGGACGACGGCCTAATGACAACATCCCCACGTTGTTGCTTTTCCAAAAACGTCTCGGCGTGGGCAGCGTTGAAGTTATGGAAGTTGGGATGTTTGATAACTCTGCGGGAGCGGTCATTTTCGGCTCTCTTCTTCCTGCTCAGCATTTCCTTGTCCTTGGCTTCACGGCCAGTATCATAATACATGTCCACCCTAACTTTGCGTATCTCGTCATCTCTCTCCTCAAGAAGTTGTCGCTGACAAGAAAGCTCYAAATTGAACTGGTCTTGGTCGAGCTGTAGCAACTTGTGTATGATGATGCCTGTGATCGTCTGTCCTTTGCGGACCACTGACTCCACTGGGGCGTTGTTATCGGAGAGTCTCTGAGAAGAGATGATACCTTCCACACCCGAGTCAAGCCGGACAAAGGCAGTAGTCCGAGTGGTACGATAAACGACTGCTGAAACCATGAGGCCATGTCTCAAGGTCCGCTCAGTTTCACCGCTGAGCATAGTGATGATTTCCATATCCTGGGGTAAGAGGAATGGGTCGCGTTGCTCGGCGTAGGGTTTTAGAAGCTCATCCCGGATGACATTGAGAGTATGTCGTTTCTGATCGTAGTTGGCTTGATAGAGACTGATAGCAAACTCGTCAAGATTGAGTTCCGTGAGCTTCTTTTCGTTATCCGGGTCGTTCATGATGAGAGTGACCACATGCGAGGGATGTTCATCGTGGATATCTTCCTCGTCGAGTTCGAGGGCATCAGTAGCCATCTTCCGTGCGAGCTCATAATCTTCCGGATGTATTCGAGTATCATCCAAAGGATCTGGGGCATCATCATCGTCGCGCCGATTTTTGAAGTTGCGCATATCGTTATCCTCGCGAGCGATCCGCAAAAAAGCAGACGCATTCAAGAAAATTTTGGTAGTGAGYAAACTTCCTTTGATAAATTGATCGCGATTGATTAGCGTGCCCCCCTGAGTCGCTAAGTGAGCAATCGCTGGCAGTGAGTGTGTACTTGGAACATACRAGAGCACCRATCTTCTTCACCAGTGCTTGGGCTTTGCGAGGGCCCAAGCCACAAACAAACGGGAGGAGATGTTGGTAGTAGCTATCCGTAATAGCGCGATTGATATCTACCCCGACATTGTTAGTGAGATCCACAAGGACACGCTCAAACACGATCAACAACTTCTCAACAGGCACCTGAGGCGTGTTTTAGCAATTAGCATGGGTGATATAACCGTTTTCGAACTTACAAGGTGTTGGTTGTCTTCTTCGAAAGTGATGGCGGTAATGTCACGACCCAAGGCAGCAAACTCGTTCAAAGGGCTCTGGGCGTATCGAGCGAGACCAACACAATATTTCATATTCGGGGAAAACGTGCCCAGCTCTTCGGCCGCCCGGCTGCTATGTTGATATATACGCGCGACGTCGTCGTGGACGTAAATAACCGGTATYTGAAACTGTTCCTGTGATCCCCAGCCAGACTCCCCACCAGTCGATTGCGAATGTTTCCCTGAGAGTACTTCCTTTACTCGTTGACTGAGTCTCAGCGTGGCCATGCTGAGACCACCGACGACAATGACATCAGGTTTACGTCGTTTGAGTAGGTCAATGAACTCGTCCAGGTTGTCACCATCGAAAAGGTTATCGATTTTGGTGTGTTCACGCATACGGCCTGCCTCGTCAAGGAAAACGATGGAAATTGTATCTTTCTGAGGATCTCCCCTACCCCATGAGAGAGCGAGTATCGAAGACGTATCACCGGGCTTCATGCCAGGTATGATATAGGGGGCGACATTGATGCGCTAGAAAACGCACTGAGATGGTTTACATATAGGAACTGCTATATTGCGTACCTTGCGCAACTTTACGGCACAGCTCTGAGCGAGAAAATCTTCAACCTCTTCTCGGAGATATTCCCTCACCCATTTTGCACCGATGGGGATAAGGTGTCGTTCGACGACCTCCTGAACCACCCACGTCCGTTCGATGTTCCACGACCTTGCGGCCTCACTGAAATTATCAGAGCTAAAGGCATTGTTGAGCCTCTGTTCAAGCTCTGCTCTCTGTTCGTTGGGAAGGAAAATTGAGACTGTCACCAAGTGATCTCTCTCGGCCGCAAGGATGTGCAAAAATTGGGCAGATTCTAGCATATCCCTGATAGGTTTCCGGTATAGATATTTGAAATTCTGATAGAGACGTAAGTCTAGAAGGGAAACACAGAACGGAAGACACACATAATAAGGATGGTTCTGATCAATCTTGACGATGCCTCTTTCCGTTGGTTCAACTGTCACCTGAGCTTCTTCTCTGAAGAGCTTGCGAACGTGATCTCTCAACAGAGGATCCTTTCCGAGCTCAGTTGACAAGATCAATCGAGCACGACGAAGTAATTCCTCCGCAGCAAGGGCCTTCGAAGGATCGGGGTCGCTAAACTGTTCGGCATAGATACTCGGATTCAAATCTTGATCCTGAACGAAGTGTATCCGGTCTGAGGCTAGAAAATTCACAATTATTTGGCGTGATTCCAGCCCAAAACCCTAAGAGTCGGTGAGATAGATGCATCCAGTAAGTCTACGAAAAACTGACTTGGGCTAGTTTTGAAACAATGCTCCTCTTTGCAACYTCGTATGCTGAAATACGACTAGGCATTTTCGGCTTTTTGACATCGGGCTCCCCTTCATGTGTGCGAGATTCGACGGCATCACCCTTCTTCTCTTTATATTTCAAATGCAACCACTCTGTGGCATCTGCCACAAGCTCAGCACTGTCAACGTGGGGCAAGATTTCCTCTTCAAAATATTCGTCGTTCACTTGCAACCGCTCGTATAGTGTGGATAGTGCCCGCTTTCTTTCCAATAGCGACCGATACTTTTGCCCCAGGGTATATATGCGCCAAAGTTCATTCAGGGATAACAGTTCCTTGCGTGTCCGGATATCAGTGACATCGAAATGACAGAGATAATCTCGCTTGTGTGCCCAGATGTGAGGTACCTCGAACTCCTCGACGATAAGATAACGCAGCGCAGACGTGACAGCCATGACAAGAGCACCTCTGAGATGCTGGAATTGACCGTCTGCACTAAAATACTCCCGGTTTTTGCGTGCTGATATGCGTTGAGTAACCCACATGGCAGCGCCATCAAGGTCGGCTTCTGTCATCGGTGTGTGCGTGGAAAGGGTAGTGATCGAAGAAAGGGAAGAGGTCGCAAGTTGCATGCGCTCAGGAATATCCTGGACACGAATTAGATCATCATCATCGGTTAACATTTTTTGGCGGATCTCCGACGGTTCGAACACCTGAAAAGAAAATAAATGAGCAGGCAGGCGCAAGCACAATATAGAAGCCTCATACATCATGATATTTGGTATCCTGTTTCAATTGTTCCTCTTCCGGCTCGTTGTCTTCATCGCCAACGAGCGCCCAGTCATAGTCATGGCCATCCCCGAATACATCATGTATCTCGTCCCAGGCACTTAGTAGGATTAGCAATGGCCCAAGGAACCAAGACAATGTTACTCACTTTGCATCCATACCCGCGAGTTCTGGCCGGCTACCAAATGCCCTTTTGCGTTTTTGCAATTCTTGCTGCTCTCGTCTACGTTCCAGGCGAGATGCTTCGTCCATGGCTCCCCCGCCCTCCTCCTCATAATCGATGAAATCAGAAAGGTCCATGTCCCCATCATCCTCCTCGTCATCTCTGCCACGCTCGTCATCCCAAATTTTCTGAATATCTTGGACTTGAGGGATGCTATCGTTGTCAAGCTCTTCGTCAGACGATTCCACTACATTTTTTCGTTTAGTAGAAGCAGCAGGTGGTGACTCGGATACACGCCCGCGTCTGAGGCGCGTTAATTGATTCCTTCTGAAGGTACCACCAGTATTTTCAACGAGTAGATCCAGGTCATCTTCCTCAAGCTCTTCATCTTGATCTCCTAAGGAAATATGGGACACCAAAAGGCTGAAAGAATAAACGGAAACTCACGTCTGCGGTGGTGCTTCTTGCGCTTCTTTCGCCGCCTGCGACGCTCCTCCTCTTCATCCTCCTCCTCTTCGTCTTCGTCCACAATAAACCCTTCTCTTACCCTACGTGCCTCCTCTTCGTCGTCTTCCCCCTCTTCCGAGCTGTCGTCCGTCACATTTGCCGCCATCCCATCGCCATCCCCCTCCTCTTCTTCTTGCCTGGTTCCTTGCATAGGATCGTCATTCTCTCCCGTTTGTTCCTCTCTAAAATCGCCTAGTTGAGACGAGGACATGATAAAACCAGTGCGAGTGATGAGAGAGTGGAGGTTAAACACTGTAAGTAAAGCCTTGTAAGTTTGCGCCCACACTGCATACGTAAGCCGGTTGTCAAAAGCTGTGCACTGATAGTCTCAGATACACGAGTGGTTTACAATGACCCCGCCATCTGGTCCGTTTCCCTTTGCTATACGCCGGCGTAATGCTTAGTGTCTGATAGAAGAGAATTTGCGATTCCTACGTCTGGCACTTGATGAAGCACGGAAGTGCCAACCAACTCCGACTGCGTTTTCCGTCGGTTGCGTGATCACGGTCAGATGGCCACCTGCATCACGCGAGACCATCGTACTCGCAACTGGTTTCTCGAGGGAATTACCTGGAAATACACATGCTGAGGCCAATGCCCTAACCAAAGCTAGGGCGCTATCCACGACCCAACTTGCCGCTCTGTTCCCATCRGCCCAGGACCTGGATATCCAGCAGATCCTAGCCTGCGCAAACCTCTACACCACACTGGAACCCTGTTCAGTGCGAACCTCTGGACTTGCACCCTGTTCAGATGCTATTATTGCGGCCAAAATTCATGGGTGCTATATTGGCGCGGGTGAGCCAGATGATTTCGTTGCATGTGAAGGAGCACARCGACTAAAGGACGCGGGGATTGGAGTCCTTTGGTTAAAGGATTATCAAGAAGAATGCCTGCGAGTGGCTCGTACGGGTCATGCACCCGAGTTAAAGGGCGACTAAAACATAATTCCGCCAGTTGTCGCATAGCCGTCTATAGCTGGACAGATATTTTGAAAGTTGAGAAATTCCTATAATATCGGTGTCTGTCATGTCATGAGATCCTTCGTATATATCATACGCCCTCATGGAGACCGCCTGGTCCCCAGAAAGGGGTGAGAACTGGTGACATAGGCTTGTCCATCATACACTAGCAGAGATCTAAAGTTGTGGACATCATCGCAGGTCGATCTGGTACTCCGAGCTCTTTGTTGGACAGCAGAAGCTAGTACCGAGCTGTTGTGGCGCAGCTGTGAATTTTGAAAACCTTATCTTGGTGAAAATGTCTGTCACGTGTTGACAAGGGTTTTGACGGCCTCCCTCAAGCCCAAGTTTGGCTCCTCGCAATGCGCATCGAAAAGTGTTATTTCTGCTCCACCAGTGTTTACCCAGGCCATGGTATGGCTCTTACCTGACCTTTAGAACTATTGTGTTTATAACAGCCCAGGATCGGCCTTTGTCCGAAATGATGCAAAAGTTTTCCGGTTCTGTACATCAAAGTGAGAGGAGCTTGGCTCACTTTTCAAAATGCTTCTAAAAACCGTTTCAGATGTCATAAAAACTTCAAGTAGCTATCTTCATTGGGTTACTCATCGTCTCGATTACTGAAATTTGCGCCAGAATGAAACGCAATCCACGAAAACTGCGGTGGACCAAAGCATTTAGAAAGGCGGCAGGGAAGGAGATGACAATTGTAACAAGTCGCCTATACTTGATTCTTGTGAACCGTCTCACCATAAACGACAGGATTCGACGATCGATTTCGAGAAGCGACGCAATGTTCCTGTTCGCTACGACCGTAATCTGGTTCAGACCACCATCAAAGCCATGAAGCGGGTAGGTGAGATCAAAGCACGGAGAGAGAGAGCATTCTTCAAGAATAGGTATGCCCGTACATTATTTATGATCCATAACACACCGACCAATATTTGACAGGATGGCCGTGGCTAAGGCTAAGCAGAGAGCACATCGCCAAAAAACCCTGGAGAAAGCCAAGGCTTCAGTTAAATTACATGAGCCCATGGCTGTTGAGGGGACGCCGAAGGTCAGAGAAAAGATCAAGGTTGTCTCTCAAGCAAGGAGTGTCCTAGTCCAAGGAGAGGGTCGGTCAATGGGAATGGAAATCGACTGAACGTGGTAGGTAGGCCTTTGTGTCATCAGAGGGAATCTACTGATACATCCAATATATGTATGTATATTATTAGGCTGCGATTGCTGGGTCGTATACTATATACCTCGTGATTGTAATACAGTTGCATGATCATAGCAATAGAAAACGGGAAGAAGCCTGTACTCAGGACTACCGGTGCTTATATTTGGCTTCGTTCTCTCCTCGAACGTTAGGATCGAGAGTGTTATGGAGCCCGAGCAAGGTCTTGCTAATAGCTTCGCTTGCTCCGATCATGGGCTTCAAAACTGCGATAGGTACAGCACGAACCACGGAACGCACAGGACCCTATGGATCCCTTCAGCCTATAAAACAATTTACCAAACAGACTAATGACCCACCTCGCTGCCCGATTTTTCGTACACCTCCATAGGAACTGCTAAGATTGTCTGGGCTGCAGAGTTGAGATTGCGACGCAGACTCTGGTATGCGAACTGGAACCCTTCTCTGATATCGGTTGGCTGCTCTGCGTATTTTGAAATCAGGTCAGACTCGCTGTCCTCGTCGCTAGAGCCAAGACTCAGGCGACCAGCGTCATCGAAAGTTGGTGCTTGAAGTGTCTCCGTTGTATATGAATCTTTGAACTGCCCACCCAATACACTTTCCGCCTGTTCCAGTATCACCTGTGTTCCAGTCGCGAGGCGGGCGCCCATTTTGATAGCTTCAATAGCGGTAGACTTCACAAAGGCGGTGGCCCCTTTTTGCATACCACGCACTATACGACCATCTTTCTTGTATTGGGAGATCGGGAGAAGCACAAGGTCTGCAACGCCGGAACCAACATTCACCACCGAGCGGATTGGAGCAACACCAGATATAACATCCACGAGTTGGGTGGCCTTGACATCTGGAGTCCAAAGATCGTTCAGCATTTCAAACAAACGAGGCCAGCCAGTAACCTAAGCGAAATATCAGTAAGCGGTTCGGCACATCAGTAACTCTGCCTACTCCTGCTAGCGTTATGTGTCGTAAAGTCATTTCAGCACCATCGAAATGGAAGAAGTTCATCAGTTCAATGGTACGACCCTCTCGGAGTGCTCTGTAGTCAACTCGGCGTGGTTTGTAATCCAGCTTCAAATCAACTGGGAAAATCTCGGCCAGCTCTGCTCGAAATTAATCAGAAGCTCGAGAAACATGATACACGCTACGCACGTATATACGCCTCTGATGGAGGCTTCTCCACTCCCGATGGCTCATCCTTTGGGTCTTTGAAACTGAAAAATTTCTTCAGGAAGTCCACTGCATCTTGGTCCACATAGAGCCGCAAAGGTAGTATCTTTGCCTTCGGAACCGGTTAGACCTGGCGGAAATCATGTTATATAGAACATACACGTAATCTCGCCTCTTCTGAGGGATGCCCGGGAGCAGATCGAACACCTCGCAACTCGATTCTGACCATGTCCGAGCCGGTCTCCCGAATGTTGCCTCTGGAATCCGATCGCAGTGCCGTCAAAAACTTTTTCCAAGTGGAGGTTTTGATATGGTCGAGGATCTCCACATCACGGACTGTAACGAACGTTTTCGACAAAAGTATCTCGTCTGGGTGGAATTGATCCATATTCACATTCAAGCCCATCAGCTTGAATTCCATACTTGGTCCTTTTGATCTTGTAAGCTTTTTGCCATGGACTCGCGCTGCCCGAGCTCGCTGCTTCCCTACATTTCCAGTAGCACCTGTCGGCCCGAGCGATTGCCAGGAACTCTGTGTAGACGTCTCCACATCCTCCCTAAGTTCATCATCGATGGCTGCGAGCAAGACCTCGGGTTCTTCCGCGTCAACCTCCTGATCGATTCCAATGTAGACAGAGTTAAAGAGGACTGCGCTCGTTTCCTCCACACCATAATCTTGCACCTGGCCGTTTGCAACTAACTGGCGAATCTTGGCTAAACGGCGTCGCATTTCCTTAACTTCCTCTTCAATGACTTTTCGCGTGCGGACCCAGTCATACCCATCGTACAAAAAAAGTGTCGCATCACCTCCACGTATGCGAACCTTTAGCTTGCTGTCCATAACACTGGCGAGAGTTGGTGCGAGGCAGGGATGGCGAGGAAAGATATGAGGGACATACCTAACAGGAGATTCAGATACTTCCGCGGGAAGGTTATCATAGTATTCCTCAACCATATTTATTCCCTCGGGATAGACCTTGATAATTTCTCCATTGACGTTTAGAACGTTCCCCGGCTCCACTTCTGCCAGAACTGCATCTCCAGTTTCAAAATCATCATCCTCATTATCCAGGTCATCCAACTCATCGTCTGAAAATGCTCGTAACCCTGCTGCTGCACCAAATGATTCATCCAAATAATCCGGGTTGGTGGGGAGATCATCATGGATCATATCAGGAGCTGGGCCTATCTCTGGTGGACGTTGGAATGCTATATCCTCGACCGACGCTGTCAAATAGGCATAAGCTGAAGGATGGCGTTGACAGTGTAAATCTATCCCGACCTAAGAGGTTCCTCGAAGCACTCATTTGTGAGAGGACGACTGGCTCTTTAGCTACCTGAGGCGTCCTTGAGTGGGACTAATTAACTTCTCTGTTGCAAGCAAAATACCAGAATTACAAAACATACTGCTCTTGTGAGGTGCTAAACGAGGAAGCGATATCGTTGATCAGCGAAGATAAAGCTGCAAGTGTATCAGCAGCTAGATGCAGGTGCAATTGAATGCCATCGACGTCAAGCTTGGAAAAAATTAGCCTTGTCATCATGGGATCGAAAAAAAAGGTACTTGCATCAACGTGGTGAGGGGGGGATTTGTTCATAGTAACGACGGTATTTGTCCCAGCAATCTCGACGATGAGTGCATAGCCGGAAGACTTGAGGAGAATTTGTCAGGCCAACGCCGCGGGCGCCTCTCGTGCAACTCACTTTCCAATAAGTAACTCCCTTCTCGTTGGATAGAATATCACATTCGCCCCCACGATCAATGGTGTCATCAAGAGCGAGGAGGGCGAGATGTTGGATATCGAGAGCAAAACTCGACTCCGGCGACTTACCGATGATGTCGCTCGTCAAACCGGATTCTCCGACGTATACAACAATAGCCCCAGGCCTGGTCGGTGCGTACGCCCGAATAGACCCATCCATGATTTTCAGCGCAATACTAGTCCGTTCACTCGGTATGACGGTTTCAAACGTCTTCGTACAATTTAGATTTGAGTTGTCAGAGGAACCAAAGACTTACGCCGGGCGGTGACTTGAAGAAAAGGCTGAGATCCCTTACCCAATCTATATCAGGGAAGATATTGCATGTGAAATCGCACAGCGTTAGCTTCAGCCTTGTTTCTTTCGCAGTAGTCCCGGGCGCCATTAACGAGGCGAACCTTAGTTTAACGAGTGGCCGGGGCGTTGATATCTAGTAGCATGTCAGCGACCCTTGATTGTTCAACTGCGCGATACATACCAGACTCCTGGGAGACGTCAACATCAAAAGAGTTTCAGATTTGCCGGCCTTGGATATATTCTGTATTTTAACATCCAAAATTCCAAGTGTAATAATAGTCTCATCCTGTATCCCGTGTGAGCGAGCATCGAGTTAACAGATAGAAACACTTACCTTTCCTTCCGGTTTGAGTTCTATTAGAGCATTGAGTTCAGACGTAAATATGTCGAGCGGTCGCGCAATTATTTTCTCGTTGCCCGTCCTTGGTATCCAAGCTCGAAGGAAGGCTAAAATAACGTAAATAGTAGAATTTCCTGATATTTTGGCTAGCGCACCTTCCGAAATAGATACCTTTACAACGGTTTCACTTTGGTGGGGCGAGGAGCTGCCCATCAAGGCACTACCACTCCTCGATTTGGCGAAGAAGCGACTCCCGATTAAACTAATATCTCCACTCTCCCTGCCTTCTCTTTCAAGCTTGGTGGTCCGCTGTGAGTATCGTTCTACAAGTTGAGACCCATCGTCAATGAAGTATTGCAGTCCATCGAATAGCTCTTTGGACACCACTAAGTGAGCAGAAGGAAACTCGATGTTCAGTGCCGTGATAACGGCTGAATTAGCCTGCGATTTGATCACTGAAAATCGAGGCCGGAGAGGCTCATGACGGCTAGGCGAATCCAATCCATCATTTTCAGACAAGGGACCAAGGGATAAGAGGGCTGTAGCAAGAGATTGGCCAACAAGAGAATGTGATATCAAAATTCTCCCGCACTCAACGCCAAGCACTGGTCGACTCTCCACCGGGTTCGAGGTCCGCTCGGGTTCAAGCCCAGGTGTCACGAAATGTGCATGAGTCTCTGTCCTCTTGAGACCATTCCTAACCTCAAGGTTATGTACGTCAATAACCAGGGCTCCCGACCGGGGGGTATTCCGTGGTGGTGGTACTCGTATCTCCAAGCGAACTGCTGTCACATTCAAGGACAATCGCATTTCGTCTTTGATCCGAAGTTGCTATTAGGGGCACAAGGTAAAGTTAGAGCTATGTGCGAAACATCTAACCTCAGTCGGACGAACAAACCTTGGAGGGTTGACCCTGATGGGTGGTCTTCGAGTACACGCCCTCGTAATCGTGCTTAAGGTCCAGGTCATGGAAAATAGTGTGTTCCAGCCGCCTTCTCTCCTTCTCTAGATCGTAAATGTGGCGTTGTTGAGGTGTAGCAGGTGGAGTGCCCTCCATTTCAAGCTCTTCAGGGTAATCGGCACCTTGGGTTCGATCAACAGGACCAAGAGAGCTGGCAACCTCCTCCACGAAACTCAGCACAGAATCATCACCGAGTATTGTACTCAGATCTAGAAACAGATGAAGTGGTGCAAGCTTCCCATCGACCATTAGTTGAGACGATCGCTTGCGGTGATTCTGTAATATCTCAAAAGTGCAAGTGAATGTGTGGTTGTACTGTAAGTAGTCAGGAGAATGCTCCTCCTGACTAGGTGCAGTGGCACCCGTTTGATGGGATTCTTGAGCACGATGACGGGTCTGACGGCGTGCTGCGGGCTTACATCGCCAATAAGAAAGTCGTGCTGCACCTCTCCTCTGATGTTCATATGTTGTCCAGTCAAGGACGTCGAAATCTGGTAAAGGTTTGTTAACGCCCCCCTCAGTCATCGTAGGGTGGTAGTGTGAGGAGCGATATTGATTAGGGAGGTCGGGGTCTATAAAGAGGACGGGGAAGGCCAAAACTTCACTATCCTCGCGAGATGCACGGAACACGAACATGGATATGTTGTGGATAGAAAAATCACCCTTCACCGATACGTGATCGTCGATTCCCGCCCTCGTTTGAGTACCGAACCCTGGAAGAACTTTAGGGTTTGGGCAGAGGATGAGAGAGGCCGCGACGGTTTCAATATGTAGACGGGTATATCCAGACGACAGGGAGGGTGGGATTAGGGGGTGGAGGAAAAAGTTTTCAAGACCATCAGATGCTGAGCTGCTAAAGGAAGAGGGGAGGAATAGGAGAACGACACCACGGATATCCAGCGATGTTTCTATATCGAAAGCAGATATACCCGCTTTCCGGTCTATCGTTGCAGTTTTTGTTGAGGGAGGAGCCGCCGATTTCGGGAGCCTTGAGGTGATAAAACTAATGAGGCGCAACAAGCCTCCGATGTGCCAGGCTCGGAACGCAAATGCCAGAATCCCAGCCTGTACAGAAAACATCATCCTATCTTCCCCATCAGAGGTAGGGCCTCCATGGTCGCTCAAGAAGGGTAGCGCTGCCATCTTGACTGTAAGGGGCGTGGACCCGGAAGAGAATACCATTTCTTCTTGAACGGAGCATGTGGATTTTGAGCTGTCATCAAAATTGGTGGGTGTTGAAGGGAGTACATGAGCAGAATTAGAGAGGGCGTCCTCGCTCGCTTCGTTGACGACTGAAAGGGCACTCTGGTACATAGTGCTAGCCACGGATGGCGGGCGGGGTGGAAGCGAAGCCAGAGATTGGGACATCGCCATCTGAGTCTCTTCGTCGAGAGATGAGGAGGATGAACTAGGAGTTCTTGACTGATACACATAGTGATGCGATTCTGCACCCACAGATGGTATAGGGGAAGAAGGGAGGGTTGTCGTAGAATCCGAACGCTGGGGAACAGCAGGCTGCATATTTTTCATATGTAAGGTGATACCACTGACAGCCAAGGAACGAGTGACGCCTCCAGCCGATCCATCAGTGGAAGGGGGATTGCTATCCAACTTCTTGATGCTTGTGGTGTATCTGACTTCCGACAAAGCCAGCGTGACACTGACATTGCCTGGATGTACGATCGTGACCCGAATACCTTGAGCATCGAATTCAAATCTTGAGAGTAGACGCTCAATGAGGGTTGCGAGCAGTGAGATACCACCTGGTTCCATCTCCTTGCGCGGCTCTTCATCACCTTCCATGGCGAACGGATCTAAACCTCCTGGAACAACCTCTTTCTCAACGTTTACTGTGGGAAACTCGTGATGGAATGAATCCATGAGCGAGGCCTCCTCGCGGGGGGATAATTCTTCATGGAGAAAAGTCTCCGCAACAGAGGCCATGGAGGAAGCCAGATCAATATCTGGCGGCGATCCCGGTGCGGCAGAGGATGTTTCGAAGGTTAGATGCAGCGAGTTTAGGGAGAAGCCGAGAGTTGATGTCAAGGGATTGGGCCATGGTATGCGGACAGTCGCAGAAGAGAGCGTTCCTGAAGTAAGAGTCAGAGGGAGGCCAGAAAGAAGATTGTTTATGGCCTGATAATGAGATTAACGATATCATGTACTTTAAACATTGAATTCACATACCCCGCTGTCGAGTTCAAGGTCATTCACCTGCACGAAGCCCGAACCAATCTGAGAATCGATTTGACGAGCATCAAGTTGACCTGGTTTGAAGAAATGGCCGAGGGTCCTCTTTAAGACGAACGATAGGAAACGTCCTTGGATGCTTGTGGGTAAGGCGAGATTGATGTTGAGAGCTGGTAGTTCCGGTAACCAGAGAGAGAACCAGGACATAGAAGTCGTCCTTGAAACAAGTCTGACACGAAGAGGTGGTGGTAGTATATAAAAAACCGAAGTCAGCAGACAGGTGCTGTTGTAAGGTAAGAGGATTGCGGGGACAACCACGACCACAGACCTGGCACTACGGAGTCCGGTGAGGTCACCACGAGAATTGATGCCGTGACTTGCTTCTTTCGGATAGCTCCCAGATCTGCTTACCTTGGAAAGGCCGCATCATCTCATTTGCCCTCTGAGTCGCGCTGGAGCATTGTACTCGTCAACATCGCGCTATTTCTCAGCATTTGCTCCTGTGTAATTCTAGCACAAACTCGAACTATATATCCACTATTACTATATATCTCAGAGCTCATTCCACCGGACCCGGCGCTGCAGTCCCCAAAAACTCCGCCAAGTCGCTTGCGATGAAATCATGAACTCGGGAAGTAGGATGGATATGGTCTACCCAAATGCCCCCTCCACTCTTTTTGCTGTCCTGTACACAGAACCCGTAAAGCGGGAGGTCATCCAACAATTTGTGGAAGGTCCTTGCCGAAGAAAACAGCATAGCTGTGATATCTTCATGTGCAGCTGCGAAGCTTTCGACCGCAGACTCGAGCAACTGATTCCACTTATCGGTCGAAGTTTTAGACCTATCGGACCAGTTGGGTGGTACTGGCATGGCCACGCTAAGCCTTGAGCATTTAACAAGACCAAGGACCTCACCAGCAGGACTACGGTAAATCGGGGGGACATCGATGAATAAGAAGTTGCGGGCGCCCTCCTCGTATAATTCTTCCTGAAGTTCGAAAAGTTTCCTGACGTTTGAGGAGGGATCGGTCGTACACCTTGATCCCACCGTCAACTTCAAAAAATCGTGAGCAGTACGGATGGCCCCGCTACTTACGCACAATCGTTGATTCCAACCCATGTTACTATAAAAAAAGAGAACCTTAATTGGTATAATTGGTCACTTCCAAGAACCAACCGCTCACTGAATAACGAATTATCAGCATTCCAGATTGTAGGGAGGAAAAAACTCAGAATCTGGAGCCGAACACCAGCAGTTGTATCTCCTCCTTTGGCATAATCATATACCAGGAGAGAATGGTTGCGATATTCGTCCGACTGGTGCTCTTTGGTGGGTTCAAACCTGGGGTGGGGACAATGTTTGGATATCAAATGGCCGATCCAGTTGGGCTGTTCATGTTCGTTCCAGGTCAGCCCTGGGAACCTTATTCCCAGCGGATTGTTTGAATCAGGGTTTTTATCGCGATTCCATCCAACGTCACTGTAAGAGTCGCCACTAGAGATGGGTTAATGAATGAGTCAGAAGCCCACTATATACCATGAGATGGCGGGAGGAGAACTTGCAAAACTATAAGACGGGTCACTTCACGAAATTCATGCCAGTGAGGCCCTATTCTGTATATCTTGGATTTGGACATGATGATCGCTGCGAGGCTCCGGGATTTCCAGCGAGGTAGTTGGACCCGGAAAGAACGCGGGTGCCACAATCCGAATTGTGAGCGCTAACACCGACCTTCGGTTGTAGGTCGCTGAATGGAACCCATCACAGAAATCAGGCATGTATAGTTATGTACAAGAATAGTGATATTCATCAATGGTGTTGTAGATATACCCTTCATCGATCAAAAAATCGAAAGCGTTCCTACCTTGCCCTTCAGCGGCGCCGTTYGGTCAGAATATCATAGAATCTACTCACTGAAATTCGTAGTCTGTGAGTTGCGGTCGACGTCTCGCAATCGCCTTGACGAGCATCGTGAGCGCAACGCCTTTCTCAGCCTCCCCTGTAGTCGATAGGGCATTCTGGATTGTTAGAATAATATCTCTTTGTAGGCTACTCAAATGGGAGTAAGGATCACGCCTCCGGGGAACTGATTCAGCCACCGTCAGTGGTTGTATTGGCGTGGCAAGAGGCTCCGCGGGCCCTGATGATGAGCCTACTAGAACACCCTCGAGTTCGTTAGAAGGACTATCTCCACGCCCCGTTGTGCTCGTGCCATCTGGATGAGGTGAGTCTGCGCGTGGAATAAGTTGCGACCGTGCTTGCTGTTCCAGTCGGGATTGTATGTTCGCTGTCGTCGGTCTATGTGGGGACCGAGGTGGTCGCTGTGGAGTGATGTCTTGTTTAGGTTGCATGGGGAGGGAGCTGTGTAGAAGGCCTGTTGGCTCCGTCGTCGGAGAATCCCCGCCAATTCGAAAGTTACTCCTTAGTGGCAATTCTTCGACACACATGGCCGACTGATCGGGCTCCGGGGACGTAGGGTCAAGCATGGGTCGGGGGGAGATCGGTGAGATTTTGAAAACGTGCTCATCGGTTTTGTGTATRTGCTCGAACGGAGGTTGGGGTTGAGGGGCAGGGTTGAAGACTCGCTGCGTGCTGTTTGTGTTAGTTAGGTGGGGTAGGTCTCTTGTTAACGACTGCATAGAGAGATCTTCGGGCGGTTGCTGTGCCATAGACTGCAGTAGTTCACGAGTCTTTCAGCTAGAATTAGCCAAATGAGAACAGGTAAGAGTGTGATACTGACCGGTGGGCCCCGTCTAAAAATGAGCGACTCCACCATAACTCTCAATAGATGATCATAAATTTCATGGGGGTCCTCGACGAAGGTGACTCCCCTCAGATAGATGGAGTATATGCCGTGATACTCTGAAATCCTCCCGATTGCGCGCACATACGAAAAATGTCTGGCATAAGGGGTTGGTAGTTATGGGGGGAGGGGGAAGAGTAGTCACATACTGCAGCTGGTACTCTGCAAGTTCGCGTTCCGCATCAACCCCCTCGAGATCCCGCATATACGCTTTGATTCTTCCTGTACCATCGTCGAGGCCGAAATTTAAACTTCCTCCCCTGTAATCGACATCATAGACATTCGCTATTACTGTCACCTAGCGGTATCCAAAAGCTATTGATTACGCTCGTGGAGGGAGGGGGTGAGGACCTACGAATTGAGTTTCCCGGTTCTCAATCTCAAATCTTGTTGCAGTATGGGTAGCCCGCAGTATCTGCCTGATAGTAACGTGCCGGAGGCTATCATCGAAGTTCGTTGAGCGCCCCCCATCAGCCTAACCAAAGATAACAAGTTATCAGGGTGAAAGTCGGGTCATGGCCTTGGGTTGCCAACCTTGCGATGAGGCGACTCGGGGGCCAATATTGAGCTAGGAGTGGGAGCGAATGGGTTCATAGGGGAACCGTTCAAACTCGACAGCGCCGTTGAACTTCACTACCACTGGAAGGCTGTCACTCAACACAGCAGCCGCTCAGGCATTAAGTAAGGACATATCATCAAAGCCTAATTTACCGTGATACAGTAAAGTGAGCGTCATCAATAGTATTATACAGCATACCACTGTCCAAGAGGGCGTCCAGAGCAGCGCTGATTCAGGGCAGCGTTACCATTGGCATGCTCAATAACTCCAACAGAGTTCACGAACCTGATTTGTTCTGCATCTGCATCTTTCCCAATCGCCCGAGCAATCGTACCGACATGGACACCCTCTCTCTGGTTCTCGGCAAGGATAAACCTGACAATTTTTTGTTGGAAAGCTGGCAGGTCCGAATATTCGTCCCGGGTGTCCATAGTGTCGTTACCAAGTTGGTAGGCTGATGATCCACTTGTACCCTTTCGGTCCCCACCTCCGGGGGCGTAAGGCTGCCGTATAGAATTAACAACTCTGCCATTATCAAAGAGAACCAGGCCACTCACAGGACCTCGCTCTAAAGTCAGGGCCACTGTAATACACTCCAATAAATGGAAGTAGATCTCGTTAAAGTCCTCGATAGGTCGCATGAACGAGGCATTGATATATTTCTTGTTTGAAAATGACTTCATGAACCCGCTTAACCGGACATAGGTCCCCTCTCTAAAGGAGCGTAACGATCAACTTCATGCGAGCGAGGAAAGAGAGTCACTCACTCAATCTCCTTCCATTTTTCCATATCAGCCTCTGCATTCGCCACTGACCCAACCCAGTGTTTTGCTTCAATACGCCCGGTTCCGTCGTCAATGAAATAGGTATGGTTGGTYGTCTGCTGCTGAATTGAAATTACCTGCCCCACCGCTGTGACCTGATATTTGACAAGTCGTCAGTGATGAAACTCCGATACCTTAGGGTGTATCACATACATGGCCAATCTCATACCCGTCCAAGGACCACGGACCATCGCCGTGCGTTTGGGTTGTTTTGAGGAACTGAGCGGCAGTTATAGGCCGTATTGACATTGCAGCTTCGCTCCTCTGCCAAAATGCTCAGTTTCTGGGGTTGTATGAATGAGGTGATATGCTCGCCTGGCCACTTCCGGGACTTGGCTGTGAGCCACCTTGCAGGAAACCTCCACCTCCACCGGAGTAATATGGGGAATCTGTAGACCAAACGATAAGAGAGACAATATTACAAGAACTGCTACTTACATTGCGACATCTCGACTTTAATGTGAGATAGAAGAGTAGAGCTGTCTGAATTATAATCGTGTGACAGGACGCGCCACAACGTGTGGCTTTGCACAGGTGTGACATCACGCGTCCAACAGAAAACGTAGGAGTTGGGTGGTACTAATGATTATGTGGGAGAGAAACATGCAGTATGAGCTCTAATATATAAGATCCATATCTTTCTAGTAAGCAACGTTGTTGGCGCAAGTGCGGGTAATTCCTTTCGCAATTCCCTCGAGGACTTTTTTCCTCGAGTCCCTTTCCTTCTTCGCTATGTTCAAAACGAAATCGTGATCGACCTATAAGACATTGATAAATTGTATCAAAAGGAGAGTGCATGTGAGGGCGACTTACGCCGGCATCAATGATACAGGAGCACCTGTCAACGAATGCCTTGCGTGCCTCGTTGGTTCCTTCACTTTCGCTGCGCTTGATAAGGTCTACAGAGATATCCTTCAGGTTGGAGATGGCCGCCGTGCGAATGTGCTTGAAACTTGAGACAAGCTACGCATAAGCCAATTAGCCAGTTAGTCCAGATTATGTACTAAGGAGAAGACCCACCATGCCCAGCTTATTTGTTTTAACAACTGGTGGGTTCTTGAACCTGAGGGTTTCGATAACTAAGATGAGGAGTCCCTTTACCATCGGGTCAGCTATATCACTAGAAGCAGGTACATAAATTTTTGATGACCTCTTGAGCGAGCGTAGCTATGTGAAGGGCTTCTGCTGGCGAGGCTGCATCCTTAACTTCACCGAACCGAGCCTTCATGTCTAAACGTAGTCAGTGCGTTGGACGATCGCGGACAGTAAGCTGTTCACCGTCAAAGAAGCGGGTGACAGTCTCAGGTGGCTCGACAAAAGCAGGAGGTTCCTCGTCTTTCCTGTGACCATTCCCATTCTGTGGAGGAATATCGATACCCTTCAATGGGTGTCCAGTCTTGAGCTCAGTCTGTTTCGCTGCCTCAGCCAGAACAACTTCGGGGGAAGGTCGGGTATAATCGTGGTAGGGTTGCAGCCAGTCGGCAAGTGCACAAGCAAACTCGACTAAAGACACCTCATCTCGGGTAAGCTTCGAGCATCAGAATTAGCACATTAATAAGCAAATATAGAGATGGCTTGCTTTTACCTCTTTGAGATCTGATTCGGAGCGCTCCTGGATACGATCTTTGAGACTGACACCAGGAGGAAGGTCAAGGCGTTGTTTAGGTCGGTCTCCAATCAACAACTTCTCCTCTACAGTATCATCTAGGTCGCTGCCTTGTTGCAGAGTACGAATATATAGCTTGAGGAAGGTACGGAGCCAACCGGACTGACATATATTATAACCAGTAGCCGTCAACTTCTGTGCGATCAGCAATTCAAGGGACGCACTTCTTCATAACTATTGAAGAGCAGGGTTTGCTCATTGAGATCAGCCGAGGACCTCGGTTGATAGTTGGATAGGATTGCGATGTCTCGGTTATCATGGTGAACTATGATCGCGTCAGTGCCCAGTCCTTGAGGGGTCAGAATATTCAGCTTGCCTCTATCGAAGATGAACTTCAATTCGATGAGCTCCATATCAATAATGTCAGAGGTAATGTTCTCGTGAGAGAGACGCATGCGGAGATGCTCCATCTTAACAAGATCGCGTTGTAGTGAGTTTTCTAGCCGGTCCTCAAAGGTAATAAATTCGGGGATCTGGACCATCCGTTAAGGACTCGGGGCATTCGATTGTGATCATCATTATACCTGAGAATACTTCTCCGCTGTAAAGGCCCGAATGATGAAATCACCTGTCTGAGAAGAATTTATTAGCAGCTGCCTGCTCTCATATAACAGGACCCTACCTCTTGAGAATTGCTTAGATAAATTTGCGTTGATTCTAGGCACTCTGTTGCGAAGGTGAGATCGCCGGTGGCAGCAAGGGAGAATGTGGATGAGCGCGACAAAATGAAGTGCGAGAGGGTATCGTTCTGTACTTGCTTGATGCGCAACGCACGATAATGCTCAAGAGCCTGGCTGGGGGCACCTAGTTGAGAGTCGGTTGTACGGTCTTTGTGTTAAATATAAGAGACACACCAAGCAAACGATAGATACGAATCAGTATCAACCGAGCGATGAACGACTGTTTGCTTTTCGTCAGAGTATACTCCAGGATAGCTGTTGCCGAATAAAGATATCCGTAATCCTGTGTTAACTTCCACAAGCTCACGTAGCTGGTAGCAGCTAAGAGGGCCAGGTCATCTGCGGGCTGGAGCTCAGTGCTCGGGAGATCCGTTCCGAGATTCAGACCCTTCAAGTAGTTTTCTACGTATAGAGCAGCCCGAGCGGTTTCTCCTTCAATCGTCACTTCAGAAGCCGATAGGTTGTAGCGCCTCAGCTTATAGACGTTAATGAGGCGCCGCAATGTTTTCTCTGTCGACTTTCGAAAGCCGAGTCAGCAGGGGGTCGCGCATGGCTACAGGGCTCACACACAAATGAGGATGAAATAGCATCGAGGAAAGCGGTCCACCGAGCTAGCTCATCGCCCTCGAGATCGATGTACGGCTTAAGGTCTTCRTAGCAACATGCCTTGTCGCCAATCTTTTCAAAATAGTCCTTGAGAAGGAATATGAGCCTGGCTCCGTCTGCAAAACTATGAGCTAATGTGAAGTGAATGAGCGAGTAGCTACCTTCAGCGAGATCATGGGTACGAGCGCGCTTCTCGAGCTCTAGAAGGGCGAGCAAAGCCGAACGGTCCTTTGGGCCGTCCTTCTCTACAATTTGAAGGAGAAGGGTTTTGGTTTCCTCGATTTTTGCGCGAGTATTATTGACAGCCTCTTGCGAGGATTTACTTTCTCCGGTCCGGAGCTCCACAAAGGTAGCATCCAGAAGGGAGAGGAACTCCAGCCAGTTGCGATCACTAGGAAAACCAGATAAGTTACTGCCAGCGGTGGAGTCTGCGAAGCTGGCTTGCTTTTTCTCCATTATAAGACTTTTGGCAAGCTCTCCTTCTTCTTTGACCAGTCCTTTCAATTTCCAAACTTGTCGTCTAAGCTCGTTGCATGAGAGGTTGGTTGAGCAAATACTCCTGCCAACCTGGCTGTCGAGCAATTTGTGTGCGTCATCGATAAGATCGAGTTTTAGCAGGATCAAGAGGTGGAGGTAGAAGCGGTCAGCGTTGACATAAGATGGTGTTGGTGAGGATACAACGAGACGATGTGCGAGCTTGTAAAGGATGGTCTGCATCTCTATCGGTGTTGAGGGGTCATTGGCCTAGATTAAGATTGAGACTGCAGAGAAGCAAGACAGATGATGGCTCGATACCTGAAGGACTGCACTCATGACGGTCCAGTACAAATATCGTTCGTCCTGGAATTGCTTGTTCATGCGGGTAGCAATCTAGAAGATCTTGTTCAAGTTGTTTGTGGGATGTGGTTATTTCGGGGGACGGACCAATTGTGCGGATTTCCATTGTCCTGCGCGAACGTTGGCAAAAAATGTCTGTGCCCCCAATTCTTCGTTAAGAGGCTGTTGTTTGTATGCCTCCTCGAACATTTTGACCATGTCCTTGTCTGCGGATTAATTCAGCTTAGATGCGGGTGCTGGCATTGGGACACATACGTCGTCCTAAGCCCCTCAGGACATGCATCATGGCCGTAAGGACCGCATCACCTGTTGGCTTTGCGCCCAGGACCTCATCACAAAGGACGAGTGACTCTTCCACTTTTTGTGATCGCACGAGTGCGAGGGCCTTCAAAGCCTGGAAGGTATGGGTCGATGGATACCAGAGAGGCGAGAACGGGGAGGCACCTTGATTAGTTCATTCTGGGGATACTTTTTGAGCAGTTTGTTGCAAGTCACTATTGCTGACTTGTTGGAGCCCGTGTCGAGAGCGTCTGGAAAAAAGAGATGAAGAAAGTTGAGGGGGAGAGAAGGACAAGGCTGGCTGACCATAGATGGGGCGAATCTGACGTTCGAGAGCTGCAGCGGACATGAAAGTTCGGTTGTAGGATGCGGTCGGATGAAGAGCCGAGAAACCGCCATCACCCGATCAGGCGCGCCTCATCTCATCCCTGGACCTTTGGAACCACTCATCATGTCTCCTGCCCTTCTGCACCGGTGCGTTCTTTGCCACTTTGTCTCAATTCCTGCCTGACAATCCATCCAAGCACCCTTGACCCTCTTCTTGGTGTCTTCACCGGTCTCTTGGCCTATCACCTCCACGAAACCCATCCACGCTCCGCTCCTCCCCCCGGTCAGCGGCTGGCCGAGCTTGCGCAATGGAAGTGGGAAAAATACCAGCGTCAGCGCAGAGAGAAGCTGCTCGCACTCGAAGCTGGAGAACAGTCACTGCCTTCTGACTTCACAAAATAACATGTGCCATTCAGATTTTTAGAACAAAATGTTCACGCCGCAGGGGGTTGCTTTAACATGCCCTGAACTATATCCATCACCCCATGGAACATGGCTCTCTCCCCCTCCCCGTCTTCCTCAACAACCTTCCGTAGCGCTAATCCAACTATCACACCTTTTCTGCCCGTGTCAAGGGCACACGGCCCTTCTGAGACCCAGACAAGTGTAGCAATTTGTGCAACATACAACGAGTGCAATGTTTGGATGTGCTCTGAGGACGCACTACCGAGCAGGTTCGTGAGTTCAATAGCGGGAGGGGGTGGCGGGAGTTGCTGTGGAACAAGGGGCGGCGGTGGAAGGTCCGTTGTGGGCGGTATGCTTGCTTGTATCTTTTACAAACACGCACGTCAGGACCAGTCCATATTGCCGACGGGGAAGAGGAGCACCAAATTCCCAACTTTGCCCAGCTGAGTGACAAGGACCAAAGTACGGTCGCTGAACCTTTGTATTATGACATCTGTCTCGGTGCCATTGACGATTTGGCTTTGGTGTTGGTGCATGAGAGTATCGATAACCTGTCTTTTTGCAAATCTTGTTTGTGTTGATCATGATAACCACGTGATAACACATTTTGTCCTTTCTTCTGGTTCATTGGACCCTGACAATTGATCATGAAGCCTGCCTCAGTTTCACCATCAAAAGGAAAGGCGAAAGAGCCGACGCACTGGCATTCAGGATGGTGGGATTTCTACCCACTCATGGAACGCCCCCACCGGTCAGTCCCGTTTCTGGTCTGCCCTGCAATAGCTCTGAAGCTCTCCCAGTCCCTTGCAATGGTCACACTCCTCAGTCATCTTTTCGGCCCACCCCACACAACCCCTGGTAACGGCAAGGCACTTTTCATCCTCCAAGCAGTTTGCTCTCCCTTCTCCGAAACCCATCACATCGACTTCAAACATTTATGAACCTCCAACCCTTATTTCGGTGGCCCCAGGCGACGATTGGCTATTTGCGTATTTTCCCAAAGCAAGTGGGGAAGGCACGGGCTGCTTGTGGAAGCGAGGTCCCCAAGTAGACAACTGGGTTGTTCAGGAGTGGTGGACGTTTCCTCCTCAAACAGCACCCGTAGCTGCAAGCTGGTTGGGTGGCCCTCGCGAGGCGAGTGCCATACATACGTATTTCATAGCCGCTTCTGAAGTTCTACAGTGGGTAATCAATGACTTTGGGCTACCCGAGCGCCTCCCTCCAAGAGGTTTTTCCTTACCGACCTCGGGCCCGACTCTGATCCTGGTGACACAGGACTACCGTGTCCATATCTGCTACTATCAATTTTACTTGCAAAACCTACAGATATTGAAATGCCCCTTGGGTGTGACTAATGTTTTGCGAGTGAACCATCCAATTCCCGATGAAGAATCACCAGATCTTGTCAAGCTATGTGTCGATGCCACGATTGGTTTTAGCTATAATGGTAACATCACTACTTTGTCTGTCAGGGTCTCCCCTGCAGCTAATATCCTTAGCGGACTCTCCCATTTTCGTTGCGGCGCGATTACGCCAGTTTACTGCATCGACTACTCAAAACGCGCCCTTCGACCCTATGGACCTCACTGTCCCTACCACCAYCCAAAATGATGGCCAAAAACAAGACGAATGGGACTCACGAAATGACGACTGCGCGGTCGAGGTCAATCAGGTTTTTCTACGGTATGATGGTGTTGTAATGGGTGTGTCTGCCTTTTTTTGTTGTTTCTTCAAAACCTCGGAATGCTCATAAATCCCCTCAAGTTATCTTCGTAAACCCTCTTGCGCCAATACCCGTCAATACCTCTGGCATTTACAAAATGGATTTTTTGAGCTGCCCAGTAATTATGTCCCCAGCCGATACCGCAGGTTCTGCATCACCAGCCAAAAGACCTATTGTCGACAAGGGGAAGTTGTATCTGGCTCTCAGCTACCTTGATTTCGAAGGATGTCAGTGCTCCTTGATAATACCGACCGGCTATATTCATGACTGTGTTTGCGCAGATGTGTCCGCACCAAAATCCCAACTATCCGTCTTTTCAATAAACCGTAAATTATCTGCGTCCGGAAAACCATTATTTGTGAGTGCAGTAGTCGGGGTTCAGCCGCATTGAATAAAATCAGTAATAGGCCCACCAACTTGAAGCTACGCGTGTATTCACTTCCGGTGTACTCACGTATATCGCTTCGTCTGCTCCACATCTTCGGGACAGCCTCCTTCCTGTCGTTGTACTCGATGTTTCTGGCCAGTGGTGCAATACAGCACCAAAGAAACCCAAAGACATTGCCGCAGGCAAAGTTCATATACTCAATTTGTAGGCTTCTCAATCAACATTCTCTTATCATCCAATGCTTTATAAYCTTTTATAAACAGGCCAGACTTGAAGGATAGGGAAGGCTGGGAACCAACTACCGTCAAAGTGCCCTTTAGTTCCGCTGGAAGAGACCGTAAGCAGTTCCAATACAAATATTATCCCCACTCGTAACAGGCCGCCTAGTACCGCTGCAGGCTATATCATCGCCAAACGGTGTCTTGTTAAATACGACTTCTCTTTCATCTCCACAACCACGAATAGGGATTCATCTTCTCCCTGTGCAACGCTATTCTGGTGGTAAGACCCTCTATGCCTCACCCTCAGCCGATAAATACTGAATAATTATAGTGCTGCCGCTCGTTCGCCCCTTGGCTTTGTCTCTTCTGAGTAGGAAGAGYCCATCGGATGTCTGTCATTACCTATCACTTCCTTCAATACCCTTGGATGAAGTTGTTAAGACCTTGAGTGGTGCTATGGCCGTCCTTGATGCCAACGCTAACGGCTTACAGTATGTCTCGACATGGGACATACTGGGTGTAGCGGTTGAAGTATACCGGTGAGCCTCAGCTTCCTGATATCGATTTCGAACTATAGGTTCAACCAAGTATRTACTCTTTTCGAGAAAACGAGCAGGAATTGCAAAGGACGAAGGATCAAGAGAGCATTTGAAGGCCAAATGGCAGACCGTACACGACATATGCTCTGTCGCAGCTTGTAATAGGGTGTTCGGAAATTGTGCAGACGGGGATGGGTATGATCTGGGTAATAGTCCTTCCTTTTCTACTTCTAATTTTTGTTTACCGGATTCTGGGCTTTTCTTAGATGCTGTTTGGCAACTTACTGGATTATCGAACTGGATTATCACTTTGCTTGAACGAATCATGAAGGAATGCGTGATTTTCTGCGACACAACCCCAAAGGATAAAACGGAGGAACCTCCAGACGATCTTTTTGGACCTATTCCAGGTGGGTAAGATRGCTTTTACCAACACACATGCCAACGCGAGAATTGTGTTACAGAGGAACCTAACCGCGCAGAAGCCGGGATATCACCGACGCTACTTCATCTCGTACATCCATTCGCTTTGCAAAACTTGGCCGTAGCCRTGAAACATGTCAGGAAATATCACCAKTATATCGGGTCYYTACCTGCCGGAGCGGAAAACGCCCAAATTGCCAAAGACTTCCTCGTCGATCTTGTTGATTGCTCTGGGGTCAATTTGAGAGAGTTGGAGGCAGTCTTTGAAGCAAATATTTCTGGTGCTCATGCCTTGCTTCGTGGGTTTTCCTGCCACCTTGCCTGACTCCACTCCCTCATGGCTTCTATTACTTTTATAGCGGAGGACTGTCGCGTGGCCCTCGCCTCGTGTCAGCCAACACAGCCCCTACGCGACCAACTGATTTTCATCGTCAAGAATATCACAGACTCGCCGACAGCATTAAATAAGGCTGCGCTGTTTATCAAACCAAAAGATCTCGTCGAAGGTGTCATGAACCTGAGCATAGGAACCCAAAACAAGTATCAAGATGAAGATGTCGTTACCAAGGGCATCGTGATGATTCAGGAGCCGCACTTGAAGTGCTCCAGATGCGGTGGATTATCAAATACTGTGTTTGATTTACAATCGCCCAAGCTAGAGTCGGATCAATGGAGAACTTGGGAGAAGATGTGGACCTCCAGGTGTATATGTGGTGGGGCCTGGATTGGCGAGAACTAGTTTTTATCTGGTGGTTGAACATAATGGTCCTACATACATATCACTTATGATATCCTCCTACTCATAGGTCCCCTTTATATATCAATGTGGGATCACAGACGACTCAAGGCAAACTTCTCTGGCAAAAGGTAGTGGAGGGCAGCGCCCTTGACCTCATCCAATAGTTCCTGCACAAGCTCTAGATCGTAGGAATTGCCATCGTAAAATACATTGACGCGAAGCTGACCACGACCACTAGCTGCGCCGAGGTAGAGTTCTTTGGGACGACAACGGAGTGTGACTCGGGTGGTGACGAGCTGCAAAGTTGGAGTTGCCCCAGAAAGGGGATACAAAACAGGGTATAATCCGTCAACCTGTGCAATCGATGCCCGTCAGAGAAGAGACTAAACAGTGCTGAAGAGAGGTGACTAACAATACCAAAACTCGAACCACCATGACTAAAGACTATTCCCTGCGAGGCCTGTTCTTGCGCAGACAAGACCCGACGATCAACAGTATTATGAAAGGGCGCCTTGCTTTCCCGGTTCTGCGCCACCTCCTTCCCAAGTTGGATTCTGGTTGGCAGCCGTGCTGCATTGATCTCACATCGAAGCGGATGACGAATGACGCGATCAGCTTGTTTTTTAATCAGGCCAGCTCGGTACAAGAAGCGCCCCTTTGAGAGGAGATCTGTGAAGGAGGGTACAGGATCCCCAGGGACCATGTTCGCCGCAGCGCCCAGAGGCATAAAGGGAAGATGGTAGAAAAAGAAACCTATGGCGACGGAGACATTCGTTGCTCCCCCCCTATTATACCATTCTTGATCGAGATGTGGTCGAAGGTTGAGAGGACCGGCGGTGATCATGGGTTCTCTCTTGCGGAACTCCCACTCATCCTGTCTAATTTCGCCACGAGAAAATCTCCGGCAGAGAACTCGTGCGAGTGCAACTTGGCCCAGTATGGGGTATACGACCCCGAATGTCATTCCCGCTCTCCGACAAGACTCGAACATGGCCTGGCTTTCTTCCGTGGTGAATGAAGCCAAAATGTTACACGAGCGAGCTGGTTGATAAGGTGTGAGATTGGTGATTTTGTTGGGTAAGGTGTGTCCGCCCTGATGGAAAGGTGTAATTAAATAAATTGAATACAACACCTAAGATAAGGATTAAACACACACGAAGCTTTGACATACGATTGACGCTGATGGCGGCAGCAATGGCGCGGCGCCATCGTCTCCGGGCGATGCTAAGATGGTGTACCGGAAACAAATCCTCCGAACAAGAAGACAGGGCAAGTCGTTCCTGGATGTCCCACACATCGGTGGAGGTGAGGCTTGCCAGCTGGTCAAGAAAGGTTCTAAGAAGAGTAGCACCAGCAATCCCATCCGACACACTATGTGCTACATGGATCAGAATATTGAACCGCCTTGGTGCGTCGGTCCGGCGAAATACCAGGAGACACGCGAGTAGGTCCTCTGAGAGGAGCCTTGGGGAGTTGAGGATATTTGAGGTGATTGTGTCGGCTTCTTCGGGGGATGCAACATGATGGAATTGCACCTCTCCCGGCCCGCATGATCGCAGATGCTCTTCGCTAACAATGAACCAGAGCGACTGGTTTTCACGCTGCGAAACCCGGGCACCAAGGAGAGGAAAGCGGGATTTGAGGGCTATCCAAGCCCTCTCGACGTTGGCAGGCGAAACTGTTGACTCAACAGCCCCATGCTCAACTTGGATTTCGGCACACTGAAGAGAGTCCGCAGTTCCTTCAAACTTAGCATCCCAATGGAATATCTCCTCTGTCAGGCCGAGAGGACGGGAATAGGTAAAGGGGTGTGACCGTTCGAGAGTCCAGGGAGACGACAGCATCGAGGGAAGGTCCAAGAGCACTACGAACGGATTGTCCGTCCGCTATGTGCCAACCGGCATTCGCTGTACGAGAAAGATCATGTGGACATTTGATATTCAGAACTCGAAAAGCGATGAGGCATGCTCCGTATGGTGAAAGGGCCGGCCGGACGTCATTGGACAGAAAATGATACGATCTCAAGTCGTGTCTGCGCGAATTTCACGTGGACCCGGCAAGTAGGTATACGGATGCCGGGGTGGGAGCGATGGACGGTGTTGGCTCCATTGAGTATGTTTGCGATGTGCCGTGAAATTGATCTTTCACCTGGCAGACACCACTCAGAGCACAATCCACCGAACCGTATATTCACGGGCGTCCGTCAAGGAGGGTGTCAAGTGCAACGAAGAAAGAGGACCGGTATAACCACAAACACAAACTGCCGTGATCATTGCGGAAACATGGTTTGACACAGACAAATCGGTGACCAAGAAGTTTCTGCAGGTTGAGTTAGGTTTCGTCGGGGGCCATGCAGCGGTAGTCTCACATCGGAGGGCGAATTGGGGGGGGGGAAAGTAATGGGTTTACTTGAGTCAATCGGACCGACAGGAAGGGTCCGAGAAGATCTATAGGAGTCTTATTCGTGGCTAGTAGCATGTGGGATCATGGGAGATAACCAACAGTGGTTGAGATATTCATTCCGTCTCCCAACTGGTTGTGCCATTTTATATGAAGGATTGACCGCAATTCCCAAATTGAAAATGAAACCGAAGGCCGCGAAATTTTGAGTATAAACAGCGACAAGAGCAACAATAGTACGATCTCTTTGCCTCCGAGCAATACCGATGTGGGTTGTCCAGGAATAGGTGGTCCAATAGCACAAAATGCCCTTGGGTGTTCTATACCTCGCTAGAAGCCCACTACTAGATTGTCTATGGCTCCCCCTAGGTTTGTGTGGGATCTCGAATGGTCTCGTGATGGAATCAGGGAATTTCTTCTCGCGATCAATATTTGTTGTCTTGCGACATTTGGACACCCCGATCGCCTAAGCATAAACGCTCGAAATTGGGCTGCTACCAGGATGCCGAAGGCTGCTCTTCCTCCACTCCCTCTCTCTGGGCTTTTTGGAGTCGCCAAACCATCTGGACCAACAAGCATGTCTATCCTGACTGAAATAAAATATCTTTTAGGAAAATCACGTCTATTTGTTGAAGCCGATAAACTTGAAAAGCAACATGAAGTCAAAAAAGAGTCAAAAAAGCGTAGTCGACGTGATGCAGTGAAAATGGGACAGGGTGGTACTCTGGATCCCCTCGCGGATGGGGTTCTTGGTATGTCTGCATACCGCAAATGACCTCACCTAAAGTCTCACGAGCAAATAAAGTTGTTGGTATCGGAAGGGGAACAAAGCACTTGAGTCAGTTTCTGGATTGCACCAAGGTGCAGACAATCTTGTCTTCCGGTGCTCTGAGCTCATCTGTCAGCCACAGGAGTATCATGCAACTTGTTTGCTGGGGTGCGAAACCGATACTTATGACAGTGAAGGCAAGCGTGTCCGCCTCGCTCCGTGGCACCATGTTACGAGAGAGAAAGTTGAGGCTGCACTCCCTAAGTTTACGGGCGAGATCCTGCAGACTCCACCGATGTGAACAAGTTCAAATTATATCCGTAAAGGTAAAATCCACTGATGTGATTATGACAGTTTCTCAGCACTCAAAATGGATGGAAGGCCTCTATACGAATATGCCAGAAAAGGAATTCCGTTGCCCCGCCCCATTGAGCCCCGCAAGGTGACGGTCCATTCACTGGAGCTCATTGAATGGAAGGACAGCGATCATGCTTTCAAATGGCCTGAGGAGTCTCTTACGGCCGAGGAGAAGGAGGCTGTTGAGGCGGCCCTCAAAGGCGCGGAAGACAATGTTTCCCTTGGAGATGAAGTGGAGGGCACTCGGAATGACGAGAACCCCGCTGCGTTTGTTCTCAAGATGAAGGTCTCTGGCGGGACATATGTTCGCTCCATCGTTCACGATCTTGCACGCCATCTGAAGTCTGCTGGCCATGTTGTTACTTTGACGCGTACGCGGCAAGGTAAATTTGTTATTAATTCAACGGAAGATGGGGATGTATCTTGCTTGCGCTGGGATATATTTCAAAGAGCCTCCGAAAATTCTGGAGGAGAAACCGACGAAGAGGGGTGGACTGAGTGGGAAAGAGAAGTACTCGATAGCCTTCAGGTGATAGATAAGTAACATCTTTTTTCGCACAAACGGTATGGTATTATCAGGCTCAAAACTTCGGCAGAACTGACGACATTCTAAGGTCACAAGTCTCGCTACCCATGGATGATTCAGGACGAGACTTCCGCTGGTGTAACATAAATGCTCACGAGACATGTTGTCATCTCTCGCCTGGGATCACCATCTGATATGCAATCTTCTTCAAGCATCGTTATTGGGCTCACAGACAGGACCCATGAAGTCTTTTGTGTTCGAGGTGCAATTTAGTCTCTTCCTAATCGACTTGTCCTGGACGGATAAAATATTAAGGCTATTTAAATGATCCCAAGAAAACAACCGTGGCCACCCAATGGTAGCAAAGGAGTATGTGTGTGCTTGCGCTTCGCTCTTATCCACGTACTATTCTTTGGCCTGAACAATCATCCTCGAACCGAAGTATCAGCCATTTCATCCGCTTTGGGTGTTCTGACCGATCTTGCGTTCAGCTCGCAGAAGGCACGGATCTTTGAGCACGTAATCTCAAAATCTCCAAGCTCCATGCGTATTTAAACATCTCCTAGTCTTGCCAGAGCGGCACATAGGGAAGGATAAAGGAAGTAGGCACATGCCTGGGAAATTTCATTATGTTAGGGCAGTTTTGGCTCATGAGAAGCTCGTTGGACGCGAAGGTCCGTACCCAGTTCGTTTAGCGACCTGTTGTGCGACTCGAGAGTGGATCAGGCCGTTCCATGTCGCAAGAATAGAAACGCATCGGTCTGCTAACGGAGCATCAGGATATCAACAAAAGGTTACTAGTATGGGCTGGTACAGGCTGGTACCCGATGAACGGAGAAACCCAGGTCACGGTCCGGACAAACTTTGCTTCTCGTTCTCGGTCCGCAGGGACCGGACCGAACCACTGCCACTAGCACCACCCCGAGGGTTTATATATCATGGCCGTCCGAAATTCTGTGGATCCTTCATCCCCAACTGCCAACTGATCTTGTAACCATGGCCGCGAACGGATTAAACGGTGTTTATGGCCATCATTCGTTTGCCAGGCCTCTGAAAGCAGGCATCTATGCGCCCATTCCATCCTTCTTCTTACCCAACACAGAGGATCTCGGTGAGTGTTTAGGTGACATGGCTTGCAAGTCCTCCCTTGGTAACATATACTTATCAGATATCCCTTCGTTTGAGACACACGTGGTCTGGACTGCTCAGGCTGGCGTTGGTCCAGTGATTGCTGGTTCAATGGGAGAAGCAATTCACCTCTCGCATGCTGAGAGAGTCAAACTTATCCACACGGCCCGGAAAGCGTTGGACAAGGCTGGCTTGTTTCATGTTCCTATCATTGCAGGTACAGGGGGAGGTAGCACGAGGGAGACCCTAGAGTTGACTAAAGAGGCTGCTGGAGCCGGAGCTGATTACGCTCTTGCAATTATGAGCGGGTACTTCGCTGGCGCTTTGGCGGGTAACCGGGACGCTTTGAAAGCGTACTGGACTGAGATTTCGGAGAAGAGTTCTATTCCAGTTATGATTTACAACTGTGAGTTGGTTCCCTGCTCAGTGTTATGGTTCTGATAGTCCGTTACAGACCCCGGGGCGAGTGGGGGAATCGATTTGGACTCTGATCTGATTACGGAATTGGCCAAGGAATGTCCGAACATCTGCGGTGTCAAACTCACGTATGTAGCTGGAGCATCCATTCGCCTATGGTCCGCTGACCGGCCCCCATGTACAGCTGCGGTAATGTTGGGAAATTGACGAGAATCGCTGATGATATTTCCCAAGCCTCATTTGCAGCAGACCATCCTCGCCATAACTCCAACGCACCTTTCCTCGTTTTGGGGGGATTCACCGATTTTGTCACACCGTCCGTATTCGCCAATGGACACGGAGCCATAACTGGGCTTGCCAACATTGCGCCAGTTGAGCCTTGCTTTCTTGCCCAGGTTTTCAAATATCGGAGAACTGAGACTCTGTCCTCTAGCACTCGGTTGTGAAGCTTTTCCAATTGTCTGAGGCAGCTCGCAAGGACTTGTCTTTGCTCCCAGAGGCTCAACGAATTCAAGGGATTGTAGCGCGTGCTGACTATACGATTGCAAAGACTTCAATTTCTGGGACCAAATATCTCCTCGAGAAGCTTTATGGTTATGGTGGCCTCCCTCGAAAGCCATTGCCACCGATATCTATTGCTGCCGCTGAAACCCTCTGGAAGCATCCCCATACACAAGCTCTGGTGCACCTGGAGCGTGAGCTGAGCGGAAAGATTGTAACTTAACGGTAAATGTTGCTTGTCGCTAGTTTCAAAAGTAGCATATCTGACCGTTGGCGGGCCTCATAGAATGCACTGTAGCTCGTCTCCTCTCTTGGTATCACTGAAGATTTTGTTATCATGTATTTTTTCCCCAAACGCTACACGACCATTTGCTCTTATTTCTAATGTCAAATATTCTCACCGATGTGGCACAAGGAGCTTCCGGACCCAGGAATCCGTTTCTCCAGATGGAATGATTCGCTCTTGGTCAATTGACTCGAGGAATCATAACTGAGGTTTTCGAGTCTGGTCTCGAGGCTCGATGGCAGACAGTGACGTTCGCACTGGTATGACAAGGACAGATCAAGACAGCAAAGATTTCCCATGTGCATATAGGTGCCTTTTCCTCGGCCTACTGACAATCGCGTCCCTCGAGAATCACGTGGCGGCCAGAAAAGCTGGGCATTAAGAACCATCGAGAGCGTATAGTTGATAAATATGGCCGGGAGCGTTTGAGTTTCAACCGTCGCCTAGCAGATTTTCCTACGGTTTTTGGAGTGTCGGGAAGTGGGGGCCGGATTTCGGAATTCCTGGGGATGGGCGCTTTGCGCCTCACTTCCCAGCATCAGTATATCTATACCGCCGGTTATATTATAGGCACACGTCCGACGGTCGATAGTGAATCGATCTTCTTGATATGCAGTCGAGCATCACTCCCATCCTTGCTCCAACCGGCTAGCGTGCGCTGGTGGACGTGATCTAGAAAACCGATGACATCTGCATTACGGTCAGTCGAGTGGGTGCAGGCACCTGGTATTGAATATGACGGCAGTTGGGAGTTGGCATCTGTGGGGAATCCTGGGGCGTTGCAGGGCGGCCTTGCACGTGGCGCCTGTTGTCGGCCCGCTTCCCACACTTCCAGCGGCTTTCTACGGCCGTTCGCTTCAGCAGCCGGACTTGCGCCAAACATTGCGGAATCAGAACACGACTCCCTCAGAAGGTCGCTTGCCAGGTCAACGTTGCTTTACTGAACACCACACACCGCAGGGCACGCAGTATGGCTGGAGGGCCATCGCATGCACTAGAAATCGCGACTAGAGGTCGTTATCTTACCTCCGTCTTCCTTACGAGGATACCCAAGCTAGGTTGGCTGTGTTTCGTTAATGGGCTTTGTGATGAGTCTGAAGCTTGTGCCTCTTGTTGAAAGGTCCTCGGTGTTTTCACACTACAGCACGGCGGTGGAACGATGGCTCCGATAAGCCTACAGCTAAACCAGAAGGGATTCCCTATTCGTCGCTAACGGTCGGCATTCCTCGCGAGATCTTCCCGAACGAGCGACGTGTATCGCTCACCCCGCAAAATGCAGCATTATTGCGCAAGAAGGGGTTTTCTCGAGTCCTTGTTGAGCGCAACGCTGGTGTTGAAGCTCAGTTTCTAGATGAACAATACGCGGCAGCCGGTGCCACTCTCCTCTCTCGAGACGAGTTATTCAAACAGTCAGATATCCTGTTGAAAGTAAGACCGCCCCTGAGCGGCCAAGAGGTGGAGGGTATCAAGGAGGGAAGCACCGTGATCTCTTTCCTTTACCCGACACAAAACAAGGCAATTGTAGATGCACTTGCCGCTCGCAAAACTAACGCATTTGCGGTCAGTTTTTGAGTCAATTAGCGTGTTAGCTAGGCTTGACGCTCCTTCCCAGATGGACATGATACCCCGAATCTCGCGCGCCCAGGTTTTCGATGCTCTGAGGCAAGTCGACATATGACATCAATTGACAAATTCGTTACCCTGATTCAGTTCAATGGCCAATATCGCAGGCTACAAGGCTGTCTTAGAAGCGTCGAACCATTTCGGTAGATTCTTGACTGGTCAGGTCACCGCGGCGGGGTAAGTCGCTATGTTTACCGTTCTCCCGTCGCGCTTTACCCATTCTCTCTCCAGTAAGGTACGCTATCGGCGAGCCAACTGGACGGTGCTATCCGGCTCAATCATTATAGATTCCCCCTGGCAAGGTTTTGGTCATTGGTGCCGGTGTCGCGGGTCTCAGTGCAATTGCAACGGTAGGTGCCTCAGTTTTGAGAGGGAGGAAATGAATGCCCATCTGTTTCCAGGCAAGGCGACTTGGAGCCATTGTTCGCGGATTCGACACGCGACCCGCAGCCCGGGAGCAAGTACAGTCGCTCGGGGCCGAGTTCTTGGAAGTTTCTATCAAAGAGGATGGCAGTGGTGCCGGGGGTTATGCTAAGGTCATGTCTAAGGAATTCATAGAGGCAGAAATGGCGTTGTTCAAGGAGCAATGCCAGGATGTTGATATCGTTGTCACAACTGTAAGTCAATTTGGTTTATCTTTACTGGTGGCAACTAACAGTGGGTCCATCGTAGGCACTCATTCCTGGCAAACCTGCGCCCAAGTTGATCACATATGATATGCTTGCTGTCATGAAGCAGGGTTCCGTAATTGTTGATCTAGCAGCGGAAGCTGGTGGTAACTGCGAAGCCACTAAACCTGGCGAAGTTGCTATTCACAATGGCGTCACTGTTATCGGTAAGGAATATCCACAAAGCCTTCTAAATTTTATTCCTAATATGCTTAACAGGTTACACGGACTTACCGTCGAGACTTCCGACCCAATCGTCAACCTTGTACTCCAACAACATCACCAAGTTTTTGTTGTCTATGGAGAATAATGGTAAATTTCTGATTGATCTTGAAGATGAAGTTGTCCGGGGGTCTATTGTTGTTCGCAACGGTGAAGTTCTTCCTCCAGCACCTCGCCCTCTTCCTCCCCCAGTTACCGCACCCCCAACTCCCACCGCGGCAGAAAAAGAAGCGTCAGTAGCGATTACCCCTTGGCAGAAGGCTACAAGAGAGGTTGCGACTGTTACTGGCGGAATGGGAGCCGTTGTTGTTCTGGGAAAAGCTACAGGAACTGCCTTCATGGACAGCTTCTTCACTTTTGGTCTCGCAGGTTTAGTTGGCTATAGGTGGGTGCAGTGAATTCCATTTTGCCGCCATATTTATGTCGTTGCTAGAGTAATTTGGGGCGTCACTCCCGCTTTGCATTCGCCTCTGATGTCCGTTACTAACGCTATTTCTGGATTGGTAAGTTCCTTCTTATTGAACGCGGGGTAATCCTCATACCATGCCAAGGTCGGGGTCGCCGGCATGTTCGTCATGGGTGGTGGTTACTTTCCGGGGACCATTCCTCAAACTCTCGGCGCTTTGGCTGTCCTGCTCGCCACTATCAACGTCTCGGGTGGTTTCATAATCACTAAGCGTATGCTTGACATGTTCAAACGTAGGTTTTAGCCRTCCTTGTCTGCCTTAAATATTAACAAAGATTGTAGGCCCAACCGATCCTCCGGAGTACCCCTGGTTGTATGCAATTCCTGCCACCGTTTTCACTGGCGGTTTCCTCGCTGCCGCAAGCACTGGTATGGCAGGACTTGTTCAAGCAGGATACCTGACCAGCAGTATTCTTTGTATCGGTAGGTGTGATGCTTGTCGAATGAGAGATTGTTTGACCGACTTTGAGCCAGGATCTCTATCTGGTCTCGCTTCACAGACAACTGCCAGGCAAGGAAACATTCTCGGTATTTTGGGTGTTGGATCTGGTGTCCTTGCCTCTTTGGCTGCCGTCGGTTTCCCTACCGAAGTCATCRGTCAGTTCGCTGGTGTCGCCGCTATTGGAGGTCTTATTGGAGCCATCATTGGACGGCGTGTAACTGCAACGGAGTTACCTCAAACTGTTGCATTACTTCACTCGATTGTTGGCTTGTCTGCTGTCTTGACAAGCATTGGTAGTGTTTTGCAGGACGTCGGCCATCTTTCAACGTTACACATGGTGACTGCTTATCTGGGTGTTGTTATCGGTAGGTAGAGTTCTAAAGATTGTTTAATTATCTTCACTGACGGGTTATAGGTGGTATTACTTTCACCGGCTCCATTGTTGCATTCCTCAAGCTTGCTGCGCGGATGTCAAGTAGGCCCTTGGCATTGCCCGGAAAGCACTTGATCAACACCACGTTATTGGGTGCTAATGCTGCGACGATGGCTGGTTTCCTTTCGTCTGTGCCAGCAACACCCATGGTGGCTGCCTCCTTCCTTGGAGCAAGTACAATCCTCAGTTTCGCCAAGGGTTACACGACAACTGCTGCCATTGGCGGTGCTGATATGCGTGCGTGTTTATTTCAACTTCACAAACATAAATGTTGACGTACTCCTTCATCCTTAAGCCGTGGTAATCACTGTTTTGAACGCATATTCGTAAGTGGGAGTTACCCCTGATTCATGGCTGTGTATCTGAGTTACTTGTAGTGGATTCGCCCTTGTGGCGGAAGGTTTTATGTTGGACAACCCGCTCCTAGTAACCGTCGGTTCGCTTATTGGTGTTAGCGGCTCAATCCTATCATACATCATGGTAAGTGCAAGTTCTATTTCTGTTCATCGTGCGGTTTGTTTAAACCCGTGTATTGCAGTGTGTTGCCATGAACCGGTCTCTAGTCAATGTGTTATTTGGAGGTATCAATGCACCAGTCGCTTCCGAGACGAAGATCGAAGGGACGATTACCAAAACCACAGTTGATGAGACTGTAGAAGCGCTTGCAAACGCCGACAATGTCATTCTGGTATATCATCAATCATGCAGTCCTCGATTGCTTTCTCACCATTGACCGTCAGGTGGTTGGTTACGGTATGGCAGTGGCCAAAGCGCAGTACGCCATCTCCGAGATCACTGCTTTGTTAAGAGCCAAGGAAGTTAACGTTCGGGTGAGTTTTCAGCGCCATATGGAAGGTTTGATGCGCCCAGTTGATCATCTGTCTTGACGGTCAGTTTGCCATCCACCCGGTCGCTGGGCGCATGCCTGGGCAGTGCAATGTACTACTTGCTGAGGCCTCGGTCCCTTACGACAGTGAGCGTTTGTGGTGTTGCCATTTGAATCCTCGTTTGACCAGATATGGATTATAGTTGTTTTCGAGATGGACGAGATCAATGACGACTTCAAGGAGACTGATGTGACATTGGTCATTGGCGCCAACGATACAGTCAACCCCATTGCCCTTGAGCCAGGCTCGGCTATCGCTGTAAGAGATGAATGCATTCCCCAGAATTCAGCTGATGAAACGTGACTTTTGCCAGGGCATGCCCGTCCTTCATGCGTGGAAGAGTAAACAGGTCATTGTCATGAAACGTGGCTTGGCCAGTGGCTATGGTGCGTAATCAACCGTATCATTTAGACTGCGCTCCCCCAACCAGTCTTTATTTCCCAAAACAGCTGATGTTCCAAATCCAATGTTCTACATGCCCGGTACTAGAATGCTTTTCGGAGATGCCAAGGATACGTGCGAAGGTTCGTAAGCGAGAGTTTGTCCCAGAGAACGTTGGTTCTGATCGAKGTTTGGCTCCCGGCACAGCTATTAAACGTGGTTTGGAATCCCGCGCTTGAAAAGGACGATGGTTTGACCGGGCCCTCTTGGCTCTCACCGCATGGTAAAGGGGTGGATTGTGATACGGAACGTGCGTAGTATCTGGATTGATGGTCGTTGCAAGGCGATGATCTCTGCAATATCGTTGTACCTGAGTCTGGGAATATTTTGTATATAGAGTTGCRCTTGTTCAAAACGAGCGGTGATCTCGTTTCCGCGTTCGTTAATATATATAAGGACTTCGAATTCTTTGATGTTATACATGCACGCGCCTGTTCTTATCGGTCACAGCACTCCAAGGTCCGGGTTGGAGTTCATGGGTTGGACTGCTTTCGGTGTACGAAGGTTTTCTGTATACTACGAAAAGTATGGTATTGGTATAGTCAGGCTGAGGGTGTGAGGTCCAATTGAGGAATTATACGACGAGATAGCAGATGGGAGTGAGCTCAGGTAGTAGAGTAGAAATGGGTCATGTGGTCTATGGATAGATCGGAGGTAAAAATGGYGAACCGATAACGAAAAATGTCAATAAGGAAACAATAGAGTTGTAGCTTTCGTGGTTCGAGAAGCGSTGGGGAATAAATGGAGAGGGTGTTGTCTGWTGTTGTGTGAGACACAGTGGAGGGGATTCCAAACCAATTSGCSCCATMAGGCGTTGACATCGCTTATGGTAAAAAGTTCTACAGAGAAAAAAAAARGGGGGGGGGRARRAWWAA
>JAECYV010000006.1:894607-1107709 GCA_023014305.1 Lepiota subincarnata
CSKSGKWACGTCATCGAGTATAGATAGTCTTTGTCTTCTCGGAATCTGTAAATGACGGGGAACATGTGAGGGTCGAGGACGCGGAAGATAAGGAAGTCGTTGAGGAAACTGTAGTGAGGCCACCATAAGAGTGGGTTGACATCGGCACAGGGGCAGGCGATCGWAGGGATTCCAGATATCGCTTCTCGTTTCTTCCGATCCAACTCCATCCAGTAGATATAGGATCCTTGGCTAGTGAGATGGGTAGGAAGACCAGTCGTTTGGGTTGAGAGTTGTACARCCATGTGGCGATGAGGACGACGATAGAACCCAGAAGGAACGTGAAAGAAATTTTGAAATCGAAGAGAGCGACTGAAGCAAGGAAGGAGATAACGATGCTCAGGCTAGTCGCGAAGCCTTTTAGAATGTTGTCGGAATATTTGATAACCATTGCTGTAAGGAGTCCGCCAAAGACTTGAACGGCCACTGTTGCCCATGCCCATGCGCCAAAATTCCGGAAGGCCAGTGATAAAAAACTCCCAATTCCACTAGCCGATTGGGCACTGTATGAGAAGATGACAGGCACCAATGCTGGTAGTAAGGAAAAAAGGGATAGCTGGACGTTGCGAACCCAGAGGTCAGCCTGAGAGTTCTTCAAAACCATCTCGAAATAGACTCCGGCCARGCCGGATGTGAAGCAGGCAGCTGCCACGGCCACGAAACCTTTTAGTGCATGTGTAGGATGATTGGGTGGATCTCCCGCTGCGCCTCCATGTGCACCTGCCTGTATTTGCACAATGCCTACACCAAGGGCTAAAAATAAGAGGGACACCCATTGGATCGAGGAAAGCTTCTTGCGGAGCAGCATGACCGAGAATGCGGCAGTGGTAAGGATTTTCATTTGGTAGGTGACCTGGAACGTCGCGGCCTCCAGGTTAGTTGCGGCAACGTATTGCAGGTTATTTTGGATAACTGGATTTCAAAGTGTGAGCATTCCAAGACCGCGACGTACATGAGGAGAATGGAGAACAAACCATAAAGTATTGCAGGTATGGAGAGCTTCCAACAGTCTGGACTAAAAACATCTCTCCACAATTTCCGTAGTCGTCCCAYCACACCTCTGTTTCCAATCTGAGTCATGTCATACATAGGGGTCTGTCCGGTGTCTAGTCGTGAGAATGCGATGATGAGCGAAATCAAGCCCTTCAAAATTTCATTCATGAGAACAGCAGTTGCTGCCGAGTAGGTTCGTGAAGGTGGCGTTGAGACGCGAGAGTAGTGCATAATAATCGCCAACCCGGAATTTTGGACTGCTAATGTTACTAGCCTGGTGGGGGTCGTGAGCATGGGGCATGTTTTGGGGTGTGGTGAAGGAAGAAGACTGACGATATATATTTGAGTGGAACGCCCCAGAGGGATGGGACGACCTGGGCGGGGGCGGGGTTGGGTAGGCCGAGGTCGTCATCAGCGTCGTGGTCGCTGTGGGGGCAGGAGATGTGGAGGGGCGGGAGGGGCAGGGACATGGTGGGATGTGGAGAGGGGGAGGGGATGGCCATCCGTCGCGGATAATTTATTGTATGATTTGCTATTTCCTTTTGCAGACTCTGATCACGGCTGTTGCTGCGGCGGGGCACAGCCACTGCTTTTGCCCCATCCAGTTCTGCTCCGATATTCCCTCGCAATGGCTTGGCCTTGCCTTGGCTACGGCCGCGTGCGCGCTTGCTATACATATTGTGTACCAACCTACTGTACAGTCTGTTCTCCGTCCCTCTACTTCCTCCCACCCCACACAGTGCCCTTCTGATCATCGCCATACAAGTTGTAGATGCTATACGTTGGACTACGATAGCTTGTGTATCCATCTGGGTTGCTGTGCTCCAGCGCCATCTGGGCCAGTGACGGAAGTTGCGGCGGCGAGGGCACACGCGGAGGCCTGTCTCCGGTCCGTAGCTCACTCCTCGTGGTCGCCAGACTGGATTTCGTTCCCAAAGACTTACTGGCGACCAGTGTTGGTCCAGTCAGGCTTGTCACCAGCTTCGTACCCGGCATACTGTTGCCAGTCGACATTGCCTTAATATCTTCAGCTGACATAAGGCTACCCGAGGCGATGGCCACCACACTTCGTGTTGTTGTCGCAACCAAGTGATGTCGGCGCTCATCTGAGACTGGATCAGTCCGACCACCGTCGCCCAAACTAGTTGACATTCGCTTTTTTTGACTCCTCTGTTTCAACAATCGCCTAGACTCCACAATGCTGAGGGAATCATCAGGGTACAGGCTGGGCTGGGGTGATAAAATCAGCTCATCAGTCGCGGGCGAGGATAGGCCGAGCGCTTGTGTCAACTCCTTGGCCCTCTGCCGCTCTGATTTCAGATTCGGCGAATCCGTACCTCGAATCGATGTTCCGTCCCCAAGTCTAACTCGAGTAGCAATGCCATAAGTCGTAGGCACCCCGGATAAGGTGCGAGGGTATGRACMCGTCGGATAATATGGAGATTGTATACGAGTCCGGTTTTCTGCTTTGGTTGCATAGGCCGCGCAAGGGGAATCAAGGGCCTCTAGGGGCATGAATCCCATCGACTGGATGGGTGAGGTCACATCGGCACCATCATAAGCTAGACCAATGGACGTGCGAGACCCTCTATGGCGTTCCTGGTAGATGGAGTTGCCCCTGCTTTTCCTTAGAGTCCTGGACCTCCGCTTCGTAGCCTCACGTGCTTCGGCAGTATATGCTGTCCCAGCCTCCTTTGACGCCAAGTGTGTCGTCTTCGGCATTCTGTGGGTGACCCGAGAAATTTCTGCCGGGGCTTGTTGCAATATTGGCTGCCCTGCGCTGAGAGGCTGTGAATCAGCGTGATAGTGGCCACTGAGATGGTAAACGGCAGGATTATGAGGAAAGGCGACTTGTGGCGGAAGAGGCGGATTCCCAGATCTCAAAATATCTTCTCTCTTTGYCTTACTGGCATCGTACATTGCATTGTTTTGTGGATAGGTTACCCAAGACCAGGCAGGGTTGGCGCCGGACCGTTGAGAAAACCGTTCGTTAGGACCAAAGATAGGTGATTCTTGGATGACGGGTACTTTTTCCTCATCAGTAACAACATTTTCAAGCTTAGGCAATGAGGGCTTAGGGAATCGCCGCCGTCTTGGAGGGTTGAGCCAACGCCATGCTACACACATTCCGACAAGGAGACAAGAACCACCGATGGCAATCAGAATAGTGGCAGCCAGGGGCAGAGGAGGCCGAYCTCTCGCTTGAGGCCCCGTTGGTAAATCTGGAGCAGTCAGCGGCTGAGCAGCGGTGGCGTTGGCGGTAAAAGTGTCGATAGCTATTGTGCTCGGGGTTGTTGCCAGAGCCGGAGTCCATGAAGYCATCTCAGAAGAGGGTTGTAGAGTAGGCCGAGTTGAAGCTATCGGGAGGTGTACTATTGAAGGCCCCACMAGCGTACCGGATGGTGGGTGGCCAGCTCCCCTTTCGTGTGTCGGGCGGAGGCCAGTGTCCGGAGTTGGGTTGGGAACCGAGGTGATTTCTCCAGCTTGGTTAGGTGTGTGTAGGGGCACCGACCTGTCTGTTGCATCTTCCTGACTTTGGTGGAGCGCAGGCTGGTCATGTAGGTCGAAAAAGAGGCTTCTATTGACTCAATTAGGTTGCGAGCAGCGAATTACTTTATGTGGCTAGAATTTGACCTGTTGATAGGTGGGGAGTTCTGAAAATTTGTGTTCCTGGGAATAATGATTACGCCCATGAGTGAAATTTGATAGTCTTAACAAGAGCGGCCAGCGCGGGTGGGATAGGTACAAGGTGGAGATGAAACAAGTTCAAGTTGTCGACGCGTCTGTTCGGAGACATCCAGGAAAAGAACGCGTTGTGTCACGTGCAGCAATGATAATGTACTTACTTAGGAGCCATCCATTCCTCTGGATCTTCCCCATAGGCTTATGGGCTTTTACTCCCGAAACAGAGAAAAAAGCAAACCCCACCTGTGCTCACCTCGCTGTCATCCTTTCCTCAAATCTTCGTTGCACCAATAAAGGCTGCATCCCAGTTGATTGTACGCACCTCTGGTTACGTTGAGGCGTCAATCGTTCACGCGTCTGTTCTCCTCCAGCCTCAGTCAACCTCTCTTGGCATCAAGGCTACAAGCAACCCGTACTGTCGCTCGCGCGAGATGAGCGTGTTTGATGGGAGTCTAAGGTACTTCCGGGTCATTTTTCTCATTGATTGCACACCCCTTGACAGCCTTTGTGGCAATTGCATAGCGACTTGGAGGAGGAGGAGGAATCACAGGCCACCCAATTGATTCATGCAGCGCTCAATCAATCACCAGAACCTTTTGGCAGCGTCATGCCGTCGACCAAAGGCACTCCAATCGGTTCTTATACTTCCTCAAGGAATTCCGCTTCCAGCGCTACACATCAATACCATTTTCATGGATTRGCGGCAACGCAAACACAAACACAGCTATACGAGGAGGAGGACTGTGTTAATGATGATATGATACCCGCCGAGGGCTCACAAAAGGAAAACTTTGTAGTGGGAGGAGGACGGAACACTGGAAAGGATGCTAAGTGGAGTATGCAGTTGGCGTCCCATGGGCCGGCTTTGAAAAGCAATACAGCAGTGGGTGGGAGGTCGGGCCAAACTCCCGGGCCCGCAACAAAGGTAACCTTTTTGAGGTTAAATGTATGTGGCCGTTCCGCTGATGTCATCTTTTCCTTCCTTTCATCTCGTTTCTTTCAATCCACAAGTCTCCCAGCGGGCCTACTGTTACCTTTCAGTCTCCCACAAAGCCGCCATCAACTATCCACAACAGAATGTCTCATTACTCACGCCAAAGAAATGCTCGGTCACACTCCCCCGACCTTTCACAAGATTCGTTTGCCCAGGGAGACTCTCAGTTGGACGAGGAAAAGTTTCTTGTGACCTCAAAGAAATTCACCATGCCTTTGTCCGATCTCGCTCGTGGTACTGACCTCTCGGACGAAGATCAGCCTTCGAAGACATCCAGCAGACGCTCGCAGGTTACCCAGTCGTGCTACTTTTCTCCAGCTGTTATTCGTGGTGGTGATGACCCTCCACCTGTTATCTTGGTTCCATCCACCCCCTCACARTCCGAAAGTTCTGAAAACTCCCGAGACGAAATATCTCGAGTGAACCCCTTACCTCAGGCCGACACGGACAGCTTCGAGCAAGGCCAAGATACCCGTATGATAATAGACAGCGAYTCTAACAAAGGTTCCGAGCCTTCCCAAGGTTTCGACGACCAAGAGGAAGTCGCTGAGGTTCAAGATTTGTACTCTAGCAAACTGAAGAGATTTGACCATCCTCGTTTGCCGTCAAATGCTGGGGCTACCTCAATATTTTCTTCCCAGCAAGCAACTCAAGTAGCGTCCCAGGATGAACCCTACAACCACATGCAAGTCAGTTCGAGTGGKGTTGCAACAACACAYCCCTCGACCTACACTGGTCCCCGGAGTCTGCTCGACAGCATGAACCCACACAAGCGGAGCCGATACCAACACCTTATCCAATACACCCCAAGCTCGCCCATATCCCCACTTCCCCAGCAATTTCCTGCAGGTCTCGTTAAACCAAGTAAAGATTGGGAGGAAACTCAACCTTCGGAACCCACGCAATCAAACGCGATCCCACCTTTCAGAGTTGTTTCACCCCCACGGACGGTGTCTCCAGAGAAACCAGCTCAACGTCARCTCCCACCCCTACTTTCTGCTGATACGATGGACGTTGTTCCTGATTCTGAGCCTCTGCGGGAGCGAACCGTGCTGTCCACAGTTGAGGAGCAACGTTCTCTCGAGGGGARCAAGGAGGCGCAACTTCCGAGGGGTCGACCTGTGGGGTCGAATGATAGCGAGGCGACTGAAGACAGTGACATTCTGCCACCAGAGCTCGTCACACGCGAAGGAGCGCGGGAAGAGAGTGGAGCGAATCAAGGAAAAGAGGAGGAGGAGGAGGAGGAGGAGGAGGAGGAAAAGGAGGAGGAGGAAATAGGGAAAACAAAGGCGATCGACAGCGATGACGATGAAGATGAAGATGACGTGCCTCTCTCCGCACGTTTTCACAGAAACAAAGGCAAGATGCCTGTATTGAACAACGGAGGACGTGGGCCTTCCCATGTGTACCATTCCAAGGCCAAGGTATGTGCAAGTGTATTGGTTGATCCCACCTTTCTAACCTTCTGAGATTGACAATAATACAACGGTTGCTCGATCTGTCACCGATACTAAGCAGGCTATCCAAAATCTTCCACACCAGCGAGCTCACAAAATATCCAACCCCAAGCCTCGTGTTACTGGTTTGCCTGACGAAAGCGCCGTCTCATCTTCTGTGCCAGAACAAGATCATGTTCGTCCCGCTCGTTTGCGAAAGCCCTCCCTCAAAGGAGTGGCTGCCTTAAATAACAAGGGGAAGCAACCGATACGCAAAGCAGCCACCCGYGCAACATCAGTGGCAACATCTATTCGCAGCCACCACTCCGCGACTATTGAGACTGAGGATGAYTTGAAAGAAGAAGCCTCCGATAGCGAGCGGGCCACAGAGCCAGCAATAGAAGACGAAGACGAAGATTATATGGAGCCTGAGATTCCTCWGCAGAATCTGAAGCGTAAACGAGGTCGTCCTGCAAAAAGCAAGTCCATGAATCATGCTACTACGACACCTCGCACTCGAAACACGAAGCGACTCAAGTCTGCCGGTTCAACTATGTCCAGAATGGATGCCACTCGTGTTTTCGCCTTGTGGAAGCAAAACAATCTCTGGTATTCAGGGRTTATCCACGAACATATCGCAGGTACTACGTACTCCATCAAGTTCGACGAYGGATTTGAGACTGCTGTTAACATCGAGARCATGCGGTCTTTCAGCCTTCGCATTGGGGATTTCGTTCGGATAGATAAAAGGGCCAAGGATCACAARGTGGTCAAAGTCAACCACAGGACAATGAAGATCGACGTCGATGTTGGAGGAGATGTTAAAGAGTACCATATTGGAGATATCGGCATCTCCACAAAAACCATAAACCTTATGTGGGRGGACCGAACMATCGACARTCGCACGATAGTTCCAGCYACAAAGGAGATTGATGTCAAAMTAAGTCCATCTCCCTCTCGCTCAGCTACGAGTCTCCATTCTCTCAACAAAGGTCCACGTTCATCAAAYAAATTCCTGCARAAAGTTGGCCTGGTGGTCAGTCTCAGTGGGAACAATACRAAYGACAAGACAAAAGATGGTCGGTCTCGGTCGGACATCTTGAACGCTGTCCGAGATAGCGGAGGCGTTGTTGTGGACGATCTGTTCAAGTATCTGAAAATGGATATATCTTATTCTGCCAATCGATGGTTCATCGACCGYGCCGACATAAAGTGGACCGGCGAGCCCAAAGAGCTTCAGCGTTTGTTTCTTTTGGCTGATGATTGTAAYCTGAAGCCTAAGTATCTGATGGCGCTGGCATTGGGSATACCTTGTCTCTCAGTCAACTGGTTGTATGATTGCCTCGAAGCTGTGAGCCTCTCATGTCAAGTTGATTTCGGGCCACTGAATAATTTATGATTTGTGATGATTACAGGGAGAAGAACTGGAATGGCGGTCCCATCTATTGCCTCAAGGYCGACCCACTTCCTTCGAYATATTACCCTCCCAGCAGATCGACCTAAGTTGGGGAAGCCGTTTGGACCACCTCTCTGACATTATGTCGAATCCCATCGCGCCAAAGATACTTGATGGTAAATCTGTGCTTTGTGTGGGGCCGGATTTGACCCCGAAGAACAAAGTAAGRAGTCTCRCTCATCAGACTYGAGTGAGCTACAGAGATTCTTATACCYACCGTTACCTTTCCCAGGACACAGACAAGGCGTCAGAGGCGGCGAACTACATTGTGCGKATCATTATCGCCATGGGTGCCACCAAGGTTGAGTCTGTTCGCCACGTGGATTATGCGGCTAATCCACTTTCACAATACCACCTCTTGGTTATCCGGGAGAAAGAACAATTCACAAGAGCCTACAYGCAAACCTACACCGTGGATTGGAATTGGGTGAAAGACAGTCTCATCATGTCCCGCATGCTCCCCTATCCGAATTGGACAATTGAAGACGACTCACAGTGTTCCCAGAGCCTGTAGCTTCGGGGTTTGTCGCAACTATTTGTTCTTCTCGTCGACTCTGCTAAATTAATGTAATTGTAATTGTAATGCACCTCACATGGGCGTGGTGCTACCCAAATCTCCTAGTATTTACCTGTATATAGATCTTGATGTTAGATACAATTAGCTAGCATAATTACCCCACCTTCACCAAACCAATTCATGGCCCACTCACAACTCACTGTCCACCAAAATTGAAAAGGCTCTCCGCGGCAGGACCAAGTTAACTTACTATTTGTGCTTGGTTGTGTTCCGCTGAGATCACGTGCATCCTATTCTGAGGAACGCTCTAAGGGGCCAACTACCCCTCCTTCTGTTACCCTTTCTCCCCCTTATTTAACCATCATGTCCGATGAGGAATACGAAATTGGTCAGATACAACAGCCCTTTTTGCCTCACACCTGGGCTCATGTTTGCTACCAGAGTCGGTCCTAGAGGCTCGAGTCGAAAAGAAGGGGAGTCGGAACCCAAAGTTGATTTGGGTATGAGCACCATAACTCTCTATGACCCGTGGCTACGCGCTTAACGTGGAATTACAGAAATTTCGAGTCAGGGTAAAGTCTCGACCACTTGCTCTTGCTGGTTTTCCATCTGAAGAGGTATTAGTGGAAGGGCTACTCACCCGCCGATGATACGTGAGTGTTATCCGAGAATTGCAAACAACCTTGAATTAAACACATGATCGTAGCTGGGAGCCTATAGAAAACTTTACTAGCTCCGACGAGTCAATTTCTCACTTTTGGGAACGCGTTAACACTGGTGGWCGGGATTATCGCAATCTTGAGCAATTTCAAGTAGGGGAGGTATTTATACCAGTTGGACCACCTAAAAGTACGCTTTCACTACTTCCTCGTCTCATGGRAGCCAAMACCAACGTCTACTAGAGCGGAAAGGGAAGGAAAAAGAGAAAYCATCTATTGGAGCCATTGAACCAGAACAAGACACTGCTGCAATCATCCCATCCACACCTGTGAAACGCGTATCACCTATGAACTCACGCAAACGAGAGTATGACGACTATGATCTCGATGCCAAGGATCCTTCTTCAAAACGTCCTCGGCCAGCGTCAAATACATTCAATAGCAGACCGAATGTCTTGCTAATGGATGTTAATTCACCAGCAACCATCGCTAGAGCGGACGAGCAAATTCAGGATGTGTTACCTACAGATCCCAAAGCYCTTAACCAAGAGATACATTCAACCCTCACACGAAATACACTACTGGGCGAAGAACCGAACGCGAGGAARCCCACACCACCCCCTCTAGAGCACTCCACTACCGCTAACGCAGAGGCRATGGTTCCAACGAAGAGCGGAACGACGGCTAACGGTGGAAGTGCTGATTCAGGTAGTCATCCCGCGCAAACAATGCCTTTGCATCGGGCGCGCATTGCCAACCCTTTGGTGAAACTACTTAACGACCACCATTTGGCCAGCGCCAAACTTCACGAAGCGGGAAATGAGAGTGGGAAGCCRATAGATTCTCCCAAAGCAGTTACATCTTCAAAGAAGCGAAAACCCGGCCCTGGCCGCTCATCTGACGGCTTATTATTTCGGACCCCGACATTACTAAMGGCGGAGAAAGGCAAACTCAAGAGTGTCAAGGGAAAGGATATATCAGGGATYCCAACAGGTCGAATGCATGATAAGGATAGAGAGGAAGAGCTTCTGCTGGATATGGTTCCTCAAGCGCCAGCAGAACAGGATGCTCCGATGGAAATACCAACACCTGGCGAACTATTGCAACTGGCAGGTTTTGATCCGGGTTCTGCAACGTTATCTGATTAYGAGGATGAAGACAAGCGGAAACCAGCACCTTCCAAGGGTGCGGCGACAGGAACGCAAAATAGGTGAGTTGATGCTTCTTATAGGGTTCCTCTTGCATATCTATGTCCCCAGCAATATTCTATCACCAGCTGTGAAAGAGAGTCTCTTTCCATCCACCATCCTGGAGGGYAATCCAGTCTGGAGACGCTCGACAATTTTTGGACCATTGTACGTATTTGCTATCCTGTTTCCGCCCATGTCTAATTATGAGAAGAGGATTGAGTACCGATATACAAAGCTCCATCAAYGATGTGGAAGTTAATGTATCGTGAGTAATATATTTCATCTTCTAAACCAACCCCTTAGTAATTTACTACTTAACATCTAGCTTCACGCCGTTCCAACTTAACCTCGACTCTTCAACCTCTATTCCCGTTCGCCTCATCGACRCCACTTCTTCTGCAGATRGTTCACTACCCGGCTGTGCTCTGGTGTCACGAGATCCTCCAGGAAAGTTTTACCGGGGGCAACATGCGATTGACTTGTTAGCAACCTTACGCACACGGGGCTCATTCGCCCGTGTTCGCTTRGCACCAGAAGCGACAAATGACCATGGCACTAACTTTGAGCGCCTCATGAAACGACTCTCCAATGATGAACTGGTCCGTCTACAATCTGCRTTGTTAGATACACGCTGAATCGTATCAATAGTTTGTTGCGATGGTTGGTCAGGACCTGCTTGTTTTTTGTTCCTCAAGCAACACATTATTCGCCCAGAGGTTAAACGTCCCGCCGAATTTTCTTTCCGGGGAAAGCATACTTGCCATCCATGTCTCGATTGAAAATTGTTCTGCATTCGCAGATGCTACTGCAAACGCCGACGATACAGTTTGGTCTCAATATATTGTTGGTTATTGATGATCGTAGTTTTCCGGATCTCGCGCAATGAACTTATAATCTACTCCAAATAAAAAGTTGTCTTCATAACGCGTATTATTACCATCACTCGAGTTGCGTAACTTGTGTGACTGGCAATAATACAATGTACTGTAAATACACTACATTATATGGGTCGCGATCACGTGGCCGGTCTTGACGCGTGGCGCGTTCCGCCAATGCTCATCACCGCGTTACCCTCAGGACCATGCTTAAACGAATACCAACGACTTCCGATGGCAAGGCTGTGGACAGACTCCAGGAAAGCGTCCGTATCAACCGACCCTTTAAGCCCCCTACACCCGCGAAACCACTCGAGCGTGTGCAGCCTCAGCGAAAGCGGAAACGGGTATCTTATGCGGGCCAACAGATGGACGATGACTCAGACTCAGACGGAGGAGCTGTGAATAAGAAGAAAAAGAAGGAGAACAAGGACCGAGCTTATCTTAATGAAGACGAGTTGCTTGCCATGCAGAAGCAGTATCCTGTTTTCAAGCCCGCACCATTCGAGCAGATTGTTAATCGGAGATTTTCACTGCCTTCAATGAGGAGCAAGGATGGAGCGGTTGTCACATCCGTGTTGTCAAACGTATCCTTGGGGATTCGACCACAGGCAAAGATCATTCCTCGGCCATTGCATGATCCAATGGAGGACCATGCCATTGTACTTTTTGACCCCACCATTGATAATCGGGAAACAGATGAAGAGAGGAAGGAAAGAGAAGCAGAAGAGGCAAAGGCAAAGGYGGAGGAGGAAGCGAGGGTGAAGACAGCTGGGATGTATAACCCCCATAAAAGTTTGCGGAAGCTTCTTGGGGAGGGCAACAACATGAAGGAGAAGGCGCCTAAGGTGCCGGTRGTTATCGACCCTCGATTGTCCAAGGTTCTGCGGCCGCATCAAATYGAAGGTGTTAAAGTGTGTATTGTCTTATGATGCTTATGGACCTTCCGCTGACACACCTCAGTTCCTGTATAAATGCACAACTGGGATGATCATAGAAAACAAATATGGTTGCATTATGGCGGATGAAATGGGTCTCGGAAAAACTTTGCAGTGTATCGCACTCATGTGGACACTCTTGAAACAGTCACCTCACCCAGGCAAGCCCACAATTGAGAAATGTATCATAGCATGTCCCTCCAGTCTCGTCAAAAATTGGGCTAACGAACTTGGTGGGTCTCGACCTTCGCGATCTAGAACTTATCTGACGCTCAAGGATAGTAAAGTGGCTGGGTAAAGATACTCTTACGCCACTGGCAGTGGACGGTAAAGGCAGAAAGGCGGATTTGATAGAGAAGGTACAACGGTGGACGGCTGCCCGCGGTAGAAATGTTACTCAACCAGGTGCGTTAGTGCAAGCATTATTTTCTACCACTAAAAGTATTTCGAATAGTGATGATTGTTTCGTACGAGACCTTACGCGCTTTGACTCCTTACCTAGCCAACTGCTGCATTGGGCTGCTGCTTTGCGATGAGGGTCACCGTCTGAAAAATTCAGGTGGGAGGTTACTTGTCCCTCAAAGCACCCTCATTCCCCCACTGATGATAGAATAGACTCGCAGACATTCCAGGCTCTAAATGGCTTAAATGTCCAGCGTCGCGTCATTTTGACTGGCACCCCTATCCAGGTGCGATATTCCAACTATTGTTCTGGATCGCTCCGGCTAAACGAACCTAGAATGACCTCTCCGAATATTTCTCTCTACTGAATTTTGCCAACCCTGGTTCCTTAGGCTCGATGAATGACTTTCGCAAGAATTTTGAGAACGCTATCATCCGCGGTCGCGATGCTCTCGCTAGTGACATTAATAAAGCTGAGAGCGAAAAGAAACTCAAAGAACTCGGTAATCTTGTGATGAGGTTCATCATCCGCAGGACTAATGATTTGCTCTCCAAATACTGTGTGTTGCTTTCTCTGTGGACGCTCCCGCATACTCTGACATCACTCGTAGTGCCTGTCAAGTATGAGCACGTGGTGTTTTGCCAATTATCCGACCTCCAACTCAGTCTRTACCGGCTATTCATTACTTGTCCCGAAATCAAGGCTCTATTGCGTGGAACAGAATCCCAACCGCTCAAAGCTATCAACATTCTGAAAAAACTTTGTAGCCACCCTGAACTTCTCAACCTTCCAGAGGATCTGAAGGGATCTGAAAAAATCTTGCCTCCGGACTATGTTGGTGTAAAGTCGAGCGGGCGAGGAAGCGATAGGAATTCGGCCGTAAGATGTGAATGGGGTGGGAAGTTCATCGTTTTAGAGAGGTATTCTGATTCTCTTCCTTGACGGACACTATGACTGATCCGAAGAAGGTTTCTGCATCACATACGAACACAAACGAACGACAAAATTGTGCTTATCAGTAATTATACACAGACGTTGGACCTTTTTGAGAAACTTTGTCGGAACAAAAAGTGAGTTTTCTTTGCTTCACATGCCTCCTGGCCCCGTCATCGACTTTCTAGGTACGGATTCTTCCGACTTGACGGATCAATGACGATTGCCAAGCGCCAGAAGCTGGTGGACCAGTTCAACGATCCTAACGGCAAGGAGTTCATTTTCTTGCTGAGTAGCAAGGCGGGCGGGTGTGGTATCAACCTCATTGGTGCTAACCGGCTCATCCTATTTGATCCTGGTACGCAAGACATCCCCAGTCATTTCTCACTTTCTAATCGTTTCCTAAGACTGGAATCCCGCTGCGGACCAGCAAGCCCTCGCCCGCGTCTGGCGTGACGGCCAAAAAAAAGAGTGCAAGTAGCGACGACTGTTTAGTGTCCAAAGCAAATTGATAAGWTCTCGCCACAGGTTTTGTGTACCGGTTCATTTCAACTGGCACAATCGAGGAAAAAATATTCCAGCGCCAGGCGAACAAACAAGCATTGTCCTCGGCGGTGGTAGATGAGAAGGAGGATACAGAGAGGCACTTTTCTCTGGAYGCACTCCGGCAGCTGTTCACATTCAATGAAAAGACGTTRTGTGATACCCACGAGACTTTCAAATGCAAGCGATGCAAAGATGGGAAGCAAGTAGTGAAGTCGTCCGCTTTGCTTTATGGTGATGCTAGCACGTAGGTTGCCACTTTAACCTTGACGACCACCAAGTTTTTGATTAATCAACCTGATAGGTGGAATCATTTCACGAATGCTGAGCTGAAGAATAACCATGACGATTTGCTGCGGGCTGAAACCGGCCTGCCAGCGGTTTCTTTCGTTTTTCAATACATCAGTCATTGATGCAAACCTTTCCCCTTCCCTTCCTTTTCGTCATTTGCCCCATCGTTATTGTAACCCGGAATTGCTTTACTCCAACCCCAGATCGGACTTGTACCACTTCATGCGTCATAGATACAATGTATTGATACCAATATTACATCCAAACAACAGTCATGTCCTCGGACTCGGGAGAAAGAAGATTAGAAYGCTTCTCATGCGAGCACATCATCCCAGTCGCTCCATTCTCCTCCGACAGCCCTAACTTTGACGTTTTCACCGAGGGGCCCAAAGTAGGAGGCCTTGAGCCACGAGCGCATCTCATCCTCCGAGAACGGACCAAAGACCTGCGAATGATCTGCACCAGGCATATCCCATCTGTATTCATATTTGAGATCGGCGGAGGGGGGATCCCAGTTGGCGTCAACAGCGCCGGAGCGCCGGATGTCGCGCACCATTTCTTCATAAGTTCTGGAATATACGTCTGTGTCACCAAGAGACATGAGATTGGATGCAAGATGCGTTATGAGTTCGATATTGGTAGGGGCAAGTTCGGTGTTGCTCGGAGCGTCGATTGGCGCTGYACTATATACCRTGTATTRGGATGTAAGGACTAGCATGAAAAGGTRGAAAGCCGCGTACTGTTTGGCTTTGCCATGTCTCTTTTTGGCGTATGTCCCTAGTCGCTGCAACGCCTCCAGCACGGTTTCACCTTTCTTAAGCAGTGGAAGGAGCTTTTTCTCCATTTCCTCCTTCCCGCCACTGTTCCTCAACTCTTGTTCTTCCTCCGCTATTTTCTGTCTCTGAATTTTCTCCTGCTGCTTCTTCCTCTTCCGTGCCAACTTGATCTCCTTGTCGCTCAGGCCTTCCATCCAGCGATCGTGTGCGCCATGGGGATCGTACGAGCGGACGTAGGTCCCATCAGCAGTGAACTTTCCCTCCTCCATCTCTTCACGCATATTAAACGAGGACAGTTCGTATCCCATTCCAGCTTTACTTCTCCTGGCAGCATCATCCTCGTCCTCTGGTTCTTGATCGTCCTCATCATCCTCATCTTCATCCCCTGATTTCTCACCGCCAAACTCCTGACCCTCGATATCTCCCAATCTCATATATTTTTCTTCTCTCCTTCTTCCCTCGCCGGTATCCCCGAGTCCATCACCGGACTTGGCGGTGGGAGCCTTCTCAGCAACAGCAAACATATCATCCTCGTCCTCATCCACCTCTCCGCCGTCCCTCCGCCTGCTAAATACGACACCTTCGCCATCATCAGTGGAGTCTGTATCGTATCCCTCTGTCTTGACCGCGCGTTTGCGAGTGGGGCCTTCGAGTGCTGAGTCGACTTGCTCCGCAAAGTTAGCCGGGTCGTCGTCTGGGTCGACGAAACGGGTTTTTTTAGTGGCGGGCTGCTTGGAGGTGGACTTGTTCTTGGAGCTAGAGGGGTAGCTGCCTTCGCGGGAGTCTGTGGTTGCGGAACGTTTTTTGCTGGACATGATGCATGGCTCTTGAGATAACCAAGGTGTGAAGTCACAGACAATGTGACTCACGTGATATATACCGTATGTTGCTGCTCCCTCGGCTCAGGCGGAGGATATACTCCAGAGTCACACGCATAATGTTCTCAGCTGCAGGGGGACCTTTTTGAGGAATAAAATAAATTAGCATTGCGCCGGAGCAGAGACGCCGGTCGTTGGAGAGTGGTTGAGTGAGGAGACCTGAGCATGCGCTGATAAGCCAGTCCAAACAGCCCTTCCCCCTTCTGCCTCTTTCCCCCATGCCTGGCTCCGCCGCCCTCAGCAGCCTCCTCGGCTATACCTCCATCGCCTGCTGGCTCGGTGCACAGTTTCCGTCCGTTCCGGTCCCCCTTCCCCTTGTCAACTCCCCTGCTCATTTATATCATCAGCCAGGTTATCAAAAACATCCAGAGACGGTCATGCGAAGGCCTTTCCCTCCCATTTCTCGCCAACTGGCTCCTTGGTGCGCGCAGCTCTGCCCCCCCCCCTTTGTCCTTCCTCATCCTCACCAACTATCTACCCGCTTTCCAGGCGACTTTTCTAATCTAGTAGGCTGCATCCTCACCCATCAGCTTCCCTTTCAAGTTCAGCGCACCCGCTCTCTCCGCTCTCAATTCTCCCCCACTGACGCTCTCGTCCTAGACATGGCTAGCAACCTATTTTGTCTGCGTCGATCTCGCCCTCGTCGTCCAATATTTCTACTATTTACCGAGACCGCCCGTACTAGCTCCTTCCTACACTGCCCGTGCAGCCTCCTCCGCCCCCGGTACCCTTCCACGACATTCCTTTGACCGAGGCGCAACACGCTATCGCACCCTCTCCGCTGCTGCCGCCAACGTGGCTGCTGCCGCTGCAGCTGCCCTTGCCGCCCAGGAGGATGGCGAGGCGGCTCGTCATAGCGCACACGAAGCGGACCCCCCTCCCTCTCATCCGGTCCGGTCCGGCAATCTCACGTCGCGCATTCCGCTGGCTCGTGAGGACCATGCACATGGAGACTCGGATGGGGATAGTTCAGCTGTGCTCGCAGATAGTTTCCACTCGGAAGCTGGGAGAGCTGTCAGCAAGAGCCGTCTTACTTGGAGTCCTGAAAGGTATCGTCCGCGGGCGGAAAGTGCAGGAACGCTGTCGGGCATCGCACCGCTGTCATTGATCTCAGCAAATGGCGAGGATATGTGGAGGGGAAGGCGGTTGCAGCGCCAGAGCGACGGGCTCCCGGAGGTAGATTTGGAGGCTACWGYGACCTCAGCGGCATTATCTTCCCCTTCAACAGTTGCGAATAGGCGGGAYTCGAGGGCGGGGAAGAAGAGTGCGACAATGGTGTTTCTCGGCGTCTGGGCACTCTTCAGTGTTGGCACACTTGCRGGAAGCAGGCGTGGTATGCCAACGACGAGTTCCGCGAGCGTCGGAAAAGTGCTCTCGCCCTTAGAGGTGGTTGGGGGAGCGTTGAACCTGGATGCGGCTATTACAGAGTCAACGACCTCGCCAATGTTGGAACCTTCGCCTATACCTAATACCGTCTCGGAGATACCTCTTATATTTGGGGATCAGGACCCGCTACCTCAGCTATCTAAATCTGAGGCTCCCGCCCCCTCAGCGGAGCGCATCCTCGGTCGTATCTTTGCATGGTTGTGCACCACTCTTTATTTGACCTCTCGATTACCCCAGATTTGGAAAAACGTAAGTCCCGTCTTTATCTCCTCTGACATATCTAATGTTCTGCCTAGTATGTCAGACAATCCGTYGAGGTGGGCTTCTCTATTATACTGGAATCCGATACATTGGCTGATGAGTTCCTGTGCTCGCTATGTAAGGGATTATCAATGTATCTTTTCGTATTTGCGTTTCTAGGAAACACATTCTATGTTGCTTCCATCCTTTCCTCCCCCAACTGCTTTCTCCCACCACCAGCTTCGACTGAGTTTTTSAAAGAGTCTGTTCCGTGAGTCTTTGATCCCCCATTGTTTTTTAAAAAAATATTAGAGTGCTGATTTTTCGATTCGAGGTACCTCCTGGGAAGTGGTGGAACACTCATATTTGATATAACAATTGTTTCACAGTCATTCCTTTACCGCCCAACCCTCAAAAGGCGGTATGCAAGGAGCAGAAGTAATACCGCGGCTATTGATGAGAATGTTGAAGAGGAGCGAGTGGGCCTACTCTCGGGAGATGATTTGGCGAGGCATCATCCTCGTCACCAGCAACCGCCGCACCCTCTTTCGAGTGGTACAGACGGGGGTGCGGTAGCGGGCGGAGAAGCGCTGTCGAGAGGATGGACTTCTCAGGTTACGAGGTCGTTGACTGAATGAGGGAAATCATTGTTTTCGGGTTTGGTTTGTTTGCTTTACCAGATTGATTGTTACTTTGCTGGTATTTACTACTTTTTTAATTTGGATCGTATACCTATTTGCTTAATATATCATTATGCTTTGTACGACYGCATGATTTCTACCAAGACCCAACAATTTCCAGCAACATAAATTAGCCCGCGCAGCCATAGACCCARAAACACGTCTTGGCCCAAGAACTCAAGCTTGTATGCCTCGCTTAGCCATAATGCTTGCGTGCCGATCCATATGCCTATACATAGAAGGGCTCTGGTGCGGGTCATGCGAAGGCTTGGAAGGAGGAGGGGAAGGAGTAACAGATACCACAAAAAGTACTATATCATYGAGGTTTRGATCARTGAAAACGACCAAACAAGGGGAGGGGAGGGGCYTGTGACRRACCTGAGATGTGCAGACTTTATTGAACACGACAAAGGTAACGGTTTGAACAAACCATGCTAAGACAAGATGGTGCTTTGTGCGGCCAAAGAGCAGTCCTGYGCCGAGGGAGAGGAGCAATTGCGGAAGGAAGCTAGTTAATGGAGAGTTGAGGAGGGCGTTGAATGGGCTAGTGGTCGTAGGGGTGGCGGCTGCATTGAGGGGCGGGTAGGTGAGATAGGTTGGATAAAAGTAGGGAGAGAAGTTATGTCGGTGGTCGAGGCGGTGAAGGTGGTAGAGGTAGGATTCGAAAAGGAAGGGGTAGCCCCAGCTTTGTTAGAGGTTCGATAAGCCGTTCTTTTGGAGGAGGATGAAGAGGGAAAGGGGCTACTTACATTCCGTAACAGATAATTCCCAGTACGAGGAACGTAGCCCCGCTAGTTAGAGTAAATTTGATCGTTTGATGATTTATGAGCGCCCTTAGCCAGGCCTTCACGCCGTTTCGACCGTAGCCGTAGCCACTGGAAGTCCCGATGACCCCCAGGCAGCTTATGCCGTATATGATGGGATATATTTTCCAGTGCGTGCTCAAGCCTAGGAACAGAGCAGCAATTGTCCAGTGTTGTTCATACACAGCGTGGAGCGTGAGGAGCACGAATAGTGAGAGTATGGATTCAGAAGAGCCACGGGTGGAGATGGAAAAAACCATTGGATTAAGGAGGTGGATGGCCGAATAGAGGACTGCTTTGTTCTGTATTTCCGAGGCATAGTGGTGATGTTTTTCTTTGTCTTGTTTCGTTGCTGCGGGAAGTATGTGGCGGACGAGGAGGCTGTAAATAATGAGGCCATTTATGATATCGCATGCTGCGAAGATGTATTTCCCAAAGGAAGGGTGCAGGAAAATGGTGGGTGTGAGCAGGAGCGCGAGGATCGGAGTGTAGCGGTATGTTTCTCGGTGATACGGACTACCAGCGAGGTTCATGAGCATGGGAGGTGAAAAGACACGTTGAGGCCGACTTACTCTCCTATGGCTAGGTCAAGCCCCTGCGCCAACGGTCCTTTAGCTTTGTCTCCGCCCGGATGGAGGACGAAGCGCGCAGCATCAGTAAAGACACGATAGTCGACGTCAGTATACTTGACGAGTGATCTGGCGTCGTGCCATTCGCTGTAGAGAATCAACGCAACGCGCAGGACGACGCTCGCGATGAGCACGGTCCTAAACGAAGGGACTGGCATCACATTACGTGACCACGCGTGGGTGGCAAATCAGCTGCCCATAGGTAACTTACCATCCAACCTGGACCCATACACCCATGCCTTCGGGAATTCTCAAATTGCTTGAGGACCCCTTTGGTCCATATCCMGACTACCTCATTTTGAATCCTGACTGGCCACGACGAGGCGGTCCAGCTRCGAGGCCCGTACTTAGTTCAGTTCATATGAAATGTGGGGGGGACGACATTGGGTAAATTTGGCTGCTCTTTGCCCCATCGATTTCGCTGCGAATTCACGGTCCCTAGTCTCGACGAAACCGAACTCTTGAGAGAAGCCCTACCGACAAGCCGAATCGTCAGGCACCCCGTCATAGTCTTCGGTGTGCTCGAGATTGAGACATTGGACTGGTTGTCTGAGACTGGGAAGGAGTGGCTCGGAAGAGATTTGAATATAAGGGACGATGAAAAGAAACTCAAGGGCAAGCCCAGTCGGTTGACGCTTGAGGGTATTTATGGGGACGGTGTGAATAGTGGCTCTCGAATCGAGGTGTGGTTGCAAATTAACAAGATCATGAACGCGGCGTATATGACTCGTGAGTGGTTCCTTTGGCGGGCCCAATACAATACGTGGAAGCTGATAGACAGCTTGTAGTTGACGATGACCCTACTTCCCTGGTTCTATACGCGGAAGATCAGTAAGTACGAAAGGTCTCTAACCATTCGAGTGTTAATATTTGTTAAAMTAGTAATCGCTCGTTTTGTATCAAGAGCCTTGATGTCAAGACTTATAACCTCAGCCGCAACTTTATGGAACGAYATCGAATACGTCGCCTCATCCACCAACTTATTAACGGCTCTGACACCCCAATCGAGAGCCGCGATATCGAGTGGCTAATTACCCAGTACCTTGCACAAATCGCGCCTCTGGATAGAAATTTCCGAATTATTTACGATCACAATGATACCTCCCACTCGTTCAACAAAAGGGGTGACATGGTTTTGAAGATGCCTCGACATCCTCGGCCGTTGCATAGAGCCACAATCCGCAGACTATTTGCGGCCCAGGCGGAATGGATACTTGCAGACCAGATAGCTTCGTCATCGCCCAATGGACGTTATTTGGACATTCGGCAGTGGGTTGAATTTATCAAACAGGTGAAAATCGCAAGAAGAGCTGCTAGGGAACAAGGAACTAGATGGGGAGAGCCGTGGAATCGAGAAAATGAGGACGACGGATCCGGGGATATTGACCTATCGCAGTTCGGTGGGACACGAGAAAATTGGAATCAACGGCTCCGGAATGCACTTTCAAATCGACAAAGCCATCCGAAACAAGTTCATAACTTTGTGAGTCTATTCTGGCTCGGCCGTGCACCTGCTTATTTTACAGAAATCGACCCCCACGCCTTCAGCGGTGGAGCTACTTTCGGAGAGACAAGCTACGCGGCTGCCRCCACCACCRGCCAAAARGGAGCTGCCGAAGCGACGCGTTATACAAGTAGAATACCAATACGACAGCGACTTCAGCGAGGCATCAACGAGTTCTGCGCCGGACTCGGAACCAGAACCTGATTTACAACATGATCGGTATCTTGAAGCTCGTATCCCTTGGTWTTGTTGCGAGCCACCTGTGCTTGAGCCRACGCAATACGTCTGGCGGTGCCCTGGCTGCCATGATTACAAAATTGACTTACTCGACCCGGATGAAAATGAGCTGCAGGAGATACCGGAAGAGTATGCAAATTTGTTRAGGACAAAAAGTTGGACCCGGATTGCAGAAGAGGACGTGATGATGGCACTTGGACACCTTGTGAACAACCATTATGCAGGGCACTTGAGGGCACTGGGAGTCCATGTAGTGAGYCAGGRCAACAAGGTATTCGGACTGTATATCGTCCCAMCGACTGRAAGTGCTRATGGACATTGACCCGTAGGCGGCGGTCAGAAAATGGCCAGAGGGCAAACGGAAATCACGGAGGCTGGGGAAGAGCTCGGCGGGTGATGTTAGCCAGTACCGGTGACCTGTATGCGTATAATTTATTTGATATATGCCGTGTGAAACCGCGGTTCCTTGTGGTACTCTGAGCCGTGCTGTGCCCAGGCACCTACCCTCCCCCTCTCCACCACCGTCGCCCCAATGCCCCTCCCAACGCCCGCCTCGAGTTCCCATCCCACTACCAAACTTCCGAATGGGCCCTTTGCCAACCCCACACCCTACCAACTCGCAAGTGCACCTCCCCTCCCTCTCAGGGTTCCGTAAGGGATTGACATATTCTCAGCGTTCTTTGGTGATGGATTACCTCTACCATCACTGCTATACTCGCACAGCTGTCGCATTTGCTAAGGACAGCACCGTGCGGCACCTGGATGCAGATGGCGACGAAATTGTGCAGCCAAAGGAGAAGGGCATATTGGCGGAACGAGATGCTCTGGAGCTGAGCAAGGAAACTCTGCTCCAGGCTGAACGCCGGAATGGTAAAGTATTTTAGTTATATGTATGTGCAATCGAAGTAACCGGGCTGAATATCTGGTATGACAGAAATCCGTGTCAAAATACTCTCGGGACTCATTGATGACGCCATTGACCTCTTGCACGAACACTTCCCATCCGTCCTTGCCGCYCCCACCTCTCACAAGTCCTCCCCGGCAATGGAAGCTATCAATTCAAGTAAACACATCATACCGACCACCACCGACCCCCGGCACCTCCTCCTCAACCTCCGCATCCAAAGCTTCACAGAACTCTGTCGAAGCCGACCACTAGCATACTCCTCTCCTTTGCTAAGGTCCAACGACATTGACATGGAAATGTCAGACCCCACGAGGTTGAATGCAGATGGGGACAGCCTGRGTAATGAACGAAAGCAAGCCTCGTCATCAGGGAGCGAGTCCGACGTCGATCTCATGGACATGGACTCGGACATGGACACAGATATAAACGCTGACCATACCGAGCCTGACGCTGGTGATGACCCCCATGTCGTCGAACTAGTCCAGCAGGGCAAGAAACTTTATGCGCTGCTCGACCAGATTGATAGTCCAGCTGAAAAGGAGCTTTATGAGCAAGAATTGGTCAATGTAGGCGCACTGCTTGCTTATCCCGAACCCGAGAACAGTCCGTTAGCAAGGTATCTGTCGATGGAAAGACGAGAGGCCGTTGCTGAACAGATCAACAAAGCCATTCTTGGTGAGCCTCGTCTCCCCGCCGAATGAAAGCTAGCCCCTGATGTTATGGTTGCAGTTCGGATGAATGAGTCACCAACATCCACAATCGAGCTATTGACGAGATATACGACGGCATTGTGGGGCCTGGCAAACGAGATGAAAATCAAAGCGCGTCCTGGGGCAGTTGTGCCACCTAGGAATCAAGTCCAGACCCCCCCTACGTCAGTACCGACAAAACAGTCCGAGAATGAACAGGTAATCATCACACTTAAGCTTCGTAAGTGGGTGGATCGCTGACTTCACAGCAGGTTGTGCCGCCATTTAATTTTCAAACTTTCCTTGAGCCGCGATGACACTCTGGCCTTCGCTGCTACCCTTTTCCATTTCGTTCACGGACCGCGATGACACCTTGACGCCATGCATTCGTAAATTATTTGGATTTTACATGCACAGTTTAATTCCTCTCCCATGACATGTATGTCTTCCGTCATGTTTCCCAGCTCTTCCTGGCTACTTCTATTTCTTGTACCCCGTGGCTTAATTGGACCGGATCTGGAATCAAAGAGACACTTGTAAACAATGCGTCAATACYTGATCCGACACATCCTCCCGGGCGGTAGAGAGCAAAAACCTTCCTCGAACAAGGCACCCTCACAGGTTAGCTTCTGCTTGAACAGTTCCATCGACTTCAGTTTCCATCCCCTTTCAAGTGTATAGCGCACCTCCTAGCAAGATCTCATTSTTACTGCGGGTATTCGCTGAGCGTGTACGCTGTCGTGGGGTCAATACTACCGTGCCAGCCCAGCACCAGGATATGCCTGGACACGATGCCAACCYGGAAGCCCAAAATTACGCCAAACCAACGTATTAATTAATCCTTGGTCGGACTTTTTAGTGTTTAAAAGCCTAAACGCTTGCACATTTAACGATACAATGATACTGGACCGGAGGAATATATCGAATTGGTTAGAGCACAATCTCGATGTCATCCCACCTCCCTTCATTCACCCTTTGAACAAATTCCTCCGAGACATAGTTCCCGCGGAAGCCAAGCACCTTCAGATAGCCCCACCGCTTCCAATCCACCCTCTCCAGACCTACCACTGCTTTGATGGTAAGATCACTAGGCTGTTGTGGTTCACCTAGCACACCAGTGGTATTCCTAGGTCCAGAGGTGAAAGATGCTCCCAACCACGTGTTGTAAGAGATGTCCAGCACCACGAGGAGCGGACAAATATGGGGTAATCGAGACAGCGAGACGGGTGTTGAGAGATTAATGAGTGCGAGGTGGGTGAGTGTAGGCGGGAGGCTGACAAGGGTGGAAAAAGAGACGGTGGTGGTGAGGAGTATGAGAGTGGTCAAGGACGTTGGAAGATCAGTTTCGTCGGTGTCCCAGTCCCAAGATCCCGGATCTTCTGACTCCAGTATTGGWTTCCCTGAGCGCACCGAGCTTGTGTCGCTGGCGTCCTCGTTGCTAGTATTCAACGTAGAGTTGRTATGCCCGTGTAGAAAGTGATCGTCCCTCAGCRCACCACCAGGTCCAACGACAATGATCTCTCCATGGGCATGCAAATATGGYTCCCACAGCGCGTAAAGCTTTGTGCTGCTCAGCGGGGAGCGGACAGCCGTGAACCGAACGAGATCTCTCCGCAGGTGAGGTGGGATGTAAGGTACRATTTCCTTGAGCTCCGATGTCGTGCARACCGACAGACAGAGCTGAAAACAAAGGAGGGAGAGAGGTGGKATGCGCGGGATAGCATAGTGATTCTTGTGGGTGGGCGAGGATGTGGCATTTGATCCTGCCAAAGTGAGGTGATCGAAGAGCAAAGAAAGGGCCTCTGCTCTCCACTCGGGACTATCTCTTATATCTTTTCTTGGTTTTAATCGCCAGCTTTTGGGTGGTGCAGGGCCCGCGGGGGCTTCAAAGGACGTACCATCGGATGGGGGCTCTGTTGCCGAGCCAGGTCTAGATTTGGGCTGGGACGGGGGTGGTGTGTGGTCGGAGCTGGTGAGCTCTAGAGATGGATCAGCAAGGGAGAGGAGGCGGAGGGGCAGGGAGGGGACGATGTGGCGATTGACTGAGGTTAGATGCGACCGGGAGCCCCTTAAATTCTGCAGGTGYCGGAATTGTTCACCTCTAGAAACCAATCGACATCCAGACTAGAACTCGATTGGAAAGGGAACCTACCTCAGGTTGTGAATGCGGTTATGCACACCCTTGTGTGAAGACATGRTTTTGTGCGRGTAGGTCAAGGGGCATTACGCCGGGTGGACATGGYAAGGAGTCAAGAGCAGYCAGAACGCTTATATTATTATGATTATGATTATGATGTACATCTATTCCTGAGGAATAAAAGGGCTTCTCCTATAAGCAGGAGCYTCGATGATAGGGGGCAGCGTCTTGGCCAGCTCGGCCGTGCCAGCGGGGAACGGTAGGTCGTCAACACCCTTGGGCAACACCTTCTCGTAGAGACCCTTGGCTTGGTTRTGYTTGCCCTGAGCCACTATTTTCTTTGCATCGCGGATGAGAACATAGGCGTCRTCGGCACCTGGAACAGCGCCTTTCACAAAGATAAGGTTGAGGCTGGAGTCGACACGGACGACGGGAAGGTTTTGGGTCGAGATGCGTTTCCCGCCCATGCGGCCGGCCATTTTCTTACCCGGAAACACGCGTCCGGGATCCTGGATAAAGTACGTGAGTGTGAGCGAGTACGAGGGGGGAATGCCTTCTGGTTTGAGACGTACCTGATGTTGACCAGTTGAACCAGACGACCGATGGGAGACRGAGACACCGTGACTAGCTGCGAGACCACTAAAACCCCACCGCTTCATGCCACCCTGAAAGCCCTTCCCAATGCTGCGGGCATAGTAAGAATGAGGTTCGTTGGGTAGAAGCGAGAGGTGCATCACCTGTTAGCGATGACATCGACGTACTGACCCGGCACGAAATGAATGGCGGATAGTGTCGTTCCTGTTTTACATGAGCACCAACTAGTGTGAGTCGGGTAGAGGAGTTTACCTATGGGGACCAGTGCGTCTGGCGTCACAGGAAATTCCTTGACAATACGYTTYGGCGGAACACCTGCCTTGCGAAAGTGGCCAAGCATCTGCCGTGTCGTTGTCCGCTCTGGTTTGTCAGAAGCCGCGACCTGGACAGCATGGTATAGAGAGCGGTCGCGTCGTATGGTCTTGATATTAGCCGTGACCTGACAGTTCTCCACCTGCTCAAACGCGCTGAGAAACGACGGAGAATACTAAGTGACATGGGCACGCACTTGCAAGACGGTGACCGGAACCTTGACACCCTGGTCGTTCCAAAGCGAAGCCATGCCTCGCTTTCGCGCAATTAGCCCTGTYCGTATCGACTCGGGTGACCATTTCGGTGCGGGGGTGGGGGCCTCAGGCTCGGAGGGGGCTGGTGCAGCGACGACAGCAGATGTGCGGAGGTGCCTTGCCACTGAGGGCGAGAGTGGCCTGTGGGCAGCGACGGCCCAAAGCCTGAGCATGGTTTCGGAGAGGAAAAAAAGGCGGGAGGCAGCCCGGAAAAGGAAGGAAGGCGTTCATGCCCTGGCCGTCCCACCATCAGCCACCCAGTCCTCTTGCAATCTCCAGGCGAAAAAACAAACACACAGARAGAGTCGCCAGGAACCATCCCGTTCTCAACTATGGCGCCGTCGACGCTGCTACCCTCGTCAACAGGAACGACAGGCTCGAGTGGGACTCGCTAGTCAGTGCACAATCCCCCGGTACGTAAACGACCACTACCCCCCCCCCCTCCATCCGAGTACCCGTCTCAAGCCACGAACCTTCAGATACCAGGCTGCGTATCGCCCAGTCACTGGACATCTTCCCCCCTACCAAATCTTTACCTTTACCCGAGCCAACCACCACCATCGACCGGCGTGCCGATTCAGAGGTAATTTATATTCCGGCATTTACTTGTGCTGCTCTCAACGCATCTCCCCTTCAGGCACATTTTCTCCGCACCCGCTTCCCAGATGTCGACGTAGCAGGCGACTTAATCCGAGACCTGACCACCGAGAGTGCCCTCCGAAACGAAGAGCTGGCTAGCTTCGACCCGTTTGAAGGAAGCCTCCTGGATGTTGTTGTCAACTATGGCGAACCGTCACAACAGATTCACCTTGCCTTCCCCATGGGCGAGGTTGATGCTGAGCTGAGTACGTTCCTGTTTATGTCGTTTTCGTAAACAACATTCGATATCTTCGGTGTTAGATCTAAGTCTTATTCAGGTCCAGGAGGATGGCAAGCTGGTTATCAAACCTAACACAACCGCCGTCCGAACATTCAGCACACCTATCCAACAGATCATTTCATCACCGGTTGCAGCTAGTYCAGAAGGCGTTCGGAGGGGTGAGCATATTGATTTGTGTATTTCTATTCTCTCATATCGYTGTTACCAAGAGTCRTTGCTCGCTATCCGRACTTTYGGAGCAACATCCCTTCTCAAAWTYGATCCARTYTCGGAATCGATMGGAGGACTTGCGGATGTGACGCACCTCACGAGCAACGACTTTGGTGCAGTCCCCGTCATGGATGTCARGATATCCTTGCCTCAGGCACCTTTTGAGGTTCTGCTGGCTAATGAACGAGGTGGAGTGTATGGATGTAGTCTGAGGAACAATAGAAAGACCATGCAAGTGCCTCTTTTTATATGTATAGTCTTCTACTAAACATCTTCGGRTAGGGTGAAGCTTTACGTTGCTCCTGAACCTTCATCAGCGAACCGGTTTTGGAGGATTGCCCTAGGCAGCAAGCTTACAGAATGCACACTCTTGTCTGAGAAAGCTGTGACTCTCCTGGACTTTCGGGTAAGGATCCATCCGATTTAGACCATCTGTCTGCCCTTTTCTTAACGTCATCGAAGACAAATCAAACCGTTCCATTGCATTCCGAGCCTTCAAAGGATATCCTAACATCAATTGAAAACTTTGCCCATGACAATCTCATCCGATTGTGTTCAACCTCTCAAATTATCTGGCTTGACCCGCGGTTTCCCGGGAAACCACTGCTGGGCTACAGGCACCGCAGGCAGTATGACCGAACATTATACACAAATACACTATTCTCAGACGGCTCCCGTATGTACACTCCCCATTGCGTCACAGTCGACGTCCCTAATCATTGCGAGTAGCTATTACTTTCCTCAGCTCGCGACGAAACGGACTTTTAACTATCTATAATGTCKMKMGACATCATGACTCACTAATACGAGCCAATGACTGGCCATATGGYATCTTGGCCCCAAGCGGGAGTTGTCTCWGGAACAATGGACAAGCATTCTTGCAGTATGGGGCACGAGCCATCGCCGTTTTCAGGATTGATCAGCGGGCGAGCGTTCACTGTCTCAAACTTGAAAATGGAGAGGTGGATAGGGTGGAACTTACCGGTTCTGTCGTTGTGGAAGAATCCGATGCTGTCCGGGAGCTGCGACAGAAGGTTGAGAGCAGAAAATCCCATCTGGAGAGGTTTGGGGACCAAGATAAGATCAACAAGGATCTGTTCCCTGCCTACGACCGTAAGCGCGGCTGGATTCCAGGATATTGCTATAAAGCTCAYGATTTCTGTAGACATTTTCCGATTACATGCCGGAGAGCAAGAAAGAGTTGAAGAGGAGCAAGCTGAAGAGATCTATGATGTKATTGACCGACTCCCCACATTCTGGCAGACGATTGATGCTCCTCCCGAGCACATGCTGACGAGGTACGCCTTGGCCCTGGTCCTCACAAAGGTCGAATTCATGTATGATCCTAGCTATGATATCGCTTTTCGCGCCCATGACGGCCCGGACAAATCCTCGAGGTCTGACTTCATAGCAGGCAGCCTCGTCAACACTACCCGAGGCTTCCGGGCACTGTCACAAAACAAATTYCCCGTCGACGAGCTCCGCAACGGAGTGCCTTGGCATCTCAACATTGCTGACATCTACAAAAGGATCGACCCAGATTTGGATCTTAACGCAAGCGTGGAAGACCCCGCGAACTCGTTCCACGCATTTGATCTAGCAGAGGACGATGAACGACCGGTTTTATCAATCCGGCGAGAAAACATTGCGCGAGAGCAGCTTGCCGTTGACCTGGTGCTTTCGAGGGATGTTTACTCCACCTCTACATTTACCACACCGCGTGAAGTGGGGAACGATCTGGAGACGATGACCGAGGCGCTTTCGCTTGGCGGAAATGAGGTCGATGAACCACCGGAGATGGAATTTGGATATCTTAAGCCAGTGGTTAAAGCGATGAGAGATCGCTGTGACAGAGAGCCGGACGGAGACGATGGAGAGCAGGAGGGCAGTAAGGCTGGCGATAGGGTGTCACTCCCGATGGGCGTGCGGCTGTTGATGAAGGATTGGGAAGTGGGCACGAAGGTAAGAGACTACGTCTACAAGGATCCGTATGACACCACTGGTGGGTCTGCGTCCCGACCCAAGGTGCATCCTGCGCCGATGGTCGGTAGGACGCCGGGTTTGTCGCAGAGGCCTCCTGCGGTACTCCCCACGCAGCTGCTGGCTGCCGGTGGGGGTATGGGTATTCGGAGCTCCTCCCAACCGCTTTTTGGTGGGGTGAGGCGATTGCCCATGGCCACCTCGTCGGTGGAGGTGTTTGGTCGGTCTGAAGGCATGTTTGGCACTCAGCCCAGAGCAGGGCCATCGCAATCGCAGTCGCAGCAGGAGCATTCGCAATACCTCATGGCGAGTACGCAGGTGCTGCCGGGCCCCCACGGCGGTCGGCCTGCAGCGCCAGCAAAGAAGAAGGTGGTGAAAAAACGGTTGGGAGGATTTTGAGAGTATGATAGAATTGAAGTAGAATCTGTGTCACAATATAATCGGAGCTACCGGAAAAGGCAAGGGCCAGACGGCCTTCTAGGCGCTCTCGTCCTCCGCCTCCCCCATCCCATCCCGACACACATATCCACCCTGCTCCTTCCTCACCGTCTTCCTCTCCATTCGCCACATTCCTCGGATCACCTCGTGCAGGCGCACGAAGCTGGACCTTGGTGGCCAGCCTTGTAAGCACGCTCTATGGATGGTAAAAGGTCTCTCTCTCTCTCTTTTCATTCTTCTAGACCCGTATTCTGACCCCGGTGACCCGGTACTTGCGGTCCTGTCGCACCACTGAGCAGGACATCCAACCACCCTTTGTAYGACCCAGCCGTGCTCAATGATGCCCTGCGACGTATGCGTCCCGATCCYCATACCGTCTATTGACCCACCAYACTCAGCCGTCCTCACCTCTACATAGGTAACAAGGCCGTTGTCTGCGCACTGTCGGCTAGCTACATATCCACGTTTGCTGGGTACCCGGTATGGTGCCCTCCCCCCCATGCGCACCTTCTCCTCCCCAACTGACCGCGATGTCGCTTCGCGTCTGTGTTTTACAGCTGGACTCTCTCAAGTCGCGGCTGCAGACGACGAAAACCCCGATAACGATTGCGCGGCTCGCAGCACTTGTGTACAAGGARGAGGGTGTCATGGGGTTTTATCGTGGGCTGTGGATCCCACTCATGACAATTTCGTTTGTCCGTGCGTATTCTCCCCATATGCCGTCCGCCCTTGGTCCAGTTTGCTAACTTCTTACATCGGCCCTGCAGGTGCTGCTAGTTTTACGATCTACTCACGAACGAAGGAGTACTGCACTGAGCACGACCTACTCTGTCGCCCGCGCATCCTCGACGCGGCCCTTACCGGTGGTATAAGCGGAGCGATGTCAGGCTCATTAATTTCGTTTGGGAGTGCGCGTAAGTTTTGCCACCGAGTGCCCCCCCACTCGCCGCAAACCACTCCATGCTGTACTGACACCCTTGCTTCTTTCTTGCCTTCTTTTTCGCGCACCCCCGGCAGCATTTGAGCTCGTCAAGGTTATTTTTATCCCCTCGTGATAAACCCGCAAAGTGCTTCAGCGAGAGCTCATTGGAATATCTCCCCTCTCTCCTTCTCTCCTGCAGGTCCGGCGACAGTTGGAATACAGTATCGCCGCGAGCAAAGGGATCTCATTGGTCCGCCCCCCTGGGACCGTCGAAGCCGTCAAGGAAATATTTAAGGCGAATGGACTAGGGGGACTGTATACCGGCTTCCGGTTACATTTCAGTGCGTTTTTTGATTCCTAGAATAGGTTGAAAATGATGGTTAATAGCGGATGACGTTAGTTCGTGATACATCTGGGACGGCGCTGTACTTTCTCGAGTATGACGGAATGCGTCATTTGATGGGTAGRAGGCGCTCTGGTGAACAGGGTCCAACACCTTCCTGGCTACCCATCCACCATTCCTTGGTCCCTTTCATTTGTGGTTCTGTTTCGGGTGTGAGTGCTTTGCGCTTGACTTACTCTCTCAAACATTCAGGTTTATCACCTTGGTCTAGGTTACCTCTTGGGCTTTGATTTATCCTCTGGACGTGTGAGTGCGGCATAACATCGTTTAATTCGGTTGATGAACAATGTATGTAGAGTGAAAACAAAGGTACAACAACGTGCAYTAGCTGGTGAAAAATACCGTGGACCATGGGAAACCCTCTACAGACTGATACGCGGTCCGCCTCTTGTCTTTTTTCTTCACTTCCCCGCTTACTCAACTCAAATACAATAGGTCCCGATCCCAACAATCCCAAACCGTTACTTGCAGGCATTGGAAGACTATATCGTGGTCTCGGTGTCAGCGCCCTCCGAAGTATAACAACGCACGGACTACTATGGACGCTCTTCGACATGACCGCCCATTACATTGATAACCTCCCACCTTCGCCACATCAGTCCCGTTCTGCTACTGACGACTGACGAACATGACTGCTACGAGAGCTCAGCTTAACATATAACATGCATCGCCCCCCTTACCCCCCCAACTGCGTTCTCTTTTCTCATCCCCATGGTCCACTACTCACTCCCTCCCACCTGCCTAGTTGGCCGCATACATACCGCCTCCACATCCAATCTCATAGCATGCTAACTTAGAATTTAATATTGAGCATTTGTACTATCATTCCTTTCACCACTTGATCATGATGCTTTCACTTACCTAGTTCATCAAAGAATATGATCAATATAAATTCATTGTAAGAGTATGTGACGTGTTTTTTTTTGATATGGCTCCAAAAGGCAAATCATGCTATACTTCTAACTATGGTCTACCGCGCCTGCACGTAATCGTCGATCTTGAGCAAGAGACACACAGTCTCTGTCGCGAGCTCGATCGCACTGGTGGAGACAAGTAATGGTTGCACRACGTCCTCTTCTAGGATATTGGAAATGAGGCCCTGAYCCCCAAGACCATGAGTTGTTGGGAGACAGTTACAGTTAACAGATCTACAACACTGACCTTGCGAACGTTGATACCGGCGTTGCGCTCTCCTAGAGCATGGCGGTTTCGAAGCTCAGTTACGATAGCAATGGGATTAAGGCCTGCGTTTTCTGCTAGCGTCGTAGGAATGACTTCCAAAGCTTCGGCATAAGCCTGGATACAGTACGCTTCCATCCCCTTGAGCGTCTGGGCGTATTGAGAGAGAAGACGGGAGACATGAATCTCCGGTGCTCCACCACCACCAATGAGGGCTCTTCAAGGTTAATTCAGTGCTGCAGGATGGCAAGGGATGAACCCAATAAACCCTCACCGCTTCTTCACAAGACAACGAACAACACAGAGCGCATCGTGTAGACTGCGTTCACACTCCTCAACGACAAGATTATTGGCACCCATGGCAAGGATGCTGACAGTCCTCCCCCTGTTCTTTATACCTGTRATCTTGACAACCTTGACACCCGATTCGCTCATCTCGTCCACCAGATCGGCGTAACCAAGTTTGTCTTCTGTGAAAGCATCAATATCGGCGATGGGCTTGCACCCCAAACTTTTTGAGAGGAACTCGATTTCGTCGCGTTCGACATCCTTGACAGCGAGGATACCGAGACGTTTGAGGAAGTTGAGAGAGATGTCGTCTACGGCRTCGCGAAGGATTGATTTTTGGATGAGGAGGACGTTGCAGTTGGCCTTTTTGATGCGTTTGCAAATGTTGAGGATGTACTGTCGGCCTTCCTTKATGACTTTGTCCATTTGACGGTAGTCATTAATCACGACAGTGTTGTCCATCTAGCCCTGRGCATCAATACCRACTCAACGCAAGGAGATGGGGGRTTCTGAGGGGRCYTACATCTGGCTTRGGTGCGCTCAGCTGGAATTGGATGATGGCAATCTTGGCCTTCTCCATTCTGGTGGGACCTCCAGCCGATACGACGACATTTTGGTTAAGGACGACGCCATCTATGAGCTCGGTATCCTCGATTGTTCCTCCGACCTTCTTGACGATTCTGATATCCCGAATATCAACGTTGGATGAGGCTGGAGATCTTATGCGAGTCACGGCAGCCACGGCGATAGGTGCCAAAGTAGACGAGTATTGAGACACAATCTGGACCAGTGTTAATAACCAAATTGCAAAGAAAACAAAACAAATAGCGAGAGCAGATGGCGTGCCTTGGAATTGAGAGAAGTACTGGCAGCGCGTAACAAGCTGCCTTTATCGTCATCCAGATCTACCGGTGTCGATATCTCTGTTAGGTATTCAACGGCTTTTGCAGAAGCTTTCAGGAATGATTCGGCAATGATAGTTGGGTGCATGCCCTTTTGCAGCATCTTTTCTGCAGCACCGAGGAAGCTGCCAGCGAGGACAACGACTGACGTGGTTCCATCTCCAGCCTCGACGTCTTGGGCAGCAGAGAGGTCCACGAGCTAACCAGYGGATGGAGCAGGTGAGATGAGGATAACGATATAATAAGCATATATCCTACCATCTTAGCTGCGGGATGCAAAGCCTGGATGCTTTTGAGAATTGTCGCACCATCATTTGTAATAATGGTCTCTCCCTTTGAGGTCTGGATCTGTATTCGTATTTTTTTTTCATCTATCGCTCTGGAAGGCCAAAGGCAAGATAAACCTACCATCTTATCCATCCCCCTAGGACCCAAGGACGTCCGAACTGCATCGCTGATGGCTTGACAGAGTCAGGACAGAATAAAATCAAACCGACCGATGCATCATATCAGACCTTTTGCCGCGACCATGTTTGACAATCGCAGTTCCATAGGCTTGCCCTGAGAGATATCGGGTCGAAGCTGATCCCAGTGCGCTGATGACTGAGAAAACCGTACCTTGTCTTTGAACGCAGCATTTGCACCAGAGAGGGTCTTTGTGACGCCCTGCTGGGCCTGCGAGGGTAGTTTTGTGGCCATGGGGGGAAGAGATCGCGTCGGTTGCCAAAAGCGGAGGAGGAGCGTTTGTGACTGCGATTGCGCGTACATCACACATCTCCGCATCTCTCTAATTGCTTACCATGGACTTTGTGCGTCGGCCCCTGCCTCCCTCGCCGCCCCACACGCTCACCTCCTCCTAGATTGGCGGCCCCAACGGTCCCGGAGGTATCTTCGCCCAGCTCGCCGGGTGGGTCATCCTTCTCTGCTCTCCTCAACAGCCCATTTACACTTTCGCAGTGGTTTCCCAGCCCCGTATGGCCCCGGAAGGACTGCAAGGAACCCTATGTCGTATGACGAGTATCTCAAGGCATATAGTGTCGCTATGCTACCAGGCCGACAGCGAGACAACGTCTCCTACGGCGGAAAGAGTAGGATTCCCCCCGTGCTTTTTGCCCATCCTCTAGTCCTTATCCTACAGTCCAGTTATCATGCCACCGTCTGCATTGGCAAGCCTGACCAGTCTCGATCTTGATTCGCCATGGACCTTTCAACTCCGAAACCCGAGCAACCCCGCTGCATCGACGCACGCCGGTGTGCTCGAGTTTATCGCAGAGGAGGGCGTTGTCCATCTGCCATACTGGATGATGAAAACCCTCCGACTCAATGAAGGCGATCCCATCCGAATCACTGGAACAGAACTGACAAAGGGCAAGTTCGTCAAGCTGCAAGCCCAGACCGTGCACTTTCTGGAGATTTCGGACCCTAAAGCAGTGTAAGCCTCGCAGGCCACCCCATAAGTCCCGGTAGACTCACAGTATCTTGGAAGGCTCGAGCAGGCGCTGCGCAACTTTTCGGCGTTAACTCAGGGTGATATCATCGAGATTTCCTACAATTCGATCATCTTTGGATTATTGGTGATGGAAACCAAACCGGGAGGAGAAGGAATAAGCATCCTTGACACTGATCTCGAGGTAGACTTTGCTGCTCCTGTCGGCTATGTCGAGCCAGAACGTCCCAAGGCTGCACCCCCGGCGACTATGGCTTCTAAGCTCAAGATTGATCTCAACTCCCACTCTCCTGGTTCATCACGGCCCGGTTCTTCGCTGGGCGGTGGGTTTGCTGGCACCAACACAGGTCAGACAACCGTGAGCAAGGGCGGCGACCATTGGGAGAGTTTCAAGGGGAAAGGTGAGACTCTGACGGGCAGAAAGACAAAGGGAAAGGGCATCACGCACAGGAAAGTCGAAGAGGTGCCAGAAGGGAGTAAAATCGCTCGCACCGAGTACCTGTTTCGCCGTCTATGATCACATCGTCAAACTAAATTCATTTCTCCAGTAAACCACGTATTGTCAGCAATGATATGCTGGAGTCGGAAGTCAAGGTTCCTGCAGCACTGAACCTGCCCTTTGGTCAGCTGTTCTTTGGATTCAACGTCACACCGTACACACCTCCATCCCCCCCTCCGAGCTCGCCGGAAGCAGGCGCAAGGGTTGGTTTTCACCCGTTTACAAAATAATAGGGACAATTCTGAAGGCTTTTCTTCTAGTCCCCACCCCAATCATTCAGCGGTGCTGGTCAAACCGTAACTGGCCGTGCATCTGGCTCCCAACAACCCTCAGCGTCTGAGAAGGGCAAAGAGGTTCCAGCTACAAACACTTACCAGTGGGGTAGCGGTGGACATGCCYTAGGTTCGAGGTCCACAGTAGTCGGTGCCGGCGGCGCAAGTGTGCCAAGGCCACCAAACCGCAGCAAGCGGGGACCCGAGAAAAAGCGAAGTCCTACACCCGATTTCGGTGTTGACGATGACGACGATGTAATCATGATCAGTGACGATGAGTAAAGTATCATCCTCGTATAAGTTCAGTCTAGACTTTGTGGCTGTCAAACACATGTACTATATCTGCCCCCACGAATGCTCAAAGTATGTATAAACCCGTATCCCCACCGCAACTAAACCTCAAAGCATAACGATACCGACACCTTTACCGGGTGCTACATCACCCTCCCCGTTCATGCCAGCCAGTGGTGCTGTCCTCCAGTTGTAAAGATAAAAGTTCAAGAAACCATCACCAAGCCCAAACTGCACCACTTGAGCATGACCGCGGGCAAAGGAACCGACGTGATTTGAACATACCTTGAGATCATGAAGGAACGAGACATTATCCATCAATGTCAAAGCATTTAAAACATCAAACTTGGCGTCGTGAGCAATAATCAATGCATCGCTGATCAACGCATGCAATCGATCTTTAAGTTGGCCGCTTGGCTCAGCATCCGGGTCAAATGCGACAGTTGTGGCATAGTAATAGAGGTATGCAGCCTCTAGCGTTGGGTGCTTTTGGTTGCCTATCACAGTGGATGGGAGGGAATAAAAAGAGAAGAAGTCGGTGATTTGGTGTGATCCGGGATCCTATGCGAATAGAGAGGCTTTTGGTGAGACGAAAGATGGCACTCAAGTGAGACAACTGTACCTCAACCACATAAGACCATGTTACCTGACCTTCCCGCCGACCTGTGCCTCCATCACCAAGCTCCCCACGCCCCTTGCCACTCAAGAAATGATGCCGAATCTCCTCCACATCGTAAATCGGCGTCAAGTCGAATCGTTTTAAATACTTCGTAAAGAGGCTGGCAACCTGAAGTACATCCTTTTCCTCCATTTCGCGCAGGCCTACCAATACCTTTGACGGGGGAACTTGGTTCAAGCGAATCATGCGAGCCAAGGTCATATTGCGTGGGACATAGCAGAAGCCAATATCGACGAGCTTGGGGATGTTGAGTGAACGGTGGTTATATCTTTTGGGTAGGGGGTGATGAGGAGCGAGACGGGGAAATGCTGAGACTTGACGAACCTACATACAGACACCGGTGTGGGGATGACGACTCCAGCAGTGTAGATAGCTTGGAAGACACCCTTGAGATGGCACTGACGGGTGACTTCCTTGATAAGCACGGGCGCCAATCGCTTTGACCGCAGGCGTTTATGCACGCAGAGGTAGTTGATTTCGGTAACACTGATCACACTGAGTTTAAAATGTGAGCAGAGGACTTCAAGAGATGGGCGGAGACTACGTGCTTCTTACGAACTCGAAGGGACATCGGAACACCCGAGATGAATGCTACGAGCTTCTTGGTTGTGGCTACGCGGACACCGATATGCCATTCCTTGTGATAGCCTGGAGGCATRAGGGCCCTGTGTCACGGTTGTTGTAATCACTATTTAGTCATTTAAGCACAGCGGGTGCGAGAAATCTTCGCACCATCTGAGGAACTCGGCGCTGTATTGGAATCTGAAGCTTGCCTGGTCATCTTCCACATAGTTTGCTGACAGAAGATCGTAAACCTCTTTACACTGGAAAGCAATCAGCTCGGTCACACCTGAAGCAGTAGMGTGCAACTCACCTGCTTGGCATCGCTGATATCGACGAAACTCCACTCAAAATCCTTGTGAAGGGGGTAGGGTTCCTGCCTGACCTCCTCCCTTGRTTTTGAGGGTTCAATGTAGCCATCGTCAACTGGAGGYCCTTCCCCTATTCACGTAATTCAAGGCCTATTCRTWAACGGAGCAATAWGATATACGRACCTGGCTGTGGCACGGGTTGGGTTTTCCAGAACTAGAAGAGAAGATTCATTAGARTAACCCTTCCTCAACAGTAATGAACAAACTTTGTGTTCTCCCATGTCCTTCTTGTTCAATCCCCCGATCCCGGCCTTYCCCTGYACAACRTCCATAATCTTAAGCTGTTCCAACGCCTCCCTGATGTTCTCYACGGTCAAGTCCTCCGGAGGTACACCGCCTCCCGCCTTGACTTCGTCCAGAACCTTGTTYACGACTTCATCCGGGATCTCTGACTTTCCTTTGAGCGCACTGAGAGCTTTGGAGATCTTGGACTTCTTTTTCTTCCTGCTCGATGCACCAGAACCTGTGGCAGYTTGTGAAGCTTCACCTTCAGAGTCCGTTTTCGTTTCCCTTTCGTGTTCCTGAGCAGGAGGAAGAGAAAGGGCTGGRTCCTTTGATTCCTCGGCTGAGGCCATGTCCTGGAGGTAAAGCGATTAGGCAATTACACAACACAAGCCCATCGACMAGTCAGCACACGTGACTGGAATCATGCAAAGTTGCACAATGAATTCCAGAGCTTGGGTTGAAGCACAACTCGCCCTTATTATGCACGTCAAGTCTYCCTGTCGGAGATAGGAAGGAATMTATATTTTATAACCGTATAATCGGATTATACAAAACAAACCTTGAAGAATGCACAGCGACGAAATGATGAAATAGTGTGTCAATTGAAGATGTGCTATAGCCCATGCGGAACGGTGAATAAAAGACGGTGTGAATGTAATCCCCAAGTAAAAAATGGCGAGTGTAAGATTAGACGGTTCCCGTCCGATAACTTCAATAACGAGGTACGGGCCCAGGCCCAAGGTTGAACAATAATCGACAACTCCCGTCTTCCAGCTTGACCGCCCGAATGCCCTGAAATCGACGGTGACCGCCAACAACATCAGATCTCCTAAAGGGGCCCTTGATCGCGACTTCGTACAACTCGAAGCCATCCCTAGCTCGCTCCTCGCGAGCCACTTCCATAAGCCCTGCATTTTCTGAGCTCGAGCGGATCAGCTTTAAGTCATTCTGCGATAGTGGTTTGTGCAAGTAGTCATGTATAGCGTCCAATACGGCCTCCACCGTTGGATCTGGCCCCTGGACGACYACAGGTCCCCATTTGCGCATATACCAAGCCAAAACGGCATGATCGGTCCACAACTCGAGCCGTTCGAGTACCCGTTCCACAGTTGCTAGAGCGCTCATATCAGGCTCCATGATGATACCCCGTCCAGTGAGTACCTTTGACACTTGCGGCGGATGTATGATGTCCCAAACCAGCCCCGTCCCAGGTGTAGTCCGTGCGTGTCTGAATCTTAGGTGGGAGTGTAGTTCAATATCGGAAGGATACTGTGCAGAAGGACACGAGGAGCCAGATGATGATAATGGCCTTCGCTGATGCAATATCGAAGCTGGGGAGACACCAAATTGGGAACCACTTGCTGAAAAAGGGCTCGTAGATGAACTGGTAGACGATCCAAAGCAAAAGGCTTGCTCTGCCTGTCCAGCGCTGCCAGGGGATTTTTGTGGCGCCTTACAGGTCGCGGAAGTGTATCCATTTCCTGATAAAGGGTTGGTGGGTGCATAAGAGAAGGTTTGGGGATAATAGACCGGRCCCCCATGCCTATCTTGTGGGCGCGGGTGATATGATGGGAATACTTTGGTGGGGGAGTTGGCCTCAACTTCGGTGAAACAACAATATGGATTATACAGACCTGCRTGAGCTTTGGGGTCGTAGAACCCTCTTGAGGACATAGATRCAAAGGGGAAGGGGATATACGGTGATAGAAATGGAGGTGTAAAGATGAGAGGGCCTGACGGGGTGCTAAGCCATTCCCGGCTGTTTAAGTAGCACAACCGGCAAGAAGGAATAGCCTCGACGAGCTTGTCTTCTAATCTTAGTGCTGTAGAGGAGAGTGAGCCACATGACGATACATTACCCGGCAGTGTATCTTGAACGCATCCCGGTCCACTGTCGAGCCGCAAGAGGTTTGCAACCCGGACGGGTGGGTTGACCTGGATCTTACATATGTGTTGGTTGGGCTATAATAACGTTTTACCAAGTATATTCGACACCATCAGATAACACCCGAAGCGGAAAGTCTGTATTAGCTCCGGGCAGACGAGGCGCGAGGCTTCGAGGGCACAGCAATCAAATAGTAATGTTTTGCCTACGTTGGCGGGAAAGACTTCGGCATCGTTTGCCTTAGACTTACCAAGGCATCTTACAATGTCTCACGTTGGCGTGTGTGTGTAGCATCCTAGAGCAAGCTATAAACTTTAGCACCTAGAGRTAACTACAGAGTTCGAAGGAACTTGCCGCCGCGAGTCACCCCACACGAACGACCTATTCATATTGTTCGCCGAAAACTAATTGCTTTCAGCTTGGATGGAAAGATAGTTGTTACGAACAACAATCTGAACACCATCTTCAAGCTCGGAAGCCCAAAGTGTGCCTTGACGGGCCGCAGAACCGGCCGCATTGCCCCTGGCTTTACTGCATTTGTCGACTTCTGGGGCCAGTGGCGAACAGCTTGTCAATACCTGTGCGCCGTGAGGTACCCTGCTCCCAATTTGTACGGTACTAGCTTTTTGTAGCCAATTTATAATCGATCGTCCATTTACTTATCTACTTCGGCTAAATTGCAGTGGCACTTGCTACCAAAGTTAGAGACTGGCATAATTAGAAAACGGATCAGCTTGCAGGTGGCTATCGCCAAGACGGACATTAAAATGGGTTGCCCTACAAATATGTGTCTCTTTCGCCTAGAATGGACCGCAATGTCATCGACACTTACTTCACTCCCTTAGCAATCCCTTTTACGACCTGGGCACCTCACTGATGGCGTTCTTGTCACCCCAATGCGACACCGGGTACATATTTAATTTCACCGTGCCTGACATAGCCTCGGTTGTTTTTTTTTTCATAGGAGAGCAATCTTCTTAGGCGCGAGCTTGGGGGTGGTTTGACCGTCAGAATTCCATCTTTTAATGACGCCCCGGTTTCATCGGACTACGAGTAGTAAATAAGACTAGTAAGAGCTTTCAGCTCTGGTGAGAGCGTAATGAGTCTTTCCCTTGTCGCCTTCTGAAAGCCGCAGAGTCCTGAAGAACTCTACGAATCACCTATGTCGATTAGAAAATACCACTTTGATCATCTCACCCGAGATTGTGACATGATCTACAATTCAAAGCATAAGCGGGGTATGGAGCCTGATATCATCTAGGCTAGTGGGCCACAAAAGGTTACTAATTGACGTAGTCCCTCCCGTGCAGTGGACTTTTGGTTCATCCTATTTCTCCACAAATTGGTGGCTCGGTGCATGAGTTGCCTAAGACGTGAGACCATTGCACTATAGAAGCTGGCCTCAGACTCATGCTTCTTGACRCCGTTCGTACGGAGCAGATTGCACGAATGAGGAGCGTTATTTTGAGCAGCAACAGATGCGCGGAAGACGTTTTCGGTTGTTAATTACAACTCTGCTATAGGACATTTGTTATAAACTCTTAGAGTCGGACGTACTATCACCTTCTACTCTTTCCAGCTTCTCCTGATCATCGGGGGCCACCCCACCGTTATCAAAAACAATCTTGTTGAAGCCCTGAACACCAATTTTGCGAATCACAACCCAAGCGAAAGGAAGTGAAAGGACAACTAGGATAGAAGTTAGAAACGACTTTATTGGATTTGCGGGCACTCACTGAGACCAACGTTGAATCCTACGGACAACCAATCAGTGGTGTTGGTAGATTTAATACCGTATGCAACAGCCTGTCCAGCACACTCGACACCACGGAGCGTTCCGGTCATGTAGGACAAAATGATAAAGTCGTCGGACACTAATACAGCCCCATCTCAACAACTGGTTAAACGAAAGCATTCAGAAGCACTTACTATGGCTAATTACCCAGTACAAGCTCGTTTGGGTAGCCATCGTTGCCAGCTCGAACAAGAAGAAYAACGAAAACGTCTTTCCAAACATGGAGCCAGAAGTCCAATCAATGACAGGTTTCTGGTCTTCAAGCTGTTTCGTGACAATGGCTGTCCATACCCAGAGCGCTAAGTTCAATACCATGAGAAAGATGAAACTCCACCGAGCGCGTTGCTTGATTGAGAGTTTTGTATGGTCGAGGAAGTACCCGATGAGGAAGCCACCAGCAATGTCACCCCAAGGTACGAGAAAGGCGCAAAATGCACGAGTTCGGACATTGAAATATTGTGTTTGTAGAGTACCTTGACGAAAGTAAGTGATGGTGAGATCAGACAGAAGGTAGTGAGTAACATTACCTATGTAGGATCCATAGAACCACGAGGTAAAAAAGAGCGGGCAGAGCAGCAGGATCTAGGGTGGTGCAATGTGAGTTTGGATATGCGTGATTTGGAATGTTAATATTCACATCGGGTGAGCTGATGACTTTGTACCACTCGTACATGGTCCTTCCCCATTTCATTTTCCTGAAGRCAATCTTGACGCCATCTTTTCTCTGAACYTTTTCTGGTGAAGATAACAGAAGCGCAATAAAAGGTCCGGCACACATGATCCCGATGATGGCGAGGTAGGTCTGGAGGGAAACAGCACCCGCTGAATCCAGTTTGATGTTGAGGCCAAAGATAATGGCACCGCCAATTACAGGAGCAGCATTACGCATGAAGACCCAGAGAGCTAGCATGCGACCACGGCGATAAGGTTCGGGATAGGCTGTCACAGATGATTCATAGGTGGTACTTTGAGATACCAGACATAGAGCTCACCGGTGATAATAGGGCCCTCGACAGCATACATGAGACCATCAGTCATGCCGGAGATGATCGAGCCAAAGAGGAGGAACCACTGAGTTCCATTTTTAGAATTCAGATAGAGACTGCCCGCGTAGCTGATAACACACAGCGTCAGCCAGGAACTACATTACAGTGCAGCAATCCTATCTGACATGATGTCTCCGGTACTCGCAATCTGTTTCGGGTCAGCTGGATGCTTGACGCTGTGGTATTGGRTGGGCGCTCACTAATAAGGCAAGCCTGACWCCAATTTTGCTAACGATGACGCCGCCAACGACGCACAAAATGGCCATAGAGACTAGGGTAATTGTGAGGAGATGGSTTTTCTGAAAGGGAGACAAAGCAAGTCACCATAACCTGCTGCCGAAGTAGCATTGGCATACCAAGGAGTCGCGAGTCCACCGGCACCCAAAGAAGTCAGCGCATTATACATTCCGGGGGCCTGCGTAGGCAACATAAGTCACTCGAAAACGCTTGAGGACAAGGGCATACGCAGAAGAACACGCCTCCAACGACCAGGATCTGGAAAAGGGTGCTTCTGAACCAGTGTACTTTGTTGAGCGCCATGTCCTCTGGGGGTATCATGGTGGTCCAGGGAGGGGGAGACAAAGAACCGGGGAACCATCTAGCCTCGTTGGTATTTCTAGCCTATATGGCTGGCACGGGAGAGATTATTGGCGTGGGTGGCGATAAGAACCATGTGGCCCTGTCAGCGTTAAGTCCATCAGGAAGGGTGGCGGTGTTGTCATCCACTGAGCTGGCTGCTGCTGAGTACGGCTGCTCGCCATCACATCCTTCCACCACACAACACAGCGAGCGCGGTCATGCGCAGCTCCTGGTCGCTCGTAGCAGCTCTACTGCTGCAGCAAWCCCTTGCTTCGCCCGCCAAACCTTCCTATGGCACACACGACTACTATGTTATTGAGCATAGCCCTCACCCATCCTATGCACCGCTGGACGATGTCCTCTCAACCCTCAGCGTAGAACTGGTTGAGAGAGTTGGAGAGCTAGAAAACCATTGGCTAGTCCGCACCCCAAAACACCTGAATGGCCTGTCAGCAAGAGAGGAACCTCGAGATCGGGTGCTCAGTGCCTTTGAACATCTACGCACGAGAGCGACATCACCTCTATCGATACGCTCCAGCGACGCACAACACGCACGCAGAGTTGTTTCCTCTGTCAAATATCTGTCCAGGCAGGAGCTTCGTCAAAGGGTTAAACGTGCCCCGCCTCCAAAACGTCCTTCTCCAGACTCGGACTCCAATTCCGCCTCTCGTGCCATTGCTTCGAGGCTAGGTATTCAAGATCCCCTCTTCTCTGACCAATGGCATCTCGTCAACAACCACTTCCCCGAGCATATGATGAATGCCACACCTGTGTGGGAGATGGGATTTACTGGCAAGGGGATAATTTCGTCTCTAGTGGATGACGGTTTGGACTACACGAGTGAAGATCTAGCTCAAAACTTCGTACGCATTAATRTTTTCAATTTCTCTCCCCACTTTCTCAGTTTCTCAAATATGCAAAGGATGCCGATGATTCGTACGATTTCAATGACCATCAAGCCCTTCCAACGCCCAAGAACTACGATGATCACCATGGAACTCGCTGTGCCGGTCAAATAGCTGCGCAAAAAAATAATGTTTGTGGTATTGGCATTGCTTATGACTCAAAAGTTGCGGGTGTACGCATCCTATCTGGACCTATTTCGGACGTCGACGAGGCCGCTGCCCTCAACTATGGCTTCCACAACGTTTCCATCTATAGCTGCAGCTGGGGTCCACCTGACAATGGTCAGTCTATGGAAGGGCCAGGATATCTGATTAAGAAAGCCGTGGTCAATGGTATCAACAATGGTCGTAGCGGCAAGGGTTCGATCTTCGTTTTTGCCAGTGGTAATGGCGCTGCCCAGGGTGACCAATGCAACTTTGACGGCTATACCAACAGTATATATTCTGTTACCGTCGCTGCAATTGACTACAAGGGCATGCATCCATATTACTCGGAACCCTGTGCTGCGAATATGATYGTCGCATATAGTTCTGGTGGTGGTCAGCACATTGTCAGTGACGTGTCCAGTTCCATCATTTGTCGAATCTCACGGCTATTTAGGTCACAACTGACAAGGGCAAAAATGCCTGTGCTACTACTCATGGTGGTACATCCGCAGCAGCGCCGAATGCTGTAGGCGTATTTGCTTTAGCTTTGGARGCTCGGTATGTCTTCCCTGACCTTAGGGCAATTCAACGCTGATTGGATGAACACAGTCCGGATCTTGGCTGGCGTGACATCCAATATCTTTGCATCGAAACTGCCCGCGTTGTCAACCCTGACGACCAAGACTGGGAAAAAACCGCAACAGGTCGGCTCTATAGTTATAAATATGGCTATGGAGCTCTCGATGCGTATGCCTTTGTCAAGGCCGCCCAGGCTTGGTCTCTTGTCAAGCCGCAAACCTGGATYGCCACCGAAACAATCCAAATCGATAAKGGGCAGATGGATGGCAATGGCGTTTTCACCGGTGGCCAATTTATTGGATCTGAGGGCGTCAGTAGCAAGATGACSGTCTCGAAGCAGATGCTGGAGGATAATAATTTTGAGGGCCTGGAACACATCAACGTTAAAGTTTGGATTCAGCACACCCGACGGGGGGATGTTGAGGTAGAGATTGTCAGCCCAAACGGCATCAAAAGTGTGCTAGCGGGTAAACGTCAATACGACTCTGCTAATACAAGTTTCCCTGGGTGGACTTTCATGAGCGTGAAGCATTGGTGAGTTCGTATCTCCTGGGTGCTACATACAAGTATCTTGATGCTCTGGCAGGGGTGAAAATCCCATTGGCGACTGGACGATCCACGTTTCGGACCAGAATGATCCTCAACACAACGGATCGTTCCTTGGCTGGAATATGATCTTTTGGGGCTCTGCTATTGATCCCGTAAAGACAAGGAAGTACGACGTACCACTCATTGATGATGTCCTTCCACCCAAGGAAGCACCGATGCGACCTATCATCCCCTCAGCAACTGTCACAAAGCAACACCCCAAACCTACAAGTCACCTCCCAGGTGATCATGGTACTAAGGAAGGCGAAAATTCCAAATCCGCCTTTGGAAAGCCGGCCTCAACAGCTTCGCCGGGTGAAGCGACTGCGACAGGCATCAATGCCACGCCCGACTCTGGCTGGTTCTCCGACATGTCCAATCTCATATCGAGCCAGAAGTGGTTCTTTGGCGCTATTACGCTCGTGGTTCTCTTTGGTATTGGCGCGGGAATATTCTTCTGGCGACGTAGGTGGGCCGCGAAGCGGGGAGAGTATGTCACTCTTGCGGGCAACAATGGGATGTCGATGACTGAGAGGGGGGCCGGCCGAAGTGGACGAACGAGAGAGTTGTATGATGCCTTCGGACAGGTTTCCGATGATGATGATGAGGATGTGGATGAGAATACGAGGTTGAGGCAACCGGAATCACCTGGACGGCCAGGAGCTGGATTGGGATTCCATTCCGGTTTCTTGGACGATGACAGTCCTGCCGTTGAAGGTGCAATACCCAGACAAGAGCATTATCATGATGAGTCGGATGACGAAGGGAATAAACAAGAGAGTAGGAGGAAGGGAAAGGAGAGGCAGGAGGAAAAGTTGATTAGTCCTTCTGAGGCGCCCAGCTCGGGTACGAGTGCGAGTGGGGAGGGCAGTTGGGAACATGCATCAACAACATAGGAACACTAGTCATAGAGATATAAACACTAATTCTCATCTTCCGTTCTTATATCACTGGGACGTTAGACTTTCGTTATTTGCTTATGTAGTTTTTGTTCGTACTATTTATTGCGAATGCAGTCGCCTTTAAACCTGGGTGAGTTTCAAGCACCTCTGTGGACGTCATTGTCGTATCCAAGAGGATGTCTAGGCAATAGCAATCTCTCGCAATGTAGCTGTGGGCAGATCAATGACTAGTCAAAACATGCCCATGATGGGGATTAGTTATGGAGGCAAGAACGCTAATGATACAACCTCATACACTACACTGGAAAGCGAACAGCAAATAAAACTGACACAGAAATTCTTCAAGAGCCACTAGTATTGAATTGGAGCTTGGCCCCATTATTGACGAGGAACCAGATGTCCAAGTCTTCGTACTGTGATCAAGAGCGTAAGCATGAGTAGCAAACCCTTGAGGGAGTATGCTTACTTGACGGATAGTCTCCATGAGTTGAACCTCCGTAAACCCGGCATTGAGTATGCGGGCGCGGACATCAACCATCGACAGTGCCTCATCATCATCTTCATCCGAGTCAACATCCATATCCCTCTCGCGCGCTGGCCCACGGCCCATCTTTTTCTGCCTCTTTCTCCTGCCGCGGGATCCTCCCATATTCTTGATCAAACGATAAATCTGGCTAATGACGGATTTGTCCGGCTCGAAATCCTTCTCGACGTCATCTTGTAGACTTTCCTTGCTACATTCCATCAAGCGGAGAGCTTCGTCAATGTCACTATGTTCAACGGCGTCTGCGAAGCGCAGGCGAGCGAGGGCTTGGGCGAGGCGAAGGACGCCAAGGAGGGTACGCGCCGAGGTATATGTGTGTGATTTGTTCYYTTTTTCGTCCTCTTTGGATATCTTGCGGAGACGAACGTAAGAATCGACAACGTAGCTTGACACATCGGGAGGAACAACTGGTCGCCTTTGGCGGGCCATTGCGATATAATGTCTGTTAGAGAAAAAAACAGAGCTGAAGCCACTGCGGTACGGCATTGTATCATGGGAAAATACCTCATGGTCGTTGGGTCAATGACCTCATATTCAAGCTCTGGATGTTGGTTGTTCATGTGGACATAGGTGACATGTTGAGCAAGGCGTTCATCATCTTCACGGGTGGGCTTGTCAAGGATAAGGAAGAGTAGGTCAAAACGAGATAGGAGGGCCGCCGGAAGGTTGATATTCTCTACAGGTGAGACTTTGGTGTTGTACCTGCCGTACAAAGGATTTGCGGCAGCAAGGATAGAAGTACGTGCGTTGAGTGTTGTCGAAATGCCGGCTTTGGAGATTGAAATAGTTTGCTGTTCCATGACTTCGTGAATGGCAGTGCGATCAGTCTCCTCCATCTTATCGAACTCGTCGATGCAGCAGATGCCGTTGTCAGCGAGTACAAGGGCACCACCCTCTGTCCGTTCAGCGTCAGATAAATTGAGATTCGAACACTTTTAGGACCATACCCAAAACCATTTCGTCCGTAACTGGATCCCGCATCACAGCAGCTGTTAGACCAACACCCGAAGAACCTTTACCGGTTGTGTAGACACCCCGGGGCGCAATCTTGGAGATATATTTGAGTAGCTGGGATTTTGCAACTCCGGGATCGCCCATAAGACACATATTGATATCGCCCCTGATCTTCATTCCRTCACTAGTCAATTTTGTAACGCCTCCGACGAGTAGAAGAAGCAGGGCCTTTTTGACGTCAAGGTGGCCATAAATTTCGGGTGCAATACTCGTAGCGAATTTATTATAGATATTTCCGTCGCGCTTGAGCCGCTCGATGTCCTGAATGACCTGTGGGGTAATTTCCATGTCACTGTATTGCTTCTTCAGCTGGTATATATGGTGTGCTTCGAGGTAAGTATCAGTCAGGAGACCAGCACGAATGGCTTGAAACCCGGTATAAGGGATGGGAAGAAAAATCCCTCCAAGGTGTACGACATCTCCAGGATTCATCAAGCGGGTTAGGTTCCCGTGAACATGAATTGTCATCGACCTTGGAATATGGCCAACTGGGACTTGATCGGCCTGGGATTGGGAATTAGTTCATATATATTAGTTGRTGAGGTACCCTTGCTTACCATCTCTTGAATCTTGACTTCTTGGAAAGGACTAAATCGACAAGCCCTTGTTTGCATGTGAAGAGACCCATGGATACCGTTTTTCACGCATTCGTTCTGGTTTTGGCAATCTACCAACGGGTTGAAGGTTTTCTTGGCGATGTCCTGGAAGGTCTCGGAGCCACAAACGTCGCATGTATAGGCATTGACTTGAAGAAGGGGTTTCACTTCTGACACCCTGGTCACGATCCCACGAACCGTAATAAGCCGCCCGAGGTAGGAACTCTTAACATCTCGGACCGCAAGTGATGGATCGTTCTTAAGCGGCTTGAAATAGAGGTTACTGTGAGGGATCGATAAGTGGTCCGATTTAAAGCCTGAATTTTCTGCAACTCACTATCTTCGCAGCAAATGATCCGGAAACTTTTCCTGTCCCCCCTCGATTTGCTCATTCCGCTCCCGACGTTGATGCAGGATGACATCGATGACTTCGTCGTGTTCTGAGATGTCTTTCGTAGGTGGGGGCATGAGTTCGTCTACGACCTCACTGAAGAACTGGACGTATCGACGGGTATTAAAGCGTATACGAGACACAAGACCGTTTGCGGTCGATTCGTCCTAGAATAGCCTTTCATGAGGGCTGCGGAAGGAGAGAGTCCAGAATCTTACAGCGTCGATATCTTCCAAGTCTATCACGAGCATTTGCTGTTCCCGATTCGCGATCTTTTGCTATGGCAAAGGTGAGCGCGTCGGGACGCGTCAAAAGCGTGTATTCCCGCGCACCAGCTGGGTCATGTACTTCAATTGCCCAGAACCGTCCAAATCTGCGCGATCATCGTCGTGTATGTCGATGTCGGCAAAGTTCTGGGCAAGATCCTTCTCTGAGGAACCTTTGAATTTTGACAAAAAGTCCCTGATTTTATCTAGGAAACAGTGAGAACGGGGCACCTGAGGCGCAGGAGAGGCGTCGACGCGCCTTTGTCTGCCTTGTAGTCGACCTTGAGGTCGATGACGGGGAGGGTGGCCATACTGTGGGGAGGGTGAGAGGAGACACGGGCCGCAGGCAGGCGCGGGAGTTTAGTGACCGTGGTCGCGACGCCGTCAGCCCGGCTTTCCCTCCTACACTACACTTACCTCACAGCACGCCCAATAAATACAGACGCTGTGCCTTGAATGCAGGCCACTCCTGCCCATACTGCTTTTGTCGATGTACCTCCGTTAAACCTCCAGGGCAAGCGACGCTTCGAGCCCGGGCCCTCTCCTTGTCGAGCAGCACCTCCCAAGAAGCAAAAATGGAGCACAAGCCCTTCCAACAAGGTTCAAAATATCTTGACCACTTGATTACCGTCATGGTATCTCATCACTATTTCTAACATTCTTGTACACACTCCCAGACTTCGCCAACCTTGCCCCTCTCACCAACGCTATCCGCGGATGATTCCGAACCGGTGATAGAGGACAAGGGAAAGACCAAAGAAAGCGTTCCAGGTGAGTGCCTGCCTATTCTCTCTCCTAGGATTCTACCTGAGCTGCGGACCAGCCCGCACGAGTGAATATGAGGACGGCGAGCCTCTCATACTAGAGGGAGAACTACCAACCTCTGACCCTGGCGACTCCGATATACCTGTCCGCCTTCTTCACAATGTCTCAATTCTTGACCAAGAGACCAACGAGTGGGTCTCACCGGCTCGGCTCCTTGAGCTTCAGTTGGGTCAAAACAGCAAATACATTGCTATAGGAGATGCGAGACCATGGTTGGACGATGCGGAGGACGACGAAGCAGAAGAGGATGCCGCATCTGTCTCTGATGATACTGATTTTGCGACCGCCCTCTGTCTAACGCGCGTTCGGACATCACGGATTTTGGAAATGAATTTCTATTCCTTTGACCAAGACAAGGGTCAGGTTGACCAGTGCGAATCTCTCTGATCCGGCGTCTCCTTCTCATTTGCTCATGGGGTTATCATTTCACAGGAAAATATATATCCGTACTGATGCAGCATGGTACATTCTTGGAACACCATCAATAACGTATTCAAATTATTTCATACCCTTTTGGAGCCAAGTTTGCCTCCTTCACCTCGCCGTAGCTGAGGCCATACGAGAACCCCGGCTCACCTACGAGGAGTTTATACAGCGCCTTCCGGAGCTATCACGACACATGCACTTTGGCTTTACATCAGTCAACGGGATTCTCGGGCGTGATCTTGACGAAGAGGATATGGAAAAAGATGATGTTGTAAGCCTCTAGCTGCATTTGTACTGAAAAATACTAATGCCATGTTTCAGAGGGCATTTCTGGCCTCAATCATTCCCTCTCTATGCGAGGATTGTGGTTTGAATCTTAAGCGCTCGCCGCTTCTCAAATATTTGACGATCAACATCCCGAGATCTAATAAGCCTTCTACAAACACGTCGCAAGTACCGAGTACCAGCGCCAGTCCAAGACCACATTTGCAACCCGAGCAAGCCAAAGCGACTGTCATTACTCCCATCGTTGGACAAATCGCAGAGCAATTGTTCAACCATGGCTTTCGGATTGTCGGGGAACCCCAAGAAGCGTATCAGGTTGCGGAAGAGATTGCTGAAGTAAAAGAGCATAACGAAAATCCAACTTCAATAGTCTGGGGCCAGCCCGCAGCAAAGAACAGCAACTACTATGCCAGCGTCCTGATTGACGGAGTCGAATATGTGGTATTTATTTATTTTTCTCCCCCCTCACCCCCCTGCTTTACAACCTGATGGCGTCCAGGCTGGTGATATCGTGATGGTTATTCCTGGAGAAGACCCCAACAGGTTGCGGGCTGAGAATGACAAGACTGCCGCGGCGCAGTCACCAAATCAATATGGAAACCAACTATGGTATGCTTTATGTTTCTCTGCGATCGTCGAATGCCTAGCAGTATGTCAGGTTCTGTCAGATATTTTACTTTTACGAGAAAAAGAAGGCTAAGCTCTTCCACGGACAATGGCTTGTTCACGGATCGAAGACAATACTCCAAGAGGCCGCTCACTCTAAATCGCTTTATTTGATCAATTCCTGTGCGACCAACATGGTGGCCAGTATTTTCAAGAAATGTCGTGTTCGGATGTTGGGAGCAGAAGAAAAAGAACCATTTGATGACCGTGATCCCCGGTCTGAGGATTATCACTGTGGGTATGTTGGATAACATGTCAGAGGCTTCCCAAGATAACAGAAGTTACCAGGTTCCGCTGGGATGAGGAACATGCAGCTTTTGTCAATCTCCCAACAGACGAGGAATACCAGTTTACTTTTCAAACTCTGCCTTCCCACCGCCCCTGCTATAACTGCGGTCTAGAGGCCGCGAACATCGAAACTCACGAGGTTCGTCGGATACGGAACGGGTTCTCCTTACATAACGTTTCCTACCACGTCAATGAATTCGTCTACCTCTCGCCAGCCAACGTAGACAGTCAACTCCTGGAGATTGCCCAAATCTCCGACACCCCTTGGATCAGCTCAGAACAATTCAGGGTTCAAGTTCGCTATTTGGGGCGCTATGACGACTACGTTCGCTCCCGTCGAAAGTTGGACAGCAGCACAAAGGCCGTTGGTTCAACAAAGGTGACTTTCGACGAGGTAAGATTGGGACAGCCCGCCCCACCGTCATTTGCTCAAAATGTTTCCAGCGACGCCTTTATCTGACATCTCGAATTGGGGAGGTTGATCCAGAACGACTTAATGGACGCTGCTTCGTGCGGCATATCACGGACCAGGATGAAATAAACAACTGGGTTCAACAGGATGACCACTTTTACTTGAACCAAAAGGGGGATCCGCGTCGAGGGCTTTTCCAAGTTGCCCAGGATGACTTGGAGCAGTGTCATGAATGTCTTCGCACACGAGAAGATGAACTTGCAAGGGACAAGATCCTATTCAGGCGGAATGGGCCACTGCATGGGTTGGAATTATTTAGCGGTAAGTCAAGTCAATAATCACTCATGTTGTTTTCTCTCTCTTAATTATGCTAGGTGCCGGCGGGCTTGGCACGGGAATGGATTTATCCGGATACGTGGAGACAAAGTGGGCCGTTGAGTATTCACCTGCGGCTGCAAAAACCTATGCGTGAGTGGTTCTCCCTCGGATCCATGTTTGAATCTGAACCCACAGTAGGCGCAACCATCCAGAGACAAAGGTCTACTGTCAGGACAGTAGCTTACTCCTCAAACACGCAATCGAGACTCATCAAGGAAAAAAACCTCCGCCCTTGGTGTCGAACGACGGCAAGACGAAGTGTCCCATTATGCCGGACAGGAATGAAGTTGATTTTATCTTTGGGGGTCTGTCAGGAGTAATTTGTTCCCCTGCTTTCGTTGTTGAACCTTTGCTCCAGGTCCTCCGTGCCAATCATTCAGTGGTGCAAACCATAGCAAGGTATTTCCTATCCACCCGCAGGGAAATATCCTGATTTATCTTATGACAGCAAGCGGACGATATCAGATCCACAATGCCTTGTAACATGCTCAGCTACCTCGAGCACTACGCTGCAGATTTTTTCCTACTTGAAAATGTGCGAGGGCTACTCAACCACCCTCTCCTTAGCGAACAAGTCGGGCGCGTACTCGCGGGCGGCATTAAATCTGGTGTTGTGAAATTTATTATGCGGACGCTTGTTGCACTGGGCTACCAAGTCCACTGGAAGCTCTTACAAGCGGGCCAATATGGTACGCCGCAAAGTCGCGACCGTGTAATTTTTTGGGCTGCGAAACGTGGAATACCTCTGCCCAAACATCCAGTACCAGTGTACGCATGGAAGAGAGGTGCAATGAGCCCGTTGTTGGCTATTGGGACCAAGCTACCTCCACCAACGAGGAGTCTTGTACCTGGCAATGCGCACCAGTTTGCGCCGCTAGAGCCTATCACTGTAGATGGAGCGATCGGGGATATGGTACGCCCTTTTTCTGATYATGACTCTCTGTCTTGCGCTCACTATTCCCATTCTAGCCTAAATTCGACTGGTTTGTATTTTTTAGAGAAATCCTGTGGTACATGGGCTTACTAGTTCTTTCAGGATTAATCCATACGCCTTCGTAGACCAGACACTTGCTGACSAGCGATTCGATGAAAAGCGATCRCGCGAGCTTGGTATCGCCCAATTCGATGCTATCTACAGTGACTCGAACGAGTTTCATCTATATCCTGGCTATCCGCAGGGTGTCAACTACGCTGTAGGTCCACAAAATAGGTACCAGATGTGGATGCGACGGCAAATGGGGGATGAGAAGGTGCAGGGGCACTATACGAAACGATTCTCTCTTCGAGTTGTTGAGGCGTAAGTGCTCTTGTTTCGTGGATTCCCYATGTAGTTACACGGTTGTGTCGATGGATTAGGACGACGACAGTGCCGCTAGAAGAGGGCGCAGATCATCATGGTATAACTACTCTCTTCTGTTCTCACTGGCACGCAGACGCAGCCACTTACGGAATAATAATAGATCTACCCTCCATCCTTCAACCGAACAGCAGGTCCAACYACCCGCAGCGTGTTTGTATGTGCTCAACCCTCCTCCTCTTTTTTCTTTCACCTATACTGACGTCCACGTTAGCCTTCTATGGTCGTCTATCGCCAGACGGCCACTTTGCGTGTACGATGACCTCACTCACGCCTGGGATGAAGAATGCGAAGCCCCTACATCCAAATGTAGGCATCTTGTCCACTTATTGCTTCTTCCCGTGCAACTGACACATTTACGTCATATAGCAACGACGAATGGTAACGATCCGTGAATGCGCGCGTGCCCARGGCTTTCCTGACCATTAYATCTTTGAGTCGACGAGATCTGGTTCAGGTATTTACGACGATGTGAGTAAATTTCCCAGTTTAGGATAGTCGATATAATAAAATATTTCCTTCTAGCAAATCCGGCAAATCGGCAATGCAGTRCCTGTACCACTGGCATTAGCTCTTGGAAAAGAGTTGGGCGTGGCATTGACGCAGCTTTGGGAGGAAAAACAAAGGACTGCAAGTCCAATCTTGTAAACAGTGTCATGTTGAATGTAATGCAATAAATTAAGACTAATTAAATGAGTGACTATCTAAAGCATCCGGATTGGTTGACATAGACAAACATAGCAAGKGTACATTGACTACCGCAGAACAATCTTGGGAACAGGGGGAGGTGGGTACTCGGGGTAACCGCTCACAGGATGCCGGCTACTAACGCTGGAAGATCTACTGATGGACGTTCCAAGCGAGGACCTACTTGTGCTGCGATGGAGACTGCCAAGTCCAGGCTTGATCCTTAGTGAGCCGAGGCCACTGCGCAGGGAGGAGAGGCTGGTGGAACTAGCGTTGCGGAGGGCATAAGCCTGACTTTGTGTGCGACGGAGATGTTCATCGATACGCCACATCCCACGAACGAACGCCTCAGAGTCGAGGGAACCTGTCCCAGTTGGATCGCACTCATTCCTTCAAATAAACCAAAAAGTATTAGAAAATAAAATGGGCTGTAAAGGGCACACCAACCAAATATTGGCCAGCTTGGACTTGTCTACTTTCGAGCGGGACCAGATGACCTTGACAATACCTCCCTCAAGACGATCATCTGGACCAACAGTCCCATCAACCTGGGGAAGGGTCTGAGCATTGTCAGGTGGCTCATCAGGGAGAGCAGTAATGAGATCGACAGAAAGCCCACGCCACCCAGCGGCTTGTCGGGTGCGCTTAGCTTCGGCATGAGAGAGGAAGGGCGGGTTCTTTGCCTTGATGAGGACTTCTGCACGACGGCGCTGAATAATGTTCGCAGTGAATACGGCATRATAGCGCTTGCGGGCTGCAGAGGGGACTGGTGTGGGTCGCTTAGATTTGACGGTGGTAGGTGAGAGGGCAGACGGAGGAGGYGGAAGGGGAAGAGTGGTAACAAGGGTRGGGGTTTGCACGCTGCTGCTGCTGCGTCGCGACTGGGAAGAACTGGSAATGCTTTGGATGGARGAGCGRTCAGAAGCACGRGARGGCGGAGGRGGAGGGGCCTTGCGGGGRACRTAGGGGAGGGGCGTCTGTAKAGGTTGCTGGGYAGGTCGTGGWGGGACGGGGGGACGCTGGGGAAGAGGAGGGCGGATAGATATATGCTCAAAGGACTCTGCAAGGCTGGAGGTAGAGTCGCTGGGCGCTCTGTCGATAGGATAGGTGGCGATCATGTTGGCAACTGAGTTTGGCGTGCCCGGGTCCGTGTCCGAGGAGAGGGAGACAGAGTGAAAGGAGGATATAGACGACGCAGAGACGTGGCTTCCGCGTCGGCCGTRGTCACCGCCGACTGCCTCCATACCCGCGAGGGGTGGGTAAAGAAACGAGGTATCACTGTCCTTTGCGGTCCTGCGCGGAGGCAAGGGGGGTGTCCTGGCAGAGGCCACGGTGGCAGACTTGGCTTGCAAGGCGAGAGGCTTGGGCTTGGGCTTTGGTTTCTGCCTCTGGTTCTGGGCTAGGACCTGGGTTGGGGAGGGAAGGTCGGGGCGCATGTCGTCGAGGACCCAGTCATTGAGATCGACGAGAGAGGAGTTGTGTGTGAGCTGGCGTTGCTGGGCCTCAAAGGCGGCGATGCGGGACTGGATCATCTGCAGCACAACACTCCATATATGCGCGCACATTAATTATTATTATTATGGCGACTCCTCCTTTTCAAACTCCGCTCCTTTCTCTTGCCGTCCCATGCCTGACCTCTACGCCGTTGCTGGCACGTACCCGCAGCCCCTGCCGTTCCAAGTCCGCCGCCCTCTGACCACCCCCCTGCAGACTTCTGCCTCATTCCCATAGGCACCGGCGAGCCTTCTGTTCGCCCAGCCCCCTGATGCAACAACCCCTCTCTAGTCCCTGACATGTCTTAATTAGGTCGCTGAATACATTGCTGAATGTCAACGCGTCCTTGAGAAGAAATCCGATGTCACCTTTAAGGTTGTCTCACCCATCGTCCTCTTGTTTGTTTGATTTCCTGACTTGATGCCCCAGATGCAGTAAGCTCACCTTGTCCGCCAACCCTCCTCCCGAGAACTCACCCTACATATGCAAAAACCCCAAAAGTGGTTACGGCACAAACATTGGTTGGTTATTCTGATATTTGCTTATCCGCTTCGGTCACTGACATCATCATTTTCCAGAGGGTCCCTGGTCCAACGTCTCTCAGGCCATCCACGACTGCCATGCCGCCGTGCACGCCAAAGGCGCACCCCGTATCGCCACCGACATTCGCATCGGCACCCGCATCGACCGCGAAATCGCCCCTGGCAGCGGAAACGACGCCAAACTCAAACGCGTAGAGGACATTCTCGCCACAGACAAGTCCTGATAGTCACGTCAAGACATATTATTATTAGAACTAGGGAYGTATAACAAATGGGTTTCCAACAATACATCTCATATACCTCTCACAGCACCCTCCCTCCTCTCATATATCTGTGCAAGCAGCGCCAACACTCCCCCATCCTCCAGGATCTCCGAACCATCTCCGTCGTGCCCTCCATCTTGTCCATCCCCATATCCCATCTTCTCCCTTTTCGCTCCATCCACGTACGACTCTCCCAAACCCAAACCACTCCCACCAATCGTATCATCGTCCACAGTCTCTTTAATGTCACCCTTTGTCTCTGCTTTCGGGGGCGAGGCAGTTTGCGAATCCTCCAGAACAACCGTCTTGGCCAACTCCGCTGCCCGCGCAGCACTATACACTGACGCCGCTCCACCACCAGTCGAAGCACCCAACAACATGCTCCCACCTAACCCTCTTCTCCGTGCAGCAGCCACGTTCTGACTCTGCTTTAATGCCCAATCATACTCTTGTGCCTTCTCTGCCAACGATTTGCCCATCCCCGCGCCGTCCTCGCCCAAATGATCCGATGTCGAAGCTGAGAGTGCCGGTTTGGGCGCTGGCGCAAAATGTACGTGCTCATGCTGATATTGCTGTTGTTGATGGTGTCGCCGGCGATAGAGGTTTGTGAGACTATGTGGATTGAATGGCAATGCACTTGATGCGCCCCCTACGGCCGCAATGTCTGCCATGCGGCTGAGGTAGAGYGAACCAGATGGATCACTAGGGTTCCAGTCCGGATTGGCAGCCTATTCAGCAACACTTTGAGCACTGAGACCCCATACTTGATGCATCACACCCTACCTTGAAATTCAGGAAACTCTTTTCCATCTTGCCCTCGTTCGAAATCATCCTCTTGTCATTCGCTTTCCCTGGCGCACCAAACTAACGCACAGTGAGCAACGATCCTTGCTACGTCTTGGATACATACCTTGACATTACCATGCCTCTCAAAATTGAACTCGGCAAAACTACACACATATCCCCTCCCGTCGACGTGCACCGAAAACTCACGGAAAAAATCAATGATCGCAGGCGCACAATTCGGTAACGAAAGCCATAACACAAATGGTGTAAGCACGACCGAGACCAACTCTTGCGCAAAAATGAGCACTTTCATAGCGAATAGCTCCCCAAACTCTTGGTGGACCTGTCCCCGGGTTAGTGAATCAACTCTAAATCAAATCGAATTATGATGACCTTTTTGCTATGCAGTTCCCCTTTCCACTCCTCTGGCATATAGTGCGTGTAGGTAATCACTTCCGTCATCAACAACTCGGGGTCGAACACCCTGTTCTCCTCTGGGATCATGCCCCGAGCCACAGCTAGGATAGCACCAAACACCGCCACATAAAACGCTACGGTTCTGTGAGGCGTGATTTCAAACTTGAGCACCAGGTCCGGATCGAGTACAGATGCGAGGACGAGTACAGCTGCGAAGGCTCCTGCCACAAACGACACGAATCTGTTTCGGCAGTGAGTGAGGGTGAGGAAACATGCTACTTCAAGCCTACCTCATGATGAGTGACGTCTTCTCATTGGGAAACTGTCCAATGTATATCGTCGCAAGGGTGTAGCTCTCATCTAATCTTCGTAAGAAGAAATGGGGCAACTCGTTAAATTCCCGAAATTTCCACTTGGCATAGGAAGTGTATCTCCGGCTGCCGATGGACGAAGGGTCTTTGTGATACTCCTATATCCAAAAGGTCAGCTATCTTCTCATACAGACAATCACAAACGACACTTACCTCGAAATAGCGGAAGAAAGAATACATGATTGAATACAACACAATGAATGGGGCGAATATGGCATTCAAAATGCCCATGAAAATAAATCTCCTGCGCAACCTGGTAACACACCTAAACAACCATGTTCAACGCGACAAAATTATAAATGGCACCCACCCTTCAATGAGCGCCGCTCTATTCTTCGAYTTCAAGAACACCTTCCTCACTCTTCCGTGGTGATCGAATAAATAATCCATCAAGCAAAACCGTAGATTCCACTCCAGCGCCTGCGTCAACACCTTGCCCTTGCCCTTCTCCTCGGGCACAAACCTCTGGAGCATGCGGGGTAACGGAACGCGCAGATCTAGCAACTCTTTATTAAACATTGCAATAAGATAATTTTCCTGGCGCATGATCCTGTTGGCAATGTCGTGTGCATCGAGCTTGGCAGTGGTGGTATCATTGATGCCTCCYGCACTCTTGGAYGAGAGGGCTGTGATCGGGTTTTCTTCCCGGATTGCGCCTATGCGCCGGACAACTTCYGGCCAGGCGATGGTCTGAATGTCTGCCTGTTTCAGTAGGTTAGTTCGARTGAGRGYSAGGGGTTGGCTCCGAGCAACGTACGTCGGGTATCTTGAGAAGGTAGGTATAAAAGTCGTACATGTCAACCAATCGGCGAATGTCTAGAACAAATGATATGATTTGCCAGAGGTAAAATGCGAGGAAAAGGAGGAAGAAGAGAAATGTTATTCCGGAGAACCTGTAACAGAGGCATTATTATTATCCAACTCAAARGCAGACAAARGCCCACTCACTTGGACACACACTTATGAACGACAACTTCCGATAGCCGCGTCGCGCTTCCATGTCGTAGCCGTGAATAATCAATGCATCCCAACAAAAAAGTCGAGAACCCAATAACAAAGCCCACTGTCCTGTTCAGAACRCYCTCGTCAGCATAGAGSTCCACAATATCGACAGCAGAACAGTACCAACAGTAAATTCAGCCCCCTYGCGAGTGCAATGCTGTAGATCCCCTTTCCCTCATAGTAGTAGTAAACTTCTTGCAGAAAYGCATCCAAGTTGTATACGTTCACCCAATTCCATAAYGCACGCTCATATGCATCCAATCCACCCATCGTTCCCTTGKTCTGTCGYCTTCCACCACCAGGGTCGCTGCTTTCCCCGGAATTCGAAGCAGCTGTCCCATAAGCAGTCGCTCGAAACTCCCCCTCATCCAACTCATACGGTCTCGGAGGGGTATTCACGACCTTGTCCCGAACTGAAATGGGCAATATAGGCCCTGAGGGGGGAAGTCTCCTTCCAGCAACAGAGTGCAAAGGCTGRCTTCTGTCAGCATCCGAGGCTCTGGCCTTGCCCTTKCCCTCCGTAGATRTGGCAGCAGAGGTGGCTTTGCTAAACGCCGCCGCAGCAGCAGCAGTCCTCGATGTTGGCGTCTCGATGATAAAACTTTGTGGCACCTCATCATCCGATTCATCCTCCTTCACATCTTTATCCTCTTTATGAATGTTCGGCCGCAGAACGTTCATCTCCGAAGCACCCCCATCCCAAGGCGCACTCCGCTCCCTCTCCCTCGTCCTACTGTTCGCTTTGCTAGTGTTAGAGCTGCTTCCCCGACTCCGCCGTCCAGACTCGACGTCTTCGCCGTCTTCCTCCTCTACAGGCGACTGGTCTGCACGTATGTATCCTTGGTGGCTGCGCGACGTCATGGGGTTGATCATGTTGAGGAAAGGCCGGGAGCTGGACAAGGAGGCTCCGGGAGTGCGTGAGCCGGAGGTGTTGGATGTGTCGCGGACGTATCGCGAAGAACGGCGGCCTGGAGACGCAGGCATGAGCTGTGGTGAGTCGTGGAGAGCAAAGCAAACACGGGTCAAGAGATTCAAGACTCGAGCTTCCCCATATGGGAATGGCAGCGTCTACGCCACCAAGAGTCACTATCAAAGAGACAAGAGCATTTGAACTGCCGCGCCCGGGCGCTGAAGCTCGGAGGAGGGCTAAATGTGTCTGTCTGCCACGCTAGCTGAATACATTACTGCGTTAAGCTACTCGACCCCGATAGTACTTCAGAGGCCATTCACGATACTACTACTCGCCACAACATCCAAATTGCCAGCCGCACTCAAAACTGCCTTGATACCTGAGGCAGTGATGTCCGTGTCAGACCCAATACCCCATGCCGACCTCTTCTTTTGGCCTGGAACCTCGTGCACCAATTCTACATATGAGGCAGCCACCACCTCTGTGCCTTCACCCAGTGAGTGTTCAGAATACTCTCGAATGACCAGCGCTCCGCTAATCTGCGAATGCAATGCAGCGAGGGCAGCCGACAGCGGACCGTTGCCTTCTCCATTCACCCCACGCTTCTCTCCAGAAAACAAAATCTCTCCGCTGAACCTCAGACGGGCACCATCACCAACGCGGTCCAACTTGAAGGTCTGCAGCTCGTATTTGGACGCGATACCAAAGCCGTAAGTCTTCTGGAACAGCTCGATGAGGTTGTCGTATGAGATCTCGGATCCCTTATCATGCGCATAGCGCTGCACGACCTCGAAGAACGACCCCTGGAGCCTTCGTGGAAGCTCGAGGCTCAGAGCATTGACAACGGCGTTTGCAACGTCGGCTTGTGCAGATGTTGCATCGAAGCCCACGTTTAACTTCAGTTCCGGCAACGCGCGGTCGCCAATGGCGCTGTTGACGGCGCTCAGAAGGGCGCGTAGACCAGAACCGGCAATGTCGGAATCTATGCCAACACCCCACCATGAGGTAGTCGACTTGCGGTCAGTGGCAGGTACGAGTTCCACGTAGGACGCGGCTTTAGCCTCCTTCCCTTCGCCRACAGCATGTTCTGTGTACTCGCGAATTGTCAGGTCAATGCTCAGATGTGTTCGAAGTCCATCCAAAAGGGCAGACAGAGGACCATTTCCGTCCCCACGAATAACCCGGTAAACACCATCAACGAGCAAAGTACCATCGAAATGACGTCGTTCGTCGGGCTGCCCGTCACCCACGTCGTCATGAGGATCGGAATCTGGCTCTGCCGAAATTTTGAAGCTTCGGAGGGCCAATCGGCCCTGGTATTTTGGTCCGCCAAAGCAATATGTCGAGCGGAATGCTGTGGTGATATCGTCCACGGTCACCTCGCGCGCCTCGCGGTCTGATATCGCCTGGACGATCTGATAGAACGCGATTTGCATCTTGCGAGGAAGGTCCAAACCCAAATGCTGTTTGACGAGGTAGGCAATTCCCCCCTTTCCGGACTGCGAGTTGACGCGAATGACGGCTTCGTATGTCTGACCCAAATCCGCGGGATCGATGGGAAGATAGGGAATATCCCAGTACTGAGGCTCGCTCTTGGCCGCGGCCTCAGCATGACGAATTTTTTGCGCTTCAAAGCCCTTTTTGATTGCATCTTGGTGCGAGCCAGAGAAAGCAGTGTATACTAGCTCACCCGCATAGGGGTGTCGAGGGTGAACGGGAAGGTCATTGCATTGTGTGACAACATCGATGGCAGTCTGGATATCACCGAAGTCGAGGCCCGGATGGATACCCTGCGTATAGAGATTCAAAGCAAGGTTGACAAGGTCGACRTTTCCCGTGCGTTCTCCATTACCGAACAGACAACCTTCAATACGATCGCCGCCGGCTAGAACCCCAAGTTCGGCGGAGGCAATGCCAGTACCTATCCCGAACAGTTAAGCACGACTACTGGAAGTGAGCTGTGTGGGYATACCTCGGTCGTTGTGAGGATGCAAACTGACGGCGATTTTTTCACGCTCGGAAATATTATTGCAGAAATACTCAATCTACATATCAATGAGCTTATAGACTCATGGATTAGTATGGTTACGTGCCTGATCAGCGTAGTGATTGGGTGGAGCAATTTCGACAGTGGAAGGCAGGTTGAAAATGATACGGTCTTCACCAGTACCAGCCTTGCCCCATGCAGCTTTAACAGCCTCACAAATCTCAACGGCAAATTCAGGTTCTGTCTGCGTGAAAGTCTCTGGGCTGTACTCGTATTTGAATATGGTGCCAAACTTAGCCGTGCATTCTTCTGTCAACTGCTTCACAATTTTGGTGTGCCGAACAGCAAGCTCAACAGTCTGCTCTTTCGAGTTGCGAAATACGACATCTCTGAAAGTGGGTGATGTTGCATTATACATATGCAGGATTGCACGCTTGGCGCCGGCGACGGCGTCAACTGTTCGTCTGATCAAATCCTCCCGCGCGGGCGTCAAAACCTGATTTGCCATCTATCAGCAAAACAACCAGTGATGACGGAAAATCACCAACAGACCTGAATCCAGACATCATCTGGAATTTCCTTGTTCGCAATGAGGCCGCGGACAAAGTTGAAGTCGGTATCGCTAGCAGCTGGGTAAGATACCTCAATTTGCTTGACCCCACACTTGACCAATAGGCGGAAAAAGGCCGTCTTTTGATCAATAGTCATCGGATTTGCGAGGGCCTGATTACCATCGCGCAGATCTGTCGAGAGCCAGATGGGTGCTTTAGTGAATGTATTCGAGGGCCATTGTCGGTTAGGGAGGTGGATGGGCTTGTATGGACGGTACTTTTTGGAGGGCTCGGCCCTAAGGGGAGAAGGGGAGTGAGCAGTAGCTGCCAGGATAATCAGACAGAGACGCACAGCATAGGCATGGTGAGTAGAGTAGAGGTAAGTAGATGGAAAACTTTGAAGGGGGGGGGTAATATTAAGGGGCGTCTATTAAATGCATGTGACCCGTGTGCTGCTGACTCGAATCATCTGATCTCTCGAATCGCTCTCTCTCCCCCTCCCATAGCATCGGGGTCAATGTCTCTAAAACTCTCGTCCAGACTCGCCCCTTTCCCTTTCTCCGTCATTTCCATCGCCGCTTACACCGGCAAGGCAGGCGTTGTCTTCGACGAAACTATCTCCGGCATCACTCTCGACCTTGCTGGATCCACATACACAGACGAACATGATGTCGTGCAGGCCATCGCAAAAGAGGCAAAACTTGCAGACGATAGCTCCCGTGTCCGTTTTTTCCCTTGCATTTTTTGTCCTGACCCTATCCTCACTTGTCCCCGCAGACTCCGGCATACTTCACCCTTGCTAAAACACTCAAAACCGCAACTGCGCTCCCRGAAATCAACACTGCACTCGATCTCCTTGATAACTACCTCGCCTACCACACATTTCTCGTAGGCCACGAGATATCTGCATCCGATTGGGCTATGTGGGGTGCTATCAAAGGTCTGGTTGACATCATCCCATTTTTATATCTTACCCCCTAAATCTAATCGCCTTCCCGATCAGGCAATGTGAAGATCATCGGTCTTCTCAAGAACAACACCTTCCAGCATCTTCTGCGCTGGATAGGCCACTTGGAGTCCCTAGACTCGACTCAGGCAATTCTTGGAGAACTCGTAAATGCACGGGCTAGCAAGGCCCGCTCCAATAAGACCGCAGCAGGATTCGCCCTGGGACTTCAGCATGCCAAGGAAGGGCAAGTCGTGACTCGCTTCCCTCCTGAACCGAGCGGTTACCTCCATATCGGACACACAAAAGCTGCAATTTTAAATCAATATTTTGCAAAAATGTACAAGGGCAAGCTCATTGTCCGRTTCGACGAYACGAATCCCTCAAAGGAGAAGGTAAACTAGGACGTCCTCTATAATTTGTTCGTGAGCTCACTACCCYGCAGAGTGAGTTTGAGGAAACCATCTTAGAGGACCTCCAGTTACTCGATATCCACGGCGATCAAGTAACCCATACATCMGATTACTTTGACGCGCTCTACAACTATGCAATCCAGCTCATCAAAGCCGGAAAGGCATATGCTGACGACACTGAGCAAACTCAGGTGGGGCAGGTCAGCTCTAGATATGTTCTACTCTGACCTCAAAATCAGATGCGGGAAGAGCGCGGGAAGGGTATTGCTTCCAAGCATCGTGATGACAGCGTCGAGGATAACCTTAAACATTTTGCTGATATGACGAGTGGTTCCGAGGAAGGTTTACGGTGGTGTTTGCGTGCCAAGATCAGCGTCGACAATCCCAACAAAGCGCTTCGCGATCCCGTCGTCTACAGGTGCAATGTCCTCCCCCATCACCGCACAGGGCAAGCTCCTCCTGTTGTTTACTCCGTGCACGCCTTCTGATGTGAGAGCCAGCAATAAGTGGAAGGTCTATCCCACTTACGACTTTGCTTGCCCTGTCGTCGACTCTATCGAGGGGGTTACCCATGCTTTGAGAACTAACGAATATCGTGATCGGAACCCCCAGTATCAATGGATGCTCGATGCACTTGGCCTCCGTATAGTCCACATCTGGGACTTCAGGTCACCATTTTTCTCTTTCCGTAACGCTGTCGTGCTGAGTTGTAGTGCAGTCGCTTGAACTTCATCTATACACTCTTATCCAAGCGAAAGTTGCACTGGTTCGTTGACCAAGGCCTCGTTGGGGGATGGGACGATCCGCGATTCCCGACTGTCCGTGGTATGTGATTCATCGTCTGCCGTTAGATGATTTCTCAAAAAATCTCTAGGAATTCGCCGTCGCGGAATGACGATCGAAGCCTTGACACAATTTATGTTGTCTCAAGGCCCTTCGCAAGCTGTTGTTTCACTCGAATGGGATTCTATCTGGACTCTAAACAAGAAAATCATCGATCCTGTTGCACCCCGATACTGGGCTGTACACAAAGCTGATAGGTAGGATCCCTTATTATCGTTGTCCATTTGCTAAAGATAGTCCCTTGTAGTGTGCTTGTGACCTTGACAAACGGCCCTGTTACTCCCGAGGTGAAGGCGGTACCCAAGCACAAGAAGAATCCCGACGTTGGTGAGAAGAAAACGGTCTACTCGAACCAAATCGTTATCGAGCAGGAGGATGCTGTTTCATTTGAGGACCAGGAGGAGGTATGTGGATAGAAATATACTTGCTCTATTAGTCATTCAACAATTTCATCAGATTACACTGATGGATTGGGGCAATGCGATTGTCCGCCAAAAACAAGTTGATACCTCTGGCAAGGTAACCTCCCTTGTGATGGACCTCCATCTCGAAGGTGACTTCCGTAAGACCAAGAAGAAGGTCACCTGGCTTGCTACGCCCACGGCTGCACACCCCCTTCCCTCAGTGATATTGACCGACTTTGACTACCTCATCACAAAGAAGAAACTCGAAGAGGATGATAATGTTGCCGACTTTGTTACTCCAGTGACGGAGTTCAAGGAGGTCGCGCATGCGGATGCCAACATACTAGAGCTGAACAAGGGTGATATCATCCAGTTCGAGAGGAAGGGTTATTATATCTACGACAGCGAAAAGAATGGTGTGAGGGAGTTTTTCAAAATCCCRGATGGCCGGGCTGCAGGAATAGCCAGCAAAGCTGCGCCCCAGGTGGCAGCTACATCTAGTACGTCTGCCCCYGCCAAAGCCCAGGATACCGCGCCGACAACGTCGATGTATAAGGTGGGGTCGGTATACGGTGAGGAGGCTATACCAGAGGCGGTCACCAATATGTACAGAGTCGGGAACATTTACAGGGCATAGAAGTTGTCGTATCCGTATTCGTACTAAGTACGTAGCACAGTCCTGGTTACGGTCTACTTTTGTTTTGTTTGTATTCTGGGTCTTATGGATTGAATACGGGCCTGCAGTCTGACATAGTCATAGCATTCTCGACTAGATTCACRGCCTGACTGACGACGCTTCGATACTCGTGCTGCGTCAACTGCTGAACCGCCTCCCTCGCACTGACGAAGTGAGGCTCAAAACATTCATTCGGCATCTGTGTTCCCTGGACCCTCGGTGCGGAGTTGCTAACTACACGCATGAGGTACCAGTGGATRAACTTCATGCTGCCGTCTTTTTGCAGCCTGAATGTGATTGTGAATGGTTCGGTCGAGGCAGGCTCGACATGTGGTTTGAGGCCGGTGTAGACCTCTGTGTTTGGAGCTCGGGTGAACATGGGACATGGGAGGGGCTCGCATGCATATCCCGTTTCTTCGAAAACCTCTCGAAGGGCAGCGGATTCAAGAGATTCGTTCACATCTTTGCGACCTTTTGGAAGGACCCATTGATTACGTTTGGAGTGGTGTAGGATGCAGATCTGCAGCGTTTCTGTTGTCTCGTCAGAGACAGTAGTAGGRGCGAGTCTGAAGAGGACACCGCCGGCTGCGAGGAGGAAGTTGTCACTTGAGAACTGGAAGAAATGTCTAGACGGTGGGGATGGAGGGGTGGGATTGGTGGTGGTTGGGTGGTCTGTCATTGCATATGTTATGATGACATCAGTATAACTTTCTCGAGTACCTCCCATGTCTCAACAGGCCCCTCACACCTCACAATCCACACCTCTCCAGCCCTAAATCCCCTAATCCACTCCTTGTCCAGCTCAGCTCGCAAACCGACGACATGTCCAATCTCCTCATCCCCCTCGTTCAACACCAGTCCTCTTTCGCCCAGCTCCTTCAAATACGCCTCCCGCTCTCCGCTCTTCGCATCCTCATCGCTCACATACGCAAGCGACAAGTGCGGATAATTAGGCGTCCGTGGCTGCACACCCAGCCTCTCATGCACCTCCCGATGGAGATCCATCAGCTCCGAGTCCAATGTTGTCGATGACCGGATGGCGATGTAGACTGAGCGGAAGTAGTGGTCCCCCACATTCACAGATTCAAATCCGACCTGAAATGCACGCTGCTTGGCGGGTATGCATTCGCGGAGAGAGCCTAGGGAGGTATTCAGATCGGAGGGTACGGAAGCCAGTGTGATGTGCGGTTCGAATAGGGGGTAACTGGCGGACGAGTGCGGTTTATCTCGGCGGATATCCATGATAACTTTCAACTCTTCTGCTATATGGTACGGAGGCATGATCCAGAGTGCGATGCCTATTCAACCATCAGAACATCTTTCGAAGGTAACCAGAATCCCATACCCATGGTGTGGTTCAAGTTTAGAAGTTAATCTGACCAGGCTCGGGAGGCCCCATTCTAGCCATCAAACACATATCAGAGCTGAGTGCTTCTACATTAACAATACATGGGAGAGAGGCGAGTCAAAGCGATATTGGGGTGATCAATAATAAAACACGTTCGATACATACATTTGAGGAGAGAGAGACCTGGTCCGAGAAGACTCAACAGTATACTAGACAAACAACTTATGTGTCCGCTCGGACATCAACCTGACTTCCATTAAGACTGACCCAGCTGCTATCGACCCCACTGTCCCCGGAGATGCTCTCGACATCGTAGTCAGATGGTGTGTCGGCCTGGTCACCATGTTCGGGCAGTACCGTAGGGGGTTCACCCTGAGGCTGGACCCGACCAGCTGCTGCACGAGCAGCCCTCATTCGAACTGTGTCCGGTGCAGAGGCAGAAGACGGCAAGTTGGAGGGTTCAATGTATGGCTGGGTCATGAGAAGTCGATTCCTCAAACCAACCAGGAAATGAGGGATGTTGAGAAGGCCGTCCAGCAGGACACCAGGCAAATATGAGGCAAGTTGATACGTATGAGCTACAAAGCAACGGTCAAGGGTGGTTTTCCGTTTGCAAGGTCAAAACGTACCGCCAGCACCGACAGAAAACCTCTCCCCCCTGATCCAATTCTCAATCCTCCCAATACCCAGACGAACTCCACAGATCCGGAGCCCATCACCCCCGCCACTCACAACACTCACCACATTATCCACAAATACCGACATATTCGTAGGCCTCCGGGGCACACCATATCGGTGCGTGCCCTTGAATACGGCAACAAACGTCTCCCAAGCCGATTTCGGAGCGGACGAAGCGACTATCGCGCGCTGCAAGACACTCACAAACGCCGGGCCGTACGTTACCTTCTCCGATGCAGTCCATCCCTCCATCGCCTGATGGGCACTTTCCACCTGGGCCTCACTTACACCAGTACCGCCAAAATCAAAAGTGCCGACATCAACCACCACCACCTTGACATGCTTTGTCAATTCAGATTTGGCCGTCGTCCCAGCAGCATTAATCTCCCTCCGCAGTACTTCAGCGGCCCTCAACATGCTCGCAGCACTCATAGATCTCACCCCTGCAAACGGAAGACCCACCCGAGCATCCGCCGCAGGCAAACACACCACAATGGTTCTGCTTCCCTTATCCCGAGTGATGGCTGCCGGGCCGGAACGTAGGAGCGGCAGGAGTGCTTGGATGACGTGCAACGGCGTGATGTGCGTCGCGGTCAAGTATGGGAGGTACGTCTCTGACAGAGACACATGTTCGAGCGGTGCAAAGATATTGGTTGAGCTCTGGGGGAGTGTGAGGAGAGAGATGGCGGAGTGGATGTATGCGTGCGAGGCAAGGGAAGCGTAAGGGTCTCCTGGGGCATTGATAGGAAACTTGCGAGACAGGGCGGCTGTCAGAGACCGCAAGAAGGCAGGGATCGTGTCCGGCTAAAAGACATTTATGAGCTGGGCAGTGACGAGAAGTAGTCTGTGTCGGTTGTCCATACCTCATGCGGGTCGAGGACTAGGGCCCTGACATACCCTTGTGTCTGCTGCTCCAAAGGTTCAACGGCCTCGGGAGTAGCRACGCTAGCAATTACAATATAACCCCTCTTCTCCAATTCCAAAATCAAGGGCAGTCCAAATGGCGAGTCGGCACCGAGAACCACTACAACGAGAGATGAGACCCGATRTCCAGATGCATACTCGTTAAAGCAACCCACCGACCGCCTGCCTACGTTCTGCAGACTTGGTTTGCTGAGCACGTAGGCGCTGTAATCCTCTCCGCTTCGTATGTGTGATGCCATATCCGACCAGCAGTCCGGTGCCAATGGCAGCAGCAGTGATTCCCATCGTTTTCCATGGGTGCTCGGAAATCCAGCCTGTCGGTTTCTCGAGCCAGTGTGCTGACGGAGGCGAAGGAGGTGGAGGTGGAGGTGGAGGCACCTGAAAATCTCCAAGGCTCGGGATGCGGACCTCTGGAAAAGCGGGACCGTAGCGCGAGATATCGATCCAGAGGCGGTTGGCGACCTCGTGGACATCGGGTAGGCCGTGCGAGACAGCAGAGAGGGAGGAAAAGAAGTAYTCCTCGACGGATGCGAGGTACTCCTCTATCTTTTCAAAGGTGTCCATCGTGGTTGCCAGAGTTTCGCTTCAGCACCACAAAGGCCGGTCAGGGGAGGAAAAAARACACGACGCCAGCAGGATTCGAACCTGCGCCCTCAAAGAGGAACAGATTTCTAATCTGTCGCCGTAACCACTTGGCTATAGCGCCTCTATAACTCGAAGCCACGTTGGWTCACCAAAGTAGCGGGTGATGTCCGTCGCATGATTGAGCACAACTCATTACTATTATGGCTAAAGAAATATATAAAAAAGCATTTTTATTCGCTCTATGACGGTATCGACGCTAGCCTACTAAGGCCGCCTCCGAGTCACCAAAGAATCTAGTTACCCATATCTTTTGCGAGCTGCTCAGCCTTGGCCTTGACATCCTCAATTGTACCAGCCTGCCGATGTCGTTAGAATTAAAGCCAGGGTACAGCCAGACTTGGATGCATACCATGTAGAAAGCAGATTCAGGAAGAGCATCGTGCACACCCGACAGGATCTCCTTGAACGAGCGGACAGTGTCCTTGAGCGGCACAAGCTTGCCCTCATAGCCAGTGAAGACCTGAGCAACCTGGAAGGGCTGTGACATGAAACGCTGGATCTTGCGGGCACGCTCGACCTGTGGACCAAGGTGAGTAACATTAACATCAACAAACATAGGGATCAACTCACAGTAAGCTTGTCCTCCTCAGACAACTCATCCATACCAAGAATAGCAATGATATCCTGAAGMGACTTGTAGTCTTGAAGGATCTTCTGGACAGCAGTTGCGACCTCGTAGTGCTCTCGGCCGACCTGGAACGAGCGTGTTAGTAATTGTATGAAGTAAAGTAACTGCCACTTACGATACGGGGGTCGAGCATACGTGACTTGGAGTCCAGAGGATCGACAGCGGGGTAAATACCAAGCTCAGCAATACCACGAGACAAGACGGTGGTGGCATCCAAGTGGGCGAAGGTGGTAGCAGGGGCAGGGTCAGTCAAATCGTCAGCCGGCACGTAGACGGCCTGCACAGAGGTGATTGAYCCCTTTTTGGTGGTAGTGATGCGCTCTTGCATGCCACCCATATCAGTGGAGAGGGTAGGTTGATAACCGACAGCGGAAGGAATACGACCAAGCAAAGCAGACACCTCGGAACCGGCCTGGGTGAAGCGGAAGATGTTGTCAATGAAGAGCAACACATCCTGGCCTTCCTCGTCACGGAAATACTCGGCGATGGTAAGACCAGTAAGAGCAACACGAGCACGGGCACCTGGGGGCTCGTTCATCTGACCGAAAACGAGAGCGACTTTGGAGTCACCCTCGAGATTGATGACACCAGTCTCGATCATCTCGTGGTACAAGTCGTTGCCCTCACGGGTACGCTCACCGACACCTGGCATTAAAGAATTCAACACAGTGCAGATGTTTAAAAGAAGTCGAAAAACACACCGCAGAAAATAGAGAAACCACCATGGGCTTTGGCAACATTGTTAATAAGCTCCTGGATCAACACGGTCTTGCCGACACCGGCACCACCAAAGAGACCGATCTTTCCGCCACGAGCATAAGGGGCCAGGAGGTCGACGACCTTGATACCGGTCTCCAACACCTCAGCGGTGGTAGATTGGTCAACAAAAGGGGGAGGTTCGGCATGGATCGGACAGAGCTTGACACCCTTGATGGGGCCACGTTCGTCAATGGGTTCACCAATGACATTCATGATGCGGCCCAAAGTAGCCTTGCCGACGGGGATCTGGATGGGAGCGCCAGTATCGATGACCTTGGTTCCACGGACAAGGCCCTCGGTACCGTCCATGGCAATGGTTCGGACCGAGTTCTCACCCAAGTGGGACGCGACCTCCAAAACGAGACGACCACCCTGGAAATTGGAAACCTCGAGGGCGTTGAGAATGGGAGGGAGGTTGTCGGTATCGAATTGAACATCGACGACGGCACCAATGACAGTTTTTACATGCCCGGTAGCACCCTTAGCTTCAGTTGCGTAGGTGCGTGCTATTTAAATAAAAAACGAAAGGAGAGCAAAAACACAAGTAAAAAACGAGAAAAACGCGACGGGATGAGAGAGTGGGCGTGATGAAGGCAAGAGGAACACGAACCAGAAGTAGAACCAGAGGCCCGTGAAGGGCGAGCAGAACCAGACCGCTGCTGGGATTGCGAAGGAACGGCTACTCGGGGGAGGAGAGCAGCAGAGGAGAAGAACGCGTTGGTCTGCTTTGCGCTCTTGAAAGCTCTCTTCGAAAGACGGGCAACAGCGCCACGGGAGGTGAGCATGGTGGGGAGGAGGAGTAGGAGGTAGAGATTGGGTGGAAAGGAAACGCAGCGCAGAGCCGCCTTGAAATTCCGACACGTCGAAATAAAGTTCACACACTCCCGGCTTCCTCCGCCTCTGGCCTGCACCCTGAGCCATTAGCACAGTGCACAGTCTACCTCGAGAGCTATTTTATTTTACAACTTGTGGTAGATTCGCKCACTCTCCTCGCCGAAGAGATCTAGTTCAAGGACCGCGTCAATACAACACCGTACCATTTTACCAGTCAACTACGCCACTCCTTGCTCTTGGGACACCGAATTGTCTGGTCYTCCATCACACCTTACCGCTTGTTGACTCGAACACCACCACCGCATTTTGCACTGATGATAAAATAATATAGGCCGCGAAATACTCCGTTACCTCCACCAGTGTGCTTCGCAATTTGCGTATTCCTCCTTGGTGCTCTCATCACCTGGTCACACACCACACGCCAGTATACATCCATGAGCACACCAACTGCAATCCCAACGTTGGCGGCGATGCAGACAAGAGTGGAAGAGGYGGGGTTGGAGAGATCGATTATAGTAGATTGTTTTGCGTGACACACACATCAATGAATCAAAGACAGAGCTATCACAAACCCTCACCAACAAGACCATAGAGACCGTGTATCCGCCACTGCGCGCGCATGCAATAATGTCATTGCTATCAGATAGGCAACGAGAGGACCTGTACGTCCAGCTCGACCCTTACTTTCGCGACTGGTAACCCGAGACCACAGGCACAAGTCAATGCTGGACTACTTTTATGCCAACAACTACATGTCCGCGTTCGACGCCCTCAAAGCAGACGCCGGCACAGAATACACCCCCGATCCCAAAGCTAAATACACCGGCCTGCTCGAGAAGAAATGGACGAGTGTCATCCGATTGCAAAAGAAGGTCTGCCAGTCCGAGCGCCCCTCCCCACGTATCCCTAATCCTTACATCCAACATTGCACCCTTGATGGCAGATCATGGATTTGGAGAATCGCAACTCTGCGCTCCAGGAAGAGCTGTCCCTTTCACCCGCTAAACGCGCCTCCCAGTCCGATTGGGTCCCCCGTGCCCCAGCAGCCCATGTCCTTACTGGACACCGAGCCCCTATCACTCGAGTTGCATTTCATCCACAGTACTCAGTATTGGCTTCTGCTAGCGAAGATGCAACTGTCAAGATCTGGGACTGGGAGACCGGTGAATTCGAGAGAACGTTGAAGGGACACACCAAGTCCGTAAATGACGTTGATTTTGATCATAAAGGGCATCTACTCGGTAAGCGGCTATCTTAACCTTGTCGAAATCCACCTTCCCCGTTTTCTAAAACATGGCTAGTCACATGTTCATCAGACTTGTTCATCAAGATATGGGATTCACAGAACGAGTGGAAAAATACAAAGACGTTCCCTGGCCATGAACATTCTGTTTCCTCAGTCCGGTTCCTGCCTGGCGATCAGCATATCGTCAGTGCCAGTAGAGATAGGACTATCCGAATATTTGATGTTGCATCCACGTATGTACGAGCCCCTTGGTTACCTTCTTTGCAACTGACCCAGCCGTAGCCACCAAGTCCGGACTATTTCAGGCCACTCAGAGTGGGTCAGATCGATCGCTCCATCCAGCGACGGCAAGATCGTTGCAAGTTGCTCCAAAGACCAGGTAGGTACAACACTGCGCATATCCTTTCCACCCCCACAAGTCCCCGCTCAGCCGCTCGTCACACTCACTCTTACACACCCGCATAGACTGTCAGGATATGGGATCCACTCACAGGGGAACAGAAAGTAGAATTGAGAGGACATGAGAACGACGTCGAAGTTGTCGTATTTGCTCCAGTTGCGGCGTACGCCGCAATCCGCGAACTCGCAGGAATTCCGGTACGAAACGAGCCCCATCTATCCCACTACGCCTGTCCCTAGCTAATCTGTATTCTTTCCTTGATAGAACACCGATCGCAATAAGCGCCACGGGTTATATGTTGCCTCAGGTGCCCGAGACAAGACAATCAAGCTCTGGGATACTCAGACAGGACAGTTGCTAAGGAATCTGGTATATACAATTTCCGTTTGCTCGAGAAAAAGTCATCTAAACTCCCGAACCTCCTTGTCTCCTTGAAGCCCGGTCATGACAACTGGGTACGGGCACTGGCATTCCACCCATCAGGCAAATACCTCCTCTCCTCCGCCGACGACAAGACTATCCGTGTCTGGGAACTCTCAACAGGCCGCTGCATCAAAACAGTCGAAGCGCAYAACCACTTTGTCTCAACCTTGGTCTGGGGTCGGCAGTCAGCGTCRGGCGGTAGCACTGGCGATCCAAAGGCAAATGGGGCAACTGGGGAATCATCCACGGAACCGGAGAAATTGGTGAATGTAGTGGCTTCAGGAAGTGTAGATCAGACAATCAAGATTTGGCTTCCATGATGGCTTCCCCCCTCTTTTTATCTGGTTTGACCGTTGTATGGCAGCTGTGGCTTGAGTTCGGCTGGAGGTAGGTAGTGCTCTGTTAGGTGGTGCCTTTTTAATTCCGTTTTTGATTTATCCCTGGTTGCATGTTCGGGCGTTATACACCTAGACATGTCCTCCTCCTTGCTTGGCGCTGGAATCATATTCTTCTTCTCGTCATGCATTTCGTAGCTTGTAGTTAATGTCTGCTCTTTTCGCACTTACACAGTCCCTTTTACAATGTTGAGCTCTTCAGAAATTCGAATGCACCCCTTCTTTCCCCCTTTGACCCCTATACCTATATTTACCCATCAGCGTAGAACGAACGAATATTCGGCGTTTAATTATCGTCATCCGTGGAGCTTTGGGCGGTCTGAGGCCTGTGTCTGATCGTGTCATGGTACTACGAACTTGGATCAAGTGGTATATAATAGCATAAAAAAACACTTCAAGTGCAGGGTACGCTATGAGTTGTCTGTGTCTGGCAAGGAAAATCCACCTCCAACCCGCCAGGTCGTACACCGTTCTGCCACAGCGTCCCTAAAAATTTCTCCATCTGCTGTTTGCTCGGACCCTCATTGACCTTACTACCTGCGGCCCCCAGAACCCTGTTATCCAGACCCATGGACCAGTCGTCCCTGATGCCGACCTCCCTCGTTCCATAGGGGAAATTCAGAAGATTGCCGTCCGCCTCGAAACCGTGCCTGTTGTATCCGCGATAATTACCGGCCACAGTCGCATTATGCTTATTCAAGGGGAAGTTGTCTGCGGGACCCGAAGGGCAGCATGACGGAGTCGACGCCAATGAACCGAGCGCTGAACCTGAATCATGGTAGTCCTCTCTGCTCTCCGGAGACGAGGACGATTGGCGCTCTGAAGCTGTTGTGAGACCATAGTCATAGCTATTGGGTTGGTCTAGGTTAGCGCCATGGCGAAACGGATGCAAGGGTCTAATACAAACTTGATACGTCCAYCGTGCTGGGAAACCTCCTGAATCCCAAACGAAAAGCCAGAAGAGACAGAGGTGCTCTCGTAGCTTGAGTCATGCTCATGCTTCCACTGCGGTTGTTGGGGTGGTGGTTGATACGGGTCATAGCCCAGACAAACGGAGTCAGACATCACGCCAAGACTCGAAGCGTAGCCAAAGGTATGTCGGGCATCCGTCCAGCGAGGGAGAGCGAGAGGCGTACCGCATGGCTGCTGTTCGATAGCAAAAAATGTCACAGACGGGGGGACGATGCTCTTGAGTGAGACAACCTACTCCATAATTGTCCGTCCCGTACTCGTTTATACGAGACAACCGGRCTCGAGGGTAGCCGGGTTCTTGGTACGAAATAGAGGGAAAGTGAAATGCCTTGATTGGGGAGTCCCGACAGGAAGGTGCAGCGAGGGTGGATAGCATTCGTGACCGGGTGGGACCACGCACACGGGGCTCACGGTAGGAATATTCACAGACGAGGCCTCTGCTGACACACCGTTGACATACGGGCCTTTCGCCAGAACACTGATGGAATTGAGTTACTGCTGGGGAGGGAACATCAAGAAAAACAAACAGACCTTAGTCTTGCGCTCCCGGCATTTGTCGCATGCCTGTGCGGTCCTCTGGCGTCCAGGAGTGGATATACTCAAGCCGGCAAAGTAGGGCTCCTTGAGAGAATTCTCAGGGATACCATGGAATGTTGAAGAGTACATAGTACGGAGGCTGGGGTGGGACTGCGGGTGGGAGGGAAAGGTATCGACCGAAGAGACAGAACAGAGTTGGTCTGGATAGCACGGGAATGCTGRGATTTCCATATAAACAGGTCAGATGTGGGAGACAGGAAGAGGCATGTTTAAAGGGAGGGAGAGTGAGCGTATGCGATCGATCGATGGCCGACTTCTCTCACTCAGTCCCTCTCCGCGGCGAGTTGCCACAACAGAGCCCTGACCGTCCATAGCGGCTGTCCCTTTCCATATTTTCATTCATTTTGATTAGCACTTAAAATACACCAACTGCGACGGAGTTAGCCAGTGCACCTCGCTGCCACATAGCATATGAAGCCGTGTTCTCACTGCCAGCCCCTGGGTAACCTAACGTCCGTATTACGCCTTAAATTGCTCGTTGAATTCTCTACCAATCAGCATACGGCGAATTTCCTGCGTTCCGGCACCGACGGTATACAGGCGAGAGTCCCGAAGGATGCGACCCATCGGATAATCTGAAGGAACACCAGCCACGTTAGTCTTGTTCTTCAGATTACCACATAATCGCCATTCACTCACCGTTGATGTACCCATTCCCGCCAAGACATTGCATACCTTCTAGAGCTACCTCGACGGCCTTCTCCGTTGAGTACAAAATCGCACCCGCACAATCCTAACGAATGGTGTAGTCAACACCACAATTGAGATCCTGGACAAGATTTCCTTCCCCGCCCTTCAACCACGGAAGAGGGGGGGGGAATAGATAAACAAAGTGAAATGTCTGAAAGACTCACCCGCCGGCTGACTTTGCCCTGATCACATGCCCGTGCCACCGAGTAGACATAAGAACGACTGGCATTCAGCTTGGTATACATGTCCGCGATTTTAGCTATGCGAAAACTAGCATTAGACCGCGAGAGAAATGCGTTGTAGAAACCACCGATAGGTTTACCTTGCATCAGCTGGAATGTGCCAATGGGTTGACCAAATTGTTTCCTGTCGTGTACGTACTCTACGGCGTAGTCAAACGCCGCTTGCATCAGCCTAACTCAATGATCAGCCGCCGCTAGCACCAAGTGCAATAAACAAACCCTAATGGGCCACCACTCAATACTAGCCGCTCAAGATCCAAGCCGGACATGAGGACAGCAGAGCCCTTATTAACCTGGCCGAGGACATTCTCTAAATCAAGATTAAATTACAGATTCCATCTCGGAAAACTAAGAAGGATGAGACWTACCGTCGGGAACCACACAATCCTCGAAAACAAGCTCGCAGGTATCACTTCCTCTCATGCCAAACTTGTCAAGCTTCTGGCTAGTGGAGAAACCCTCAAAGTCACGCTCGACGATGAAGGCTGTAATTCCTCTAGATCCACTTTCAGGGGCCGTTTTGGCATACACGATAAGGGTAGACGCAACGGGTCCATTCGTAATCCTTCAACCAAGATCATATGAGTATACCTCTCCGTACGCGGAAGATTCAAACAAGTAGGCAACTAACCAAAATTTATTCCCATTCAACTTCCATCCGCCTTGAACCTTTTCCGCCTTTAGACGCATGCTGACCACGTCACTCCCACTTCCAGTTTCGCTCATAGCCAAGCTCCCAACTTTGGACCCGCTTACCAGATCCTCAAGATACTTGGCCTTTTGTGAATCTGTTCCAAGYCGGTGGATCTGGTTCASGCATAAGTTGGAGTGCGCCCCGTATGAGAGTGCCACAGAGCCTGAAGCTTCAGACAAGGCTTCCATCGCAAGTGTATGRTACAAATAACCAAGATTAAGCCCGCCGAACTTTTGGTCAACTGTGACACCGAGGAGGCCCATAGAGCCCATTTTTTCCCATAAATCCTGAAACAGAATGACGTCGTATTTTATGAGCCGTTCAGGTTCCGATCGAGAGTGCTCACAGCAGGAAATGTATTCGATTTATCAATCTCGGCTGCTCGAGGTGCAACTTCCTTCTGCGCAAAGTCAACGACTGCGTTGCGGAACTGGGTGCGGGGGGGGGATCGTTTCACTCAACAGTGGACCGGGTGTGCACAAGAAGCGCACCTCGAGCTCCTCCGTGGTCAACCCTGATACATCTGCATTATACAACGAGACGGAGCGTTTCTGCACGCTCCACGCCGCAGGGTTCTTGCTGCYGAGGCGACTCAGAGGTCGGAGGATATTTGCAACACAACGGACGAAGGCCATGGAAGAAAGAGAGCAAACCAGAACAACCGGACCATTACCGACGAGTCACGTGATACATTACTATCTATCAATACAGACCTTGCTCTCATCTGGCCGATAATGGGCCACAATTTCCCGGTCCAGCTCCTCCCATCGGTGGAGCCTATCCAAGCTCTTCGGATCCAGGTCAATCACAGTAACTGGGTRGGTTTCATGRGACCCGTCTYCAGGYYTCAGGAAATCCAGCCTGGCAATGAGAGAACAATCCTTGAAAGTCGCCGAAAGCAARTACGCCAGCATGTAATACTGGAGGTTTTCGATCCTTGGGCGGSTGTGATCCATCTCYRCCATCTCAGAGGATTGGAAGCTATCAAGGAACTTTACCCRATCAAGGATACTGGGCTCCGGACTAGGGAGGTAAGCGGATGGAACRCCCAGYGGTGTCGTTGGCGGTGTTGGTTTGTGGGGTAGAGATTGCTGGAAGTAGGYTGTRTGGGTCGATTGATAGAGAGGAGACTGTAGTTCAGCTTCACTCCAGAGCTTGGACAATCCTTCGATRTCCAAAACGTCCAAAGTACGTTGCAACCTYGATATGATRGCAAGGACRGGGGAGKCCAGGAGGGTTTGGCACAGGGTATCCTTGAAGATGTCCCGCACCCGGTCCGGGGGTATCTGATCGGCGACTCCTYTATCTACCATGCACTCGATCTAGTACYATCGTCAGCAAAACACARTGGAATRTACAACTTCGYMAAGGCCTACATGATCTGGTGTGACCACTTGGCCTCGTGCAAAGATCTTGAGATTGTTCACGCTGCCTTTACTATGTCTCCAGGCATCCCAYAGAYTATCAAYAGCCATGCGCACGCGAGTGGYATCGCCGGAAAATAGGTCGAGAGGACAGTAGYKGTTAACATATTTGTGGTTCTTCAKGTTACGCATGTAACTGTGCATGCAAAATCGACAAGTCCGTGTCTTGATCATCTTTGTCTCSTCTGAGAGGTRTRTCGGAGAAGGCAAAAAGCCCCATTTTGGCTACGAAATTGCCATGGAGGAAGAAGTAGCACAGGACAAGCGAAARCTCACCTTGATTTCCACCGATATCCAGTCTCCTCCTACCAAGTCCGTTGCTAAGACTCCTTTCTTTCGCGAAAAGTCAATGTGATCCTTTCCTGTCCTGGCCGCRGGCCTCTTGTTTTCGTGCAGCTCTGCCAAATCCTTGAGCCACCTTTGTTCTAGGCGCACGGAYTGAAGTCGAGGAAGACTTTCGCGAGGAAGCAGCCGCTCCATACACCTTGTCTGGTATTCGATAATRGGATCATCTGGCTCGTCCTCGTCGGTGTTTGAGCCCTTCTGATCCAGTATGTTTGCAGCTTTCCGTAATCTCAGTACCGTGCCATCGTAAGTAGGGTTGGCGGGTCCAACGTAGGAGAAGACGATCGTTGCACCACCTTCGGAAACATACTTCCAATGACTCGGGAGAGTTTGGGTAATATCCGTCATGAATCGAGGTCAAAGGRGGGGTGGGAACCCTTTGAAAGTCAAGTCATTTATGGATGCGGCGCATACTGCACCCTGAGGGGAAAGCGATCTCAATCCAGCCATCCCATGRGCGCTTATCACTGAATGCAATCAGACCAAAGGACCGAGTGAGTACACCATCTGGGTGTCAAGGGYATYGAGGAGCCCGGGAAAGCGGAAGTGGCAGTACTTTAAGCAAATCCAACGCTATGAATGGTGTCCCTGGAGGTAATTAAACTCCCAGCGGAGAAGCGGCGATTGGAGAAGGGAAAAGGTAAGTRAAGTGCATCATCTCCTGATTGTATTGTCACTATTGTCAAACTCGTCTGAGTTGGAGGCGTCTGGCACAGCTTGCTCGTTAATGACGCCCCAGACAGATGCTTTAAACTATGCCAGGAAATTGAGTAAAGGCACAAGGGAGGGGGAATACTGGAAACGAGAAACTCACCAGGGTGAGGACTAGACCCATCTTCTTTTCCAAAACCCGTAGCCGCGTCAACATCTTCTTGTCGGGCTCCTCCTGAAGCGCGCGCGTTTTCTGTGTGATCTGCGCGCGTTKAACCGACTGCGCGTGAGCATATTGCGACGTTCAGTCAGAGCCCCAAAAACTGAACCATACAATTTTGACGTGTTGTGCCAGTTTAGCGTACTCCCAGAGCACATCGGCCTCGAGGGGCGTTAGGCTGGGGTGRGACGCATAGGGGTTTTCCGAAAAGATGTCGTGCGCATTCGTCGGACTGGTCATAGTTTGAGGATAGCAGGTCTGATTGAATGTCTTTGAGATGACATAGATGGCAAAGTCTGGAAAGCAAAGGCTCGGGGACCTTATTGTTCTCCCCAAAGTGCTCGGCCAYCACTACTCGCCCGGATTGAAGCCGCCGGGCGGCACAGGCTGGTTTCATTTCGGAGATGCAAGGGACGCCCGCCGCCCCCGGCATAGAATGATTCAAGGCGGTGAATCGCGCATCTCCATCCTGCAGACAATAGACAATCCTCCCCAACAGCCATGCGAGGGCACAACGTCGCGGGGGGGCAGCCGCATCAGTGATCTCGCTCAACATTCGCAAGTTGCYTAGCAATGTTGATATGTTTCTGGACATTTCTTCGGTTGCATGCGACCCTGTCAGGCCGTGATCGCCATCGCACATGGTACATACATACATACTTACTCATTCGCTTGGTCGCTATCCCTCCATAATACCCACAAGACGCTGCCGTGCTTTGTTTGCCATAGGCATGGACACTAACAGCCGCTAGCAGCTGCCATTTTAAACAGCCATCTCCGGAAAACCAAACCGCCTTTACCGGACAGTCTCGGGCAACCCTGTTGAAAGCTCTTGGATGATGCCGAGGGCTCGTGAATCAGAGCGAATCAGCCTGCTGTACCGAAGTTGATCGTATCTGTACGGGCGCATCTAAATCTAGCATGGCTACAGGGATTACGACCTCAAGACAATAAGGATGACCAGCTCATCACATTTGGAAACGGGAGAACAATTGGACTTGCCTCGCACAGCAACGCGCCAGGAACCCAGTCAATCAGAACCGATGGCGATCTAGATCAGACGTCACTCACCTGTTCCGCCTCAACGAGTTCTATAAGACCAGGACAATTGCAGGCCAGGAGGCACCCAGCCGACAGCCCTCARCYATTCCCTCATTTCCCGATACAACAATACAACAGGCTTCTCTGCCCCCTCCTCGCTAGTATTTTCGTCTTTCTCCTAATTGCCGGGTCGATTTCTCCTATTTGGGTTTGCGGAGCTATATCCCTTTCCGTCCCCAATCACTCCTAGGACAATAATCCTGTTTGCTTTTTGTTTCGAGTTTCGGGGTTGATTCTCCTTCTACAAAAGTTGCATTGTATGTGAGTGATTTATTCCTTGGTCTTTTCCGACCTTTCATCTGACCTCCCTCCCCTCCCCTCAGTCCTTTACCTCCCCCCCCCTTTACCCCCCCTTCAACCTTACCCATGTCTTCGTTCACCCCCAGGCCTTTCCCGCCCCCAACACTCGCTGACATCCCTATTGAATACATTATTGAGCAACTCCGTAATTTGGCGCCGTACTACTGGGAAAAACCTGAAACGGCCGACTGTACTATAAGTTCGTCCTAGTTTCGTGTCTCCTCGAGCTCAAGTTGATGATCCCTCTGTAGTTGTGCCCATMCCGCACATTCGGCGCCGGCCTGCATCCATGTCGKCTCAAGCTCCTCCAAAATTCCGGCATTCGGTCGACTTTCACCCATCTGCAGCAGGGGGTAGGATCACCGAGTCCTCCTTGAACAACACTCCGCGGCTAACGTTCAAGGTGAGTAATCCTCCCAAACCACATCAGTCCCGGGAGTTGACCACCGCTCAAGTTGCACATGGACTATCTATTTGCGCACTCCAGCTACCTGCGCGCCCTGTTCAGTGGCGCATGCCCCATGGACCTGATTAATTCCAGATCCTCACCWCCATCARGCGCCGTGCCTCATTATTCTGTACCACCTGATCGTCTCCCGAAGCTTCTGTCTTCCGTGCACGAGCATCCCGTTCTCTATCTTCCCGTTCCCGACCCAACTTCTTTCCACCTCCTCATTCACTGGATGTACTTCAACCACATCAGCATCATAAGCGAGGCTTTGCATGACGGCTCCATTCAGTGGGAAGGAGTCGCCCGCAACGTAGAGTACCTAGGTCTCAGYGCCGACATCAAGTTGTTCTTGTCTAGATGGTACCACACATGGCTGAACCCAGCTGAGCTGACCGAGGACTACGACAGCGATTCGGAGACGGATTATAGTGACCTGGATGATGAAGAGGACTCGACCTCGACTGCGGCGGACATGGACGAGTGTATTGAGTTTGATGACGAGAAGGAGCCCTTTCGTGGACGCCCCCGGACGATCCGGATGCTGCCTTTTCAGTCAGCGGAGTCTCGCAGCCCCAGCGCATGATGTGCGCCCCTAGCAGTTGATCTGAAGTTCRCGGTCTTTTCCTCCCTTCTTCCCTCTTTCTCTCTTTTTTTTTTTGTTCCTCTTCGCTTCTTGTTCCCTATGTCCGATTAACGCTGTGCCGGATCCCACCCTTGTACGGTTTATTTTTATTAGCTTACACATTTGAATTTTCACACTCGTTCTTTTTTTTTCTTCCGCCTTCTTTTTTAAACCCACCATTTCGTGTTTACTTTGGGAGCAGGAACATGCTTTCCATTCGATCATCTATTCTCTCCAAGTCCTCAGGGACGGACTGGACTTTCTAGATCATACTATGCTGTTTCTATGTAAATTGGAAATTTTCTCTTGTATTTTTACCTCTTGACGGGAGAAAATCGATTGCAGTGATAGCTGCAGGATTCTAATCTCGCTTCTCGTACATGAAGCAGACCCCTGCGGGGCAACACATGAATGACTGAATCCAAACTACACACTACACTAACCAGCACATGCATGCTCGTCGCGAGGACTAAGCGCGCCGGAAGTCTACATATGGTAGTAGACCCCTGGATGCCGATCGAGCCCTGAGATCCCGCGTAGGCGCGCGTGTTTTTGGGCTCCGTGATTTGAGCATTGGAAAGATATCGAGATGGAAACGGAACACCCCTGGTAGACATGGAGCAGGGAAAGAGGTACCATATCCCGTGCAGCCATGTACACAAAAAAAGACAGTAAGCAAAGCATTACGACCGGAAAATGGTGTCGTCAGGTATCGCCAGGTATCGATATCCTAGGATAAGTATGTACGGTACGGTCACGCGCTGGCAGAGCACCACTGAGTRCCTTGCAATGTTCACMCTGCCCCACCAGCAGGAGTATGGACCCCCCAATACGGTATGCCATTTCGCAGAAATTGTKAAGAGGTGTCCAGCAGTCGTAGCAACCTAGAAAATGGCGCGACGTAAGACGATARTACACGCGATATAMATGTATCTAAATTCTGGCTCCACCCAATCTCCCGGCCAAAGCAGTCACTTCATTCGTATCCCAGATTACTAATGTACCATCCACTCCTGAGGTGCTAACCTTGGTTACCCACCCACTCTGTATTTCRTAGGGCCGTACGCTCGTGATCGTATTCTGATGGATGGTGTTCAGCTTGGTATCCGATGAGATRGAACCGCTTCCTCCYAGAGATGATTGGCCACGGGTGTCCGCATCACGGAAGGTAGCAAACGCTCCAGTCTTGAGACGACCAACGCCACCACTGCCTCCAAAGCCGGAACGGGGCCCCTGAGATGTCCTAGAGGAGGMTCCATCGTCCAGGCTCCCGGCCTCTTGCCAGCCTTGTTCAGATCCCGTGAGGACCAACGGCTTGCAGTCATGCCCCGCAGCCACGATAGAYTCCTCTGAGGTCCAAGTTAAGGTAACTAGGGGCAGGGATTGCAGGCGGATCATGTAGATGATTGGACCGCTTGGATAGACGATGCTGATGGAACTATCGTGACCTATTTTGGATGAATCAGGAATGAGAGGGTAAGAGTATGCGACGGCTTACTTGCGAATGCAAGGATATCTCCGGAGGGGGAGAATCCAACAGCGTGCACCCACCCGCCGGCGGGGGACGAGTACTCTCCGCAAACAGTATTGAACGGCAGCTTGGACCCCCAGACACTAGGGGCTGGGCTACAGGAGGATCAGTGGAAGAGCAAGACAGCCYGAGTCAGACATACCGTTCATCCACCTCTTTGATATATCCAGAGAAAACGCGGGCTTTCATATCGGCACACCCAGCGGCCAGAAGAACATTGTTAGGGTGCCAATCRACCGAGAGAACGGTAGACCTGATGGGCTTTTTGAGATGCTTTGCAACCCACCAGTTATTTTCCTCGTCAAACGAGCAAATTGCAATGGCACTGGATCGCTTATGAACGACAGGGAAACTGGATATTGATGGGATAAACATACCGTGCTCCACTAGCGACTGCAAACTTGTTCTCCTGTGGACTCCAGCGAACGTGAGTGGCAGCACGATTGATTCTCAATAACACTAGAGTCGGCTTCCAAGCCATTTTCCCGGTCGTTGGATCTGGAGTTTCTGTCCAAACATACGCATTTCTATCCTGAGAGGCAGTTACGATGCGGTTAGACACGGGAGCCCAGTCAATCGATGTGATCATTTTATCGTGCTGGAATGGGATGCATAAGTTGGTGCACCTCAAGATTGAARCACGGATAGATTCACCTCRGAGAGGGTCTCTCCTGGGATCCATTCCTGACCATTCTTTGTGTACAACTGAACATCAYTGCTGCTCAAACTGGCAGCAAGTTCTGGGTATAATGTTGGCAGTGTTTGCATTTCTAGCAATAAAACTAACCATTGCGGTCAGCACTAAAGGCGTGGGCCGTGATAGGGGTTTGAGCAAGAYTGAAAACTTCCGGAGGCATGATTGATTCTTTGCAGTAGGACTAGCAGTCTACCACTGCGGCGGTGGATAAGATTGGGATGTGACGTGATGCACCCGTGTCACTAACAATAAAGAATAATGTACAGTACACTAACAAATCGCTGGTGCATTAACCTTCAGTGCCCGAGGACAATGGTTGATTGTAATTCGCAGCCTCATCGATTGGGTCGTCAGATCTGCGCATTTGCTTCGCCCAGCGGAGACCACAGGCGTTGCAGAGTGTCTTGGGTCCATCAGGGCCCTATAGCCATTCCGGTCAGCCTCCCCTATTTGTCGTAAGATACACGGTACAACCTTGCGCCATTCCGGTGAATCAGTCCGCCCGCACTTCCGACAGACGTATTGCTCAGTTCCATGTGACTTCTTGAGCTTTATTTTTCATGAGTATCAACGCCGATTACGGATGAGTTTATGAAATGGTCCACCTTCTTTTTCCTCGACCCATCCTCAGACTCTTCTGGAGCCGCCTGGGTTTGAGTGCTATCTCCGCTATAATCGCCTCCGAAGAGACAACCGTCATAGCCTGCTCCAGACGAAGTCTTTGATGGATCCTCGTACATGTTTGTATATCGTGTGTTGCTGTGAATAGATCAGGAGCCGTTCCTCTGAGGTTTGGAAAACTGACTTTTGTAAAGAAGAAGTGGCATATATTGTGCCAACACTCGGCCGTGTCTGGTCCGTCGGTGTGACCTGGGAATTCACGCGGGCCTTAAGAGTGGCGAGTCGTTGTCGCAGCTTTTCATTCTCCATCTTCTGTTCCAAGAACGTGTTCAACCTGTGGGATCCTCAGAAGGCGTCATGTCTGACGAAGGAAAAGTTGCTCCACGGAGGTACGTCTGGACATACATGGCGGTGCTCSTGCTGGGGTGRGGCTTTGCCATTACAAAAAAGCATTTGCACTCTGGACCTTCTTCTGTCACGAAGTGGGGGGAACCTTTTATTTCGAAGAGAATATCGCTAGTCTGGGAGTGGTTTGGGCGTAGGGTGTTGCACTTGAAGCGGACATAGGTTGTGAGCTCAGTATGGGTCCGAACTGCATYCTCAAAATCCAGTTGGAATTTGACCTTGTCCTCGACTGTGTGGTCGCGGATGAATGACGATTCCATCAGGTGGTAGGATTTTTGAAGCCCCGTACCATGAATGTATTCATTTAGATGCAAGTCAATTAAGTCTGTCTCGCTCCAACCCAAAAGCTCTCCGACGGCGTTTCCGCAATAAAGGACCTTTCCATCGGGTGAGAGGATGAATRCGATGACATCTGTGAGCCCGGTGATGAGGATGTCAGCCCATCGTTTCCGTTTGGTAAATTCGAAAGTGGACAGGGGTTTTGAGGTCGAATTTGTCTGGGAGGACCCTGTCACCGACATGGCGGTCAGGGACCAAGTTCTAAATTTAGCGCTCAATCACCCATCTGATTYCATTCTTCAGTCCTATCTACTTTGTACTGTACATACACACAAGCTAGGTACAACAGTATCCTCCATCGATCCGTAGCTCTGAACCTGTCATGAATTTAGATGCATCACTGGCGAGAAATACRATCGCCCCCTGCTCGAAAGCTCAGAGCCATAAAGACAAAAACAGCATAGTCCTGCCAGCACTCACCGCCAAGTCTTCAGGGTCTCCCATCTRTCAAGCGCCATTAGCACACAGTCCACCACAGRCAGGAGCATGGTCTCACGCACCCTTCCCATTGGTGTGAGATCCTCCCATTGTTTCTGATGTCTACATGAGAACTCGCAAGTTACAGCCAAAAAACAATGGAGCAGACCTTGAGTTCATCTTTCCCTTCCAAGATCGTTCTGGTTAATTTGGTTAACATGTATCCTGGGCTACAACTTCATGGAGCAAAGGTATTTAATACTTGTCGTGCAACTCCTACCTCAGAGCGTTGACGCGGACCCCCGTTTTCGCCCATTCCACTGCGAGGCTCGATGCCATATGCTTGACAGCTGGGGCCGCAGTAACTATGAGTCCATCCTAGACCGAATCCTTTAGGCAAGATGACGCACCGGCTTTGGAAGTATTATACGGCGTTTGGGGCTGAAATATCAAATTGGGGCTTTCCATGCAACGAGTGAGCTAGCTTGGCGATACCTGAGGCACATTGACAATCTGTGGCAAGGAATAAGTTATAAGTGAAGAGGTTGAATGGAAAGCTGACGTTTGCACTCATGCTTGCAACAAGGATGATAGATCCTGCACCCTTGGGTATCATGTGCCGGGCAGCTTCTCGAGCCGTGAAGAAGGTCCCATGAACGTTAATATCATAGAGCCGCTTGAGACGGTCCATTGGGTAACTAGGAGAGGGTGTTAATCATGAGGATGGGGGTTGCAATGAAGATGAGTACTCCAAGGCYGGGATGTTCTCCGTCAACCCTATGGGGGCGGGGCGTTCATTGAGATACCCAGCTGAAAGCTATAACGAATGTAGCACCTGCACAAGCCACGGTAACATCCACTCCGCCAAATGTGTCTGTCGTAATCTTGAACGCATTTTGGACAGAAGGTTCGGACGAGACGTCGCACTCGATACTAAGGATAGTTGGCTTCCCAAGCCCGTTCGCTTCACAATGCATTTTCGTTAGATTGGGTGGACGGGGGTGAATACTGAACGGACCAAGTGCATAATCCACTAGTTCGTCGGCTGCGGCTTTCGCATCAGATTCTCTGAGATCCAGTATAGCGATGGATGTGCTTCCGCTGGGGAGGTATCTGTATTTTAAATATAGTGCAGTATATCATGGTACGTACGATTGGATGAATGCACGACAAAACTCTAGGCCTAGCCCTCTAGCTGCGCCTGTGACAAGGCAAACCTTCGTGGACGAATGGATCGGTAGCTAGGAGTACATAGGAGACACTGCTGACCTTGTTTTCTAGAGAAAAAGTTGGCAGCGTCCTTAGCCTAGACATCAAGAAAAGGAGGATTCTCTATGTTTGTGTTTTTTCTAGGAGGGTGTGCCTATCCAAGCTTATCTTTGTGGTCAGTGGCTAAAATAGATTCTGCGGCGATACTCCAAGATAGTTCAATTTAAGCGCCTTCACGATGGTCAGCCTGAAACTTTCGGTATCCGCTATTCAATGCTCAGTATATTCCGTCAGTCACGTCTACATGCCAAAATATCAGGCTCCGTTTAAAGTGTAACCKGCAGCAGACGCGACTCTACATATAAGATCGAAAATGGGGTCATACAAAACACAGGTATAATAAACCATGTGAGGACAATAGGAGGGTATCAACACTAGTGGAAAGACCTAAGGTGCCCGGAACCAATAAGAGAGGGGAATGGCGCTAACGAGTGAACCTGCCGAGATTATATAAAACATAACTGGGGAAAGGGAAGGGAGGAAACCTCTGGAGGGTCCTCGGGTAGCTCCGAGAGAAAAAAAAAATACAACAGTGAAAATGACCGAAGGTTATAGACATGCAAATTTGGACTTCCGTTTCTGGAGTTCCTCCATCCGTAGGTCGAGTTGCTGTCGAACTCGTTCCTTAGCTCTTCTCTCTTCATCTAGGCGCTGCTCTAGGGATTGTTTCTCTTCGACTACTGATCGTCGAACCGTGACGACTTCGTGCTTGGCCTCGTTAAGCTCATTCTGGAGGGCTTCCGTTCTAGAGCTGAGACTATCACGCTCACGAGCCAATTCTGTCGCTTGCATGCGAGCCTTCCGTACTRGTGACACAGTCAATAAGGCGTTCAACTCGGTTGATGTATAAAAAAAGGCTTACAATTTTTCTCCGAGTCGCCAAGCGAAGCCTCGAGGGTGTTGACAAGATCCATATGGGATTGAAGATCGCTTTCACAGTGTGTAAGCTGCTTGTTAAGGGTCTTGATCATGGCCTCCTGCTCTTCAATCAGTTTCGCTTGTTGTTCCATCTTCGCAGYAAACTTGGGCTCAGCGGGGAGGTGCCCATTCAATGATGGGCCCCCGAGAGAGGTAGAGGGCGAATCTGGCTGTGAATCCTTCGAAGTGGAGAAAGTAAGGCTGGATGAACCTTGGGACGATGTACTGAGGCTGGAATCGCCGTTGATATGRCTGAGGAGACGGGGGGCTGGTGGAGGTGGTACTGATGGCGGAGGAGTAGGCGGAGGTAGTTTCGCGGGTGGGAGACCAGAAACGCGGGGGTAACCAACTGTTCTTTCTGGTGATCGAACGTTGGGAGGAGAGGCACTACGGGCGATTTGTGCTTGCAAATCGCGAACTAGGGTATCTTGACGCTGTTTCTCCAGCTGCAGCGTGTCTTTCTCGTCCTTGACTTTGTGCAGGTTCTCTTGTAGCTCTGCAATCAACGACCTGTGGCGCTCTAGCTCAAGGACGAGGGATTCGCGTTTGGAGGCTTCCTGCACCAACTTGCTTTGCTCACTACGCGTTTGTTCCAATTCCTCCTGGAGTTTGACAACCTGTGCCGCTAGACCATCTCGTTCGGTGTTGGTGAGCGTCAGYTGACCYTGCATGTCTTGGATTGCATTAGATTTGTCGGCTATCGCAGTTTCATGCTTGACTCGGGTTTGCTCGCGAAGCATCTCGAATTCTTCTGCAGCCGCCTTATGGGCYTCAAGCTCTTGAACGAGGAGCTCATAATCCTTTTGGAGCACTTGCTTATCCTCATGGTGTTGGGACTTGAGATCGCCAAGTTGTTTATCGCGTTCTTCGGCGTGTTCACGATCCAGAAGGTCCCGCAGTTTATCTTGCTCCTCGAGGTGTGCGCGTTTGAGATCCTCTATGATCTTCGTCTGCTCGATCAGAACTTGTTGGCTTTCCTTGCGAGCGCTCTCAATTGCATCGTGCTGTTGACGCCGACTCGCTTCGAGTTCAGCGTTGATAGTGGCGAGCTTGTGTTCGTGTTCTGCTGTCAGGCGAGTCCAGGCTTCTTCGTGTTCTTTGGAAAGAGCTTGCGACTCGCTTTCGGCTTGTGCCCGTACCATTTCCAATGCCGAAGCATGTGAAGCCTTCAGCTGTGCAGTGTCCTCCAGGTATCCTCGTTCAAGCTCCTGTAGGATAGCCGCATGCTGTTCTCGAATGCTTTGTAGGGCGGCATCTGAATCCTTAGCAGATTTTGAGAGGGCAGCGGTAGCTTTGTCCTTCTCTTCTTCAAGTGCCAAGGTCAGCGCATCAACCTCCTTCCTCCAGTCCTCCTTCAGCTTCAAAGTCAAGGATTCAAACTCCAGGCGGATACGATCCTTCTGCAACCCATGATCATCGGCCTGGGCCTGCAAAGTGCGGGTATAGGTAGCTTTGAGACCCTCCATCTCTTCTGCCAAGGAAGCTTCCTTGCGGGCGAGAGCAGCGGCATGCTCGTCTTGTAATTCCTTGATGGCGAGGTTGCGAGATGATTCAGATTCCGACAAGGAACCCTGACGTGCAATTTCCATCATCCGTAGCTCACCAGCGTGGTCCTCGCGCAGACGTTCAACGGTAGCATTGGATTCAGCTGTCAACTTCGCGATAGCTTCCGCATGGTCGACTCGCAGCTTGGTGAGCGCATTATAATACTCCTCTTCCGTGGTCTGCGACACAGCTGAAGCCTGGACATCCTTTTGACGGAGGGCCTCTGCGTGGTCACTGAGGAGTTTATTGATCGCCTTTTGATGCTCTGCGCGCATCGAAGCAAGAGTTTCTTTCGCCTCTTCAGCCTGACGCTGAAGSTTGTTATCGTGCTCAGCATTAAGCTTTCCGAATGCCTCTTCATGGTCTGAACGCGCGCGCTGCAAGGCCTCTGTAGTCTCTCTGAGCTCTGAGCTCAGGGCTTCTAATGCTGACTCCTGCTCTTCTCTCATGCGGCGACGCAATTCCTCGATCTCCGCTTCTTTCGCCTTGATGCCCATCTCGTGCTGTTGGCGCAGCTGCTCCTTCTCGGCTGTGTGTGCTGCCTCGGTTTGTTGAAGTAAAGCTTCCAGTTCCGCTTTCCGTTCTGTGACTTCTTTGAACAGCGTCTGGTGATCCTTGAGCTCGTCCAAACTATGAATGTGCTTGTTTTGCAGCGCCTCCAACTCCTTGGACATATTCAGGGCCTGGGGAACTTGGTCACAACGAATCCTTGAAATTGTGGGCTTTTCATACGAACCTGGTTCCTCGACAATGCAGTGAGTTCATCAAGTTGCCGTTTCGTCTGAATCAATTGTGYATTGAGGTCTTCTACGACCTCCCGGTGTTGCGACTCTTTTTGCGCCATAGATCTGGAGAGGCAGGTCAGACAGCAACTTTCCAATAGTGCTCTGGCTTCACTTACAGCATTAGCTCATTTAAACGCTCTAGAGACTCGTCTGATTCAGAATGAGTGGATCCATTCTCCGAAGCAATAGCGTGATTGTTGCCATTAACCATGCTTTGTTTGATGTGATCAAAATGGTTTAATGTCTTCGGCGAAAGGTTGATGTCGAGGGACGTCGTGTCGCGAGTTTCCGGGGGAGGCGTAATCAGCTCCTTCTCCTGGGCCGCCTGTTGATTAACTTGACTTTCCCTCAAGGATTGCTCAAGGGCCAATATCTCTGTTTCCCTATCCTTGAGGACTTCCTGCAGACGCATGATTTCCTTTTCCAGGCTCGATATAGTTCTCTCATGGCCGTTCACAGCGTTTACTGGTGGTGCGATCGAAAGGTTGGGGCGAGAATTAGATATGTGAAATGCCAGTTGGGAATGTGAGCTAGACGGAGAGTGAGAGCTACTTGTCCCATGACTTGAGAAAGAAGCCTTGCGCAAATGAGCCGAGGAGAGCTCCTGCGAGAGCGATACAGATTGCGATTGCGACCTGAAAAAAAGAAAAAGAAAAAAAAGAAAAAGAAGTTAAATTAGTAATGACAATATTCAAAATATCTGTCAACTTACCTCGAGTGGAGAGACTCCGCTGAGGCCGCCTGTCGGAAAAAAAGGCGTCGCCCTGCAGCATTATACTGTGGCTCACCGTGAGCATCGCGAGCCCGACCACCCGTCATTCTCCTCTTGAACTGAGGGAGATCGGGTGGTTCCGTCGCGGGGGAGTCAATTGGGCCATCCTCCGCGATTGTTGGATTGCCCAACTTGGCTTCTTGGAGTTGTGAAGCTAGATCCGAAATTTCCCGCAGTGCATCTCTATATTTTGCAGTAACCGTGGAAAGATCTGCAAGGGTTGCGGTGTGCGTCTGTTGGAGAGCCAAATATTGGGTTTCGACAGCGTCACTAGCTTTATGAGGGACATCTGTGACATCCTTGTCCTGAGCATCTGTGACTGCCGGAAGGTTATTTGCAGTAGTTCCAGGGGATGTTGAGTTGCTCGAGAGATCCTCGAGACTCTTTTTGGCAGAAACCACCTCCTCAACCACACTACCGAGACGCGCCCTGGCTTCTCCAGCTTCTTGCTTCTTCAATTCCCACTCTGCCATCTTCTGCTCCAACTCCAGAACCCTTCTTTCCCTTTCTTCTAAGTCCGCGCGCCACCCCTCACCGTCCCTTTGCAATGTATCCATTTTGTATTGTAGGGCATCAACTTCGGCACGGCGCCTTTCACACTCCTGCTCCAATCGTTCGACGTTTTGCTGAAGGGTAAGGATAGATTCGTCGGACTTTGAGAGCCTCGCTTCAAGATCGGCGATGTATTTTGTCGAGTAAGCCTCGGATTCCTTGAAACGCGAGAGCTCGCGCTTGAGGTCGGTCATAGACTCATTCGACGAAATAGAACTTTCGTCGTAGGCTTTGATCTTTTCCTCTAGATCATGTACATATGCCTAGAAATAGCCATTAGTAAATCATCTTTGCAGRACGRTGAAAATAACCCACCTCAGTAGATGCTTCTCGTTCGGTTAGCTTRGCGATCCTCGCCCGAAGCTCTTCGACATAGAGTTCTGTTGCAGCATGGCGGCTGTTTAAAGCACCTAGTTCATCCTCYTTTTCCTCGACCATCTCGTTGGTGTGTCGCAATGCTGCCCTGTTGAGATTCAGTTCGGCCTCCATTGTCGCAATCGCCTTTTCATATTCCTCGATGACAGGTCCCACGATCTCCTCATACTTGGCAGTCCCAGAGATCGCGCCACTTGAACTTGATCTGTGCTTCTCGCCAAGTTCCCGCCGTAGCCGAGTCAACTCCTCTGTCCGGTCCACGAACTTCCCTCGCAAATCCTCGTARTTGTTTTGCAATTCYGTCAACTGGGCCAAAACTCGCTTGCCYGCCCCTTCTATGGCCTCYGGTTCCTTATCGCGCCCGATAGTGATCTTCCCTTCTTTGATGGCCTTCAGYTCCTTGCGGAGGCGAGTGATCGTACTCTGCAGCCACTCAATGTCGTCCCAACCATCTTCCTTCTCATTCACCACAGCACGGTTTTTRATATTCCTGGCACGGTTTGCGTACTTGAGGGTGTTGGTGGTTTCAGCCGCATTCCATTCTGCAGGGCTGACACACGCTATCATGAGAGTATGCGCATTGCCACCAAGGGAATCTTGGAGTAGGCGGGTAAGCTTAGAGTCTCGATATGGTACGTGAGTCGCAGTGTGTGACTTGGCGCGGGAAGGATCTCCAAGGGCCGAAATGACGTTCCCAAGAGCAAGCAACCCACTATTGATGGAAATWCCCTCCTTGATGCGTTCCCCGACAGCRGCTGTTCGCTTCAGCTGAGCAGAAAGATTAGTGATGGGAAACTTKACTTTTAACGTTTGAAACGCTCTTACCCTTTCGGAACCAGCGAGATCTACAAAATGAAACTTGGAGGTGATGGTGACCCATTCGCCAGAATCATCGTCGCCGTGCAGAGAACGCTCTCCAGCATGACCCAAGGCACTAGCGGGACGAAGCCCCCCGCCACGGCCCATTGCAGTGGCAATACCAGGGGTAGCGGGGCGTCCAAACACTGGAGACGCAACGCGGTTACTCGAAGGACCAGCATACATGGAACCTGGACGGGCTAATCTTGAAGGAGATCGACCTGCCGATGGGAGCGGGGAAGAGGAGCGAGGGGGCATATTAGAACCAGTGAACTTCTTCTGAACCAGAGTGAGTGAAAATATGGCGTGCGAGCGGGAAGATTGTGCATTCATGTCGGTTTCATTCGTGCGCCGTACTGCTGCCCCCTTGCGAATCAAACTACAGTTTTTGCGATATGAGGGGGGTGCGTAGATGAAAATAACCAACGAATGGAACTTGCCTCATAACCTCAGGGGCATTTCTTACACTGACCTCGCGCAGGCCACCCCATATTATATGTCCATCCTTGTCCTCCCTGATCTGCACCTCGCGCCTTCCCCCCGTTGCGTCATCTATGCCGAGCAGGTCAATAAGGTCTTCGTTGTAGAGCTCAACGAATGACCCCTTGATGCTGTAGTTCCATGCACCCCCCCGCTCGTTCTTAAGTTGCTTTGCTCGGGAAAAGATTGTTGATACGGCCCTAGGGATGATGCCCATCCCGTTATTAGGATCCGAGGGATCCGCCTCTAAATCGACGCCAGTCATGGTGAATGTTTTTCCACTGCTCGTTTGGCCATATGCAAGGATAGTGCAGTTGAACCCGTCGAGGAAACGAGAGACCATGGGTTTGGCAGTAGACTCGAAAAGTTCGAATTGTGTCGTTGGAGGGGGATGGACTTGGTCAAAGGTAAAAAGTTGCTTCTTTGGGACAGAGCCTCCTGAGGAGGGCCCACCTGGTGCACCAGCACCAGCGAGAGCATTTGAAGGTGATTCGATGGTGACGGAGGTGGAGGAGGTTGCCTGAATAACGGAGCGTTGGAAGCGAACGGGGATGGAGGTAGAGTCCTGGGCAGTAGGTGGTCGGATTCGTAGTGCTAGAGTGCGTTAAGCGCGTGTATATGAACGCTGGATCATGAACGACTGACCAACTTGAACCGAGGTCGTCGCTGCGGACGACGAGCTCGCGGGGGGCATGGCTGCGACTCTGAAGGTCGGAAATGTATTGACGCTCTAACAAATGACCTGAACGGGGACTGCCGTTTGGTATTTTCACACATGTGACAGGGTCATCTGACACTTCCCAGCTGATCCAGGACGACACAACTGCCAACTACCCCATTCCACTCTCTCACCGGCGTTGCTAGTCTTCAAGGCTATGAGTTGTCAACAAAATGACACACCCCCACCACGCCTTCCCGAGGCTAATGGTCAACGTGCCATCTAGCACCCCCGCATCGTCCTTCCAACAGATGTGACTGTTCAACATCACACCGTAGCACTGAATCCGCCATCATCACTCCTCATGGCAACCCGGACCCCCGACGCTCCCACCGACTGCCGACATCATTTATATTCGGGCTCACACTCCACACACTTGACCCTTGACTCTCTGGTCATCACCAGCCGTCACTACCCTGTAGTGTAAATTCTTTCAGATGTAGACTAGGGCCGTGCGAAAGCCGCCATCAATCGCTTTTGCCACTTCTTGATAGCTTGATCGACTAGTGCACACACAGCATAAAAAATATCATCCTATCAACAATCGAAGCATTCATGAGGTTACACACACTAATGAGATATCCGTCTGCGACACGATCGCAAAATGATCAATTCGAACGACCCAGTAGAAGGCAGCAAAATCCTTGCTAAAACCGCCCCCCTACCCCGTGCGCACTTCGATTCACAAATTGGGACCGAGTGCACCGTTCAAGAATGAGTCGGTCGATATATTTTCGAGAGGAATATTGGTRATGAATGGGTTACGACCCAAAGGGAGCCCGTCGTCGATTAGCAAAAACTGATCGCGTAGGCGATGTGTTTGGAATTCGTTATCGAAACGGGGGCCGTCCCACCGGGTGAATGGGTCATCCAATCCAGCTGGAGCACAAAGGTTTGGAAATGCGGCAGAATGGTTAAAAATACACGCTTGCGGTCCTATCGAATGGTACGCCCAGTGCATTCTCCCGATATTTGACATCGGATGTGTGCTAAAAACACAAGTGGGGTGTGGTTCCAAAGGCTTTGAATAGGAATCCCCTGAAATCGTACAATACCTTTGAGGTTGTGGTGGCCGTCGAGGATAAGATGAGGAAAAGAGCGCCAGACGTACCGACCTCGAATGCAGCCCCGAGACCGGACTCGATCGCTGGGGTGTGATTAATGCCTTGTAGTGGGTGTGGCAAACAGACGTTTCTGCTACCATTCGCCGCAACGCCAGCTAAAGATGGGTCGAGGGTATCATCCAATCCGTACTTGAAGTCCATGAAATGTTGGTTTTGATACTCTACATAGTCAAGATAGTCCGAKTCTGCCACCAGCGTTGATGCAATGTCCCTGTGGACGTGTTCTTTTTGGTCATATGCTTTCGGTAAGGTGTGTGCAAAGTGAGTGGCAAGTCCTTGGTTAGAGATCTGGTTTGGGTTGTTGGCCTAGGCGAGGATGGTGCAGCGGAGGAGCTTGTTGTAAGAYTCGGAACTGAGCGAAGAGTCAACCGATTTTTCACTCGCCTTTTCTCCTCGATGTGATGGAGGGTGAACAGCGGACGATGTCTGCCCTAGAGACTTTTCAAGTTCTTGCCTGAACTCGGCAAGCTGCTGGTTCAACCGTGCCAGAACAATGCCGTCTACCGGAGTATTCACCCCCTTTGACAACTGGTACTCCAGAGGCTTGATCTCGTTGGCTAGTTCCGGAGCTGAACAGGGCACTCGTAGACCATTGCAAGAGACGGGATGGGGTTCCCGTACTGCAGGACCGTCGTATGTATCCATAAGGAATAGAGACAAGGGCAAAAGAGGATGCTCTACCGAGGAAAGGAGTTGAAGGCAAGGTGGATGGTAGCGGGGCACCGGACAAACACGTTGCCACTCACCTAATCACTTGCACAATACCCGCCCAATGTTGGATCGTCAAATATGTCCCGATGTGGTGGCTCATGAGGTAGTCAAACAAAGTTTGCGCAAAAGGAATGTATGTGGAACAACAGCCTTGTCTTTTYCGCAACGATATATCTTCAGCTACACAAGGATTTGAAGCATTCTCACGTAGGAGTGGAGACACAGCCTGTGATATTTATTAGCACTAGCGTGGACACACTAATTACGCTACAGGCTCGATTGCAACATCAAGTCCTGGTCGAGGAATTTCCGGGCTATCCACAAAAGCCGTCAAAGGAGAGTTTCACCTGGGTGTACATTGGTGAGCCAGCTTGCTCTTTTGCAGGACAACTTCTCGCATACCTAGAGCACACCTTACAAGTGAACAGCCGACCGCGACGGTTTTCTCGACATCGAGGGCGTCGGCAAGCGAGGGGTTAACCTCCTACATCCATGTGTTAGCAAACGCATCATCCGGTCGTGCTTGCAAGATTACTCACCATTAGATCCAGTGCGACCAATAGGCCGGTCTCGTGAATAGCTTCGCAGATGTAGTGTCCCTCCCGGAAGGTCAAACCACCTCGAACCTAAGGCACAGAAAAGTCAATACGCGACTGCCTTCGAGATGAAAACGCACTGGTGTGCCGGTCGATGGGGCTACGGAGGGGTCCAGTGCATCTACGTCAAAGCTCAAATGGATGGGCCGGTCTCGGTTGGGATTTACATGGTCCAAGGCCATTTTGACGACCTCCCCTATGCCATATCTGTCGACCTCGTGCATACTGAATGCTTTGATCTTATTTTCGCGCAAGATCTTCTTCTCTCCGGCCTCAACGTCACGGAGACCAATGTAGACCAGGCGTTCAGGTTTCAAAATTGGCTTGACCCAGGAGAACTCGTCTTCTTTGCTGCCAAGTCCAAGAAGAAAAGAGAGGGGCATCCCATGAATATTTCCTGCTCGACTGTCAGGAAGAGCTTTATATCTTGTGATCTTATTCCATTACCTGAGTCGGTCGTCTCTATGGTATTGATGTCTGCGTGGGCATCGACCCAAATTACGCAGGCATCTGGGAAAGCCCTATGGCACTGGTCAAAAACGGCGGAATGTCGCAGCACAAGAAGGCGTACTCCAACGTTCCAGAAATCGTGCCAATTGCCTGGGGATGGATGGGAGGTAAGTATTTTTTAGCTTGTCGGGATGACCGGCGCCTTTACTCACCAAAGAGTGGTCTCCTCCCAAGGTAAGGGGAAGCACGCCGTTCTTTGCATGTCCGGTCACGACGCTGGCTACGGCCTTGTTCACCCGAGAGACAGTGCGGGGGTTTTTTAGCTTGCCGATCGGTGGGTCGTCTAGATTGTTGTTCTCTTCAAACATGTGGTGGCCCTCGAACTTGACGTTCCAGCCCAGTCCCTTCAGCTGATCAATGAGACCGGCCTCGACCAAGCGGATAGGGCCATCGTCGACGCCGGCCTGGGGCTGCAACAAGACTCATCTCAGGGGAACGTATATTGGTGAGAGGGAGAGTGTGTGTCCGAACTGACCTGGCCGCCGCTGTAAAAAGGCGAGAGAGCTGGCTTGAGAAAACGAGAGGGGTGGGCTAAAAGGGGCTACTGACCTGAAAGGACAGCCAACGATCTGGRGAGCAAAGCGGTCAGCACGGGTGTTCCCAGCTCTGGCAAGGTAGGGAGGGACGCACGGCGACGGTGTTGGGCTGGGGAATGAAGCGCAGGTCAGGCATCAGTCAGTAGGGTGCAGCACCGATGGACGGGAGATAGATTTAAGRGAGCAAGATCCGGAGATGCCATTGGGGCAGARTAGCCAGAGCAGGCAAGGGCCCAACCACAGAGCAGGGGAAGGATAACAAGCCACAACTCATGACGCAGATCCATCAGTCCTCCCGGTAAAGCTACTTACTTATCGATCCATCGATTTCGGGCSAGTCTGCGCTATTTACCTCCCCAGCCAGTAGCCAGCGTCGCAGCACGCCCTCTCCTCCTGTTGTCCTCGCTGCCCTCTRCCCTCTGCCCTCACCATGTCCCTAGCGCCTGGCACCGACACACCCCAGCTAACAACTCCCCAGACGGCGTCCGGTATAAATACCCCCTCCCACAGGTTTGCGGACATCGTAAGTGACCACCGTTCCCTCCCTCCAAATGCACTTCCATCTTCCTCGCGTCGCATCCTTTTCCAACCTTGTCGAACAGGTCCGCGATGTCATGCGGCATCACAAGAATGAAAAAGATTCCGAAGCTCACCAAGTTCGTAAACCCCCTTACCTCTTCTGGCAGTTGAYCCCTCAACCCCGAGCCCTACACAGATATTCCGCCAAGCCCCTGGTCACCAGCCTAAAGGTTTACCTCAATTAGTCGACCCCGTCAGTCTTTGCAGGTCGTCATGTAATCTATGTACCCTCGGATCCTGACCAGACTCTAGGAGGAAGAAACCGTACCAGGGATAGAGCATCCTGGAAGCACCGGCGTCATTTACTGCTCGGACCGGGCAATGGCCAATGGATTTAGCTACACCAGTTCCCATGAATGGTCGAACCTTGGCCAAGGCGCCCCTGAAGTAGGCCCTATTCCTAGTGCCCCAGAACGCCCCAATACCATATCCATCTCTTTGGACTCCCTGGAATACGCCCCGACCACGGGTGTCAAATGTGAATATATCCTTTCTTATTTCAGTCACCTGTTTGTTTATGCAGTTACCCTAGCCCTTCGTGAAGCCGTTGCTAAGCTGTATAACCATACTTACCGACAGGGAAAGTCTAGTCAATATACTTATGAGAATGTCTGCATCGTACCCGGCGGCCGCTCTGGCCTTTCGCGGGTCGCTGCGGTCATCGGCGACGTTTACACTGTGAGCACCGTCCACATACACGCGAGAACTTTCCCCTAAGTTCGTATCAAGAGCTACCAAGTTCCCGATTATACAGCCTACGACCAAGTCCTTAGCGCCTTTCGTCGTCTTGTACCAGTTCCAACAGCGTAGGTCCTATCTGCCATTCACCAGTCACTGATTAAGTTGACGTTGGTTGGGGCTACAGCCTTGACCCAAAGGTAAAGGAGYTCATACGCAACCGCATGACCCGTTTTAATATCCTCTATACTAGAACAAGTATCGCATGGATATCGGTCAAACCAAGGTAAGTTGCCGATCGATTCGAATATGTTCAATTCCTCTGATTCCTGCGACTAGAAAGATATCATGACCCACGGGCTCCAAGTCATTCTCTCCTCCAACCCGCGCAACCCTACCGGCCAGGTGCGTTTGATAAAAAGCATTTTGAAGCATAAATTCACTCAGAGGCGTGCTGCAGGTTATAAGGTACCCGAAAACACTAGTGGATGTAAACACAATAATTGAATCTTTTGCAGGGGCAATGACTTGAAAGAGCTTGTTGCCTTGGGAAGGGAAGGAACAACGATTGTTCTTGACGAGGTGAATGGTTTCTTCAACTGTCGCCAACGCTCGACCATTAACACGCACTAGTTTTATTCGTGGTACGTCTACCCCGACCGGAATGAAGATTTTGGCAAATCCATCTCAGGCGCCAAATATGTTGAGGACGTTGATAAGGTGATCTGATATCGCGCCTTACCCTCGAAGTGTTTCTTAGTTAGCACCTAGGACTCCCTCGTCATCATTGACGGGCTTACCAAGGTACCTATTTCCTTTTGCTTAGGGGGGTCATGGCTCATTGAAAGCAATCGGTCTAGAACTGGAGGCTACCAGGCTGGCGAATTTGCTGGGTTGTAGGGCCCAAAAACTTAATAACGGCCCTTTCTCAGTCCGGGTCCTTCCTTGATGGCGGTGCCAATCACCCGTATGTCAATGCCCATCTCCATCCTCGAAGAATATTCACATMAAAGCCAACTTGGAAAGGATGCAGTTGGCCGCCTTACCTCTCCTTGATTTAGACCATGTAGCTATGGAGAAAATAGCCCTTCAGAAACACTTCAAGAAGAAGAGGGATCATGTTCTAGCTCGGCTCCATGAGCTCCATCTTGACGTTGACGTGCCCCCCACGAGCACCTTCTACATTTGGCTCAACCTCGAGAAGCTTCCGCCACCTCTTAATAATGGCCTTGTACGTATGCCCCGGGCTACTGGTGTTGAACTCACGTTTAAATCGCCCCATTCCAGACTTTCTTTGAGGAATTGCTGAAGGAGCAGACGATTGTGATCCCAGGCATCTTCTTTGACATTAATCCTTCTCATCGCAGGAACCTTTTCAACTCTCCATGTCACCACTTCGTACGGCTTTCCTTTGGACCGTCTATGGACGTCCTTGATAGGGGTACGTCCGCCAAAAAATCGCAACTGTAAATTACTGCAGCTCATTTTTACCCCGCTAGGTCTTGATGCTATTGCCGCAGTCTTAAAGAAGGCGAGGAAGAGCGGAATGCAAGCCTTCGGACATAGCTACAAGACGAGCATTGAAACACCCATGGAACCCGCTCATGTTTGAAATTTACTTTACTGCCACATCTACAACCCTCCATGTGTTTAGTTATGTATGTATTTGTTCAGTGTAGAATGGACGATAGCTATGTGAGTTACAGAGTATACAATACAAATACTATAGACTTGGATCGAAAGGAGCAAACGCCGCCTTGAAAGCCTGTGCATCAGCTCGATCTTCGTCCTCTGACAGCACACAGGCTTTCCAATCTATCCTCTCCGGAACACCCAACAGAGAAACGAGTACTTGTCTTAACATAAATAATATCAACGCAGGTTCGAAACTCGGGGGAAGAAAGCTCACCGTCCGAACTGCAGATTGAAGGGAGCGTGGTCCTTGATGAGATGAACCATCTTTCGGCCATCAGGGAGTTCGATCTTTAAATAACCGCCCCTACCCCCGACGCAAAGATTCATCGCCTCGTCCGGATTTGCCTCAAAGTCAACCCCCATTGCCCGACCTTCCCGAACAAAGGCCTCTTCAACCTTACTTTCCAACTCTCGGGGAACAGGTACCACCTGTACATGCGCATGACCCCCTTTGGCACTCAAGCGCCCAACTTCGAACATAACGGCGCCGGAGCCATGTTTGGCGTACAGAGCACGGAGTGCCGATTTGTATCTTCGGGAAGCAAAGAATAACAAGGATGATGATGATGATGAGCCATTACTTTGGTTTTTTTTAGATGATCATGCTGCGATCGATTTACCCACCTCTCGGTTTCCTCGAATATTGGGGGAGCTAGATCTTGGGGAATAGTTGTATACGTCGGGTAGTGCGTAATGGGAACGATCAGGACGTGTCCCCCGCCGGGAACGCTGATATGATCAGCGGCTGACTGTGTAGGAACAATTTGACCTTTAGGCAGAGTCACATAAACTTCGCTTCCAATCGAAACGATGAGATGTTTCCTAGGACATCGCTCAGCATCTCCATTACAACGTATCAGATCCGCTCAAAAGCAAAGATTTTGTGACTCACGCGAGGTTGGGATTTGATAAACAAAACCAGCATTCATCCGCTGGGCTCCACGGATACCAAGTCAAAACAGATCACCCAACAATGATATTTAATTAACTCACGGGCAATCTCCTTGGGCGGTCCTCTGCGGTCCGATCGCCTCTCCTTTTGAGGTTGGCGCACAACTAGGCAGTCTTCAAGATAATGATCTTCACTGCCACAGGCACGACACACATAACCAGCTTTAGGCTTTCGCCCGCCCGTATCTCCGACAGCATCTCGCGTTGGACAATCCCGAACAAAGTGACCAGGCTGTGCCAATAATGAGCAAGTGTTTGTAAATGGGTGGCAGATATTGATGCCGACCTCCTTGCAGAGTTTACAAATGTARCCTTCGTKAGGCATCACTCGCTCGGGACAATCCTTGATGAAATGCTAATACCTGGGTTAGTGCAATTACATGGGAAAATGGAGGATGTAATCACCTCCGTAGATTCGCAACGACGACACTTGTAACCAGGAGGTGGTCCACCAGATGCATCTTGTACTAGTATGATCAGTGGCTCAGTTTACCCCGTTACRGACCCCAATCTCACCAGTTCGACTCCGCTTAGTTGGCTGWYGGACATTRCCAAAAATGAAATTCCCTCCCTCAGACGCCTCAAGCGAGCGTTTAGAYCCTTGRGCTACAAACCCTAAAAACGGATTTTTAGTGGYGTTTGCTGGTTGAGGTGAATTAAGMGTAGGTTTTGAAGATATATTGAAAGCATAGAACCACTAAAACACCCCTAGAATTAACACCATCCGTGGTGGAACGACTTGATTTGAAACGTACTCTCTGCTTTTTCCCTGTCGAAGGAGCTTGACCGCCAAAAGCGCCYAGACTCACAAATCGTGTTACCCGATTTGCATCRCCCTCCCAAGCAAAGGGCTCCCGCTCCCAGAATTCGGGCGCGTCACCAGCTCCCACGACAAAATGATATCGTGGCTGTGTGCGTCGTATTATATCATCGAGAGGGGGTGCAAGGACAGATGATAGACTGGTCATAGGGAGAGAATATGCAGAGAAATTGGTGATGAGGGATGGCCATGCATTGCTCAGCAGAATATCAATCAGTTGTGAAGAAGTCGACGACGATTGGATAGCTGCGAGTGAGTGATAWTTTTTGCTTGTAGACGACGTGGAGAGCGTGTTCGAGAGTAGGCGATCTGTTGTGTGCATCGAGAAGTACGGAGACCCGAAGCCCTGGCCAGAGCATTAGAAACATCCCCAAGCTACGGAGACCTCGACGTACGGGGGCTGCTTCAGCTGAAGTATATGTCTCTGCATCGTAGACCCCACCTAAGCAGGCAATGCGCAAACCGTGGGCTGTAGTTACTATGCCCGACTTGCCTAGAGAGAGAAGCTTGGATATACCACAGCCTTGCGAGGAACCAAGGGCCACTTACTTAGAAGGAAGACATTCTTACACAGCTCTCCTCCAGTTTTAGCAAACTTGTGAACCACCTTTTGCGGTAGCGGATGTTTTCCTTGCATAATATAACATTCAACAGGCACTAGAATACGCTCTCAGCAAAGAGTGAGCTGACCCGGTCGGAACAATATACCTTCTAGTTTCCCGTCGAGCAATAGAGAGGTGTCATCCTCTCCTTCGTCATTCTTGTCAGCAGAATCATCGGAAGCACCGAAAAAGTCGCCGACGCATAGTACCAGATCGAACTTGCCATGCCTTGCATCGATGCTTTTAATCTTGGCAAGAAGGTCACGCACTGAACCAGCTGCAGACCCAATCGTAAGTCTAGCGTGCTGAATTAACGAGTGCCCGGGTAGTGACAGGCTATCTCACATTTTGACTGAGTCTGAGTTCATCATCGAGGTCGTTGCAACTTGCACGAACGGTGACGTAAGGAATGTTGRTCAATCATAATCTCACGTGACTGGTCTTCAAAATAACAGGCGAACCGGACTTGTATAATTCTCCAACCTAGTCAGGGATACTCACTCTCTATGGGGTGCCAACCCTTCTAAGCATACTTATAAGCACCAGGGACCAACTTGTCTTGAGCGGTCAGGCATGTCAAGATTCACATTATTTGATTCGCCCTTGATTCGGGAGCGTCGGTTGCCCTAGGTTTCCCCATGCTTGCCAACCGAGACGAGATAGAATTGATCCCCCTACAGCAGCCTTTGTAACATCGGACTTACTTTTTTACCTCCTTTGCAAGGTGTATGGGCCGAGTCCAAGGTCCTCTAAAATCTACTCCAGGTTCGCTCTTCAGCCCAGTAGCCGTGACCTTGTTTCATGGGCTCGGCATCCGTTCTTTGGATACTCCTCACCGACAGGGGGTGACCCTATTTAATTTGGGATGTTTGATCGCCTCAAGTGCGAATGGAAGTCGAATATGTAAACCAAACCTCGCTCTCCCGTGGCCGCGCCTGGAAGCAATGGCTTGGACCACTTAGTCATTAGTTAACCGAGATCAGCCCATGTCTGGCCGAGCTTGAATTCGAGCTGTTGCTGTAGCCAATGAATCCACTGCACCAGATTGCACCGATTCCCCTCCCCCCCATTGGCTTATCATATGTAATTTCACCCCACACTCAAGAATCCCTCATGTAGCGACTCACTCGTCGCTTTTATGATTGATCGTACATGTCTCTTGCCTTCTGGAAAAAAAGGAACAATATCAGGCTCGATTGCTTGAGTAGACCCTCAAACCCCAAGTTGCCCGGTGGGTTTCGAGCTCTTTTGCTCCTTCTTAGACTGCTTCACATGCTCGCGCTGGTGTGTATTACGGTGACACCTTCATCGGTTGCTCATCACTATGTAAACCAGTGTTATCGTTTGTAATTGAGGCATCTTGAAATCAGTCTTAATATGCTGGTKCTTGAGACGCTGAGTTGTGCTTCAATGTGGGATGCTATAGTACTAATCTTCGTGTTGTACCAGCACATCAACTTTGCACACAACGAGTGGGGTAGAGGGCAAAGTTCGCTCTTTATTACTACTCCTTGACGCCGTCGCTCGCTCGCTCACCCGACCGTGGCTTAAGGGGGGAGGAGGTTATGAGGTGACTCAACACAAGTCGACAACACCGACTACAAAGGCAGCAAGGCGGCATGATCTATATGATTTCGTTCGTGATAGCTGGTTAAGCTGGATCAAATTGATTCCGAGAGTCGTATTACTTCAGCTCCGTCTTGTGTCATGACGCCGGGCCGCGGCGGTGGGGGTTTAGAAGGTGCAGCTAGCATCAGACGAGGCTGTTCTGCAAGACAGGAACGGAGTCATATGGCGGTCGTACCAGGCGTGTGAGTGAAAACGGGAGAGATGGGTCAAAGAGAGAACAAGTGTGTGGCCTGCAAAGAACAAATCTCGAAAGGGAACAATGGCACGTCGTTCCTGTGTGCCTGTTTATGGTAGTCCATTATCCCATGTCGGACGAAATATCTGATGCGCACCCCATGCCATTTACCGCTCTCCTGCTTTTCCCCCTTCCTTGGCCTCTTTTTCTGGTCCAGCAGTGCCTGGCTGTCATCCAGTTCTCACTCGACGCACGGCCGGGTCGTCGTCGTATTTAACACGCTCCTTTCAAGCTTCACCTTCTTACCAGTCAGTTCCTCTCTGGCCCAGCTGCGCACTCCAGCGCTCATTCTCACCCAGGCTTCTTCCTCCAGCCATGRTTTCTTTCGCCTTCCTCGCCACTCTCCTTCTTGCTGCGCCAGGTCTTGCCGCCCCACTTAGTCCTAGCAGTCTGCGTATTCCCCATCTTGACCCCGAGAAGATTCTCTGCCAACTGCCTATCCTCAAGAAGTACCTTTGTCCTCCCAATGGCCAGGCCACCCTCAATCGGCAGACTGTTCTGGGCGTGGCGCAAGGTACCCAGGGCCCCGGCGGCGCATACCGATTCACAGTCAAATATGCAAATTCAGAGCGCTGGAAGCCATCTACTTTGGTTTCCAGCTGGAGACTCCCGTACGCGCGCCCTTAATAATTATTTTGAATATCATTGACGGTTTTCCTGACCCAGAACCGGATCTGTCAATGCGACTACCATGCCTCTGGCATGTCCTCAGCCCGGTGTTGATCCTTCAGCTTATACTGAGGACTGTCTTTCCATGGTACTCTATGTGCCTCCTTCCCTCACGCTCACCAGTTCCGCTCCGACTCTCATGTGGTATGCAAAACCTGACTCGAACGCTCCCACATCCTTCTCATAGCGTTTATAGGATCCATGGTGGTTCATACATCGTGGGCTCGGCAAGTGCGGCTGGTCTGGATGGTTCAAAACTCGCAATAGCAACCGGATCCATCGTTGTTGTCGTGCAATACCGTCTCGGAGCCGTGAGTTGCATGGACTTCTTTGATCACATTTACTTAAGCGAATCTTTCTAGCTTGGTTTCATGGCACCAGACGGCACAACTAACCTTGCTGTCAAAGATGTCGTCAATGCTCTGCAATTTTTAAAGAAGGTCGTCCCAGCGTTTGGGGGCAGCGCAGATAAGATCACCATTGCGGGACAGAGTTCAGGTGCCGATTTGGTCAGAACTCTCTTGGCCGTTCCCTCGGTGGCATCGCTGTTCCGTTATGCTATCCTACAATCCGATCCTATGGTAAGTTCTGTTGATCTAGTTTCATTCGCAGCACCAAGAACTAATCATCGTCTAGAACTTTGGCTTCCTCACAACTTCAGCTCAACAATCATTGCAATCATTGTACAACGGCCTCGTTGGTTGTAGTGCATCTGACACAGCTTGCCAAAATTCGCTGTCATTAAGCACGATCGTGGATAGCCAGATGGTATTGTTCGGGACAGCATGGCAGACGGTGCCTTCCGCAGGCCAATCTCAGCCTATGCGTCCTGTTAGGGACGGCTCTTTCATCMCTACCTCCCTTGATTCAACTACGCCTTTCCCTCCAGTTTCTAAACCGGTTCTGGTGACCACCGTCGCTCAGGAGGCTGGTTTCGCCATTTATTTCATGAATCCATACCCACTCTCTCAGAGTGATCTTACGGATACCTGTGATGCAGCCCTCGGCCCGGACCGTACCAACTTTGTTCTCTCCTCTGGGTTCTATCCACCCGCACCTGATGGACGCGTTCAGCTCCAGGCCATGGGCACTGACTACTTATGGAAGTGTTCCAGCTGGACGTTCGTTCGCAATTGGGTCTCCCACGGTGGGACCGCTTATGTTGGAGAATATGCTGTAGGTGCAACCTACCCAGGTAATGAAGCGGTTTCATTTTGCACGCAACCGGGCATTGTGTGTCATCAAGATGATATCGAGATYGTGGTATGCCGTTTCCGCCTGTCGYATTAGGCTTGAAATTTGATGTTCCTTTCTAGTTCGGTACGGTCACGAACCCTACCTCCGCTCAAAGCACCCTGATATCTCAAATGCAAACTCGCTACAGGGCTTTCCTCRATACAGGAAACCCTAATGTCCCTAACCTGTCTACCTGGTCCGCAGCAGGCCCCTCCAACGTTAATCCCCTCCAACTCGGAGGCTCCGGTCAAGTTTCTGTTGGGGCTTGTGATCCCAGCTTCTGGGGCCAGGCTGTTCAGTACGATTATCAGTTCTACGCTAATTCCTAGGTTATTCCCTTGGGACTTTCCCATACTATGTGCCCCCTAATTAGGGTGCTCGCTTTRAGCTTTTTATGACTTTAGTACTGTAGTCAATTTTCCTAATCTTCYACCATCTTGTCGCAATGTATCGTTACGCGTTCCGGTGTAGCCTTATGTATAAGGGTGAATATGATCACTTCRTATYAAGTTGCAGGTGTGATARAGAGGGATGTGCATTGCTCATGATACATAATAAAGGACCGGTCATAGCTTTGCAGGCTGCTGGAACAGATGCGACTCGATTTCATCGAAAATATCAAAGTTGCGCTGAATAACGATATCTCTGATGGTCTAGCGTAGTTTTCATTGAGAGATGCGATCCATTACGAAAAGAAACGGAATGCTCACGCCATCGGCCATCCGTAGTTTGGCTCGGTGTAACCGGCCTTTGGAACCGCCTCGAGTTTCGTCACCTTCATATGTCAGTATCGAATAGCCTTCCTCCAGATCCTTACCCTGCGGCTTTTGCGGCCGAGGATTCATCACCATCTGACCGAAAGCACCCCGAGACAGCCTCTCCACTTTCATTCTCTGCTCCAACGTGTTCCGTGACCCTTGCAGTATGTCCGAAAGGGTGGCGAGGATATAAAATTGTGGCGGCATGAAGGTCAAACCACCCTCGTGAAATTCGCGGAGAGCTTCCGTGGGGTGGACGAAGCGAGCCGCGATAACTTCCAATCCCCCATCTGTACATTGAAATGAACGCTTAACACAGGTATGATTTCCAAAGCAAATCGGTGGTGGCGGTGGAGATAAATGGAACTACGAACCAGGTTTTGGGAGACGTTCTTGCTTGGCGCCGGAACTAAAACCTGTTGAGGAGGTTGCTGGAAGGAACGTGACATAAAACTGGGTGTGGAATCGACTGCATTGTCCGAGACGGTGTTAGATGCATGAGCCACCCGAAGCAATGGTTTCGTACCGAGGCGGCCCGTGTGGAGTTATCCATTGGGTAAATGGCAATAACATGTCAGTGTCGGCTTTGAGGTTGTTCGATTGGAGAAAATCTTGGAAAAGTTGTTGTTGCAGGTGGATACGCTGTCGGGCTTCATCTAACTGGGTATCACTAAGGGTTCTTTTCGAAGACGAGCTGCTCGCAGACGCAAGCAGGAGCCCAGACTCCTCGAATGTCTCTCGAATTGCAGTCACGGCCAAGGAATTGTCCTGTTTCTTGTCATAATTTCCTCCGGGAAATACCTGCAACCCCGATCAGATATAGCCAGCGAGAGCCCTGGGTGGCCAAGCCCTTGGCGAAAGGCGACCTACATGCATTCCACCAAAGGAACGAGCCTTGGGATTCCGGTGAACCAGCAGGATCTCGTTCCGCTCATTTACAACAACCAAGCTGGCAGAAGGGCGCGGTACCACGGACGGCTGCTTCGCTGAAGGCGTAGATGATGCTGACATCACTAAGCGGTGTATCTGTGGGCCGGATAATAGTGGGTTGCAACGGCCTGGGCGAGGGAGTGGTTTGGATTGTAGGAGAGCCAACAGTGAGGAACGAATAGGGGATACAGGCATGCCAATTCCCATCTTATAAGTATCAGAGGCTGAAACTGGAACCCAGTGTACCATACATTATTCTTTATTCCCAGTGAAAAGCGCCTAAAAGCGCCTAAAGTCGCATCAAATCATACCAAATGAACCCAAACGCATTAAATCCCCTCAAATCCAAGCCATTCCGGCCAATCAGTTGTCTCTTCGCACATTCTGGATGTAGCAACAGATAACAAAAGAGGAATGAGGTATCCCACAATTGTGCTCACTATTAACCGTGAATGGAGGATTGCTTTATTTGCGGAGTTGAGAGGGTCACGTGGCACACCCGCAAGGAGATGGGGGGCGACCTGAAACAGGACGCCACCTTGTAAGCGAGTGGAAAGCCAGGACCGCCGGAGCCTGAGCAATGGGTAGGCCAAGTTTGGAGTGTGAAACGGATGCGAAGTGGCTGTACCCATCGCAAGAGGACTCCGTAGGTGGGAGGGTGCGAAAAACTAGAGGAATCTAACAATACGGGGGCGGTGAGGCCGAGCAGATCGAATGATAGAGAAAAGAAATAAGACCGATAGGAACAAATACATTGTGTCTGCAAGTGTATAAACCTGAAGCCGATCCCTATGCTTTGGTAACTTATCCCCTTGTTTGCCCATCTCCCATGATCTCACGGTCATTAAATGATACCGCCAACTCAGACAAGTGGCGGAACACGAAGGGTTAACATATGTAGTTCAAGGAAAATGGACTATTCCGTTTAGGTTGTACTGACTAGTATAAATGAATGTCATTGAGATGATATTGAATCCTATTGATTGCTGCAGATGAATGAGCTCCATATGTTGGATTCATTGAACTTCGTTACGAACCACCCAGATTCAGCTCTTGACTGAGTTCTATTTATCAAGAAAAATTCACCAACAAATGACATTGGCTATGAATATAAAAGAGCGGATGGATGTTCGACCTTTTTGATTCCTACCGAATGAGCCTTGTGATTAGATGGCACTCGGTAGGGATCAACGCCGTTTTTCACTGGGCTTGGAGCTTGACGGCGTATGTAGTGAGGCTTCTAACGTGGCTAGCATCGTCCAGTGCCTGACACGCTGCTCACGTATTCAGCTGGCTTGGCAGACTCCCGTATCAAAACCATCTGCGCATGCAATCAGAATGCGGGTTTGCAGTAACTCTCGCCTTTGGCAGCCCTCCGGCGAAACACTGGGCAGGATCCCGGTCTTTACGGGTGCTGGCGCAACGACCTTTAGACCAATCCCCATATATAAATGTACCCGAGTCTATATATCGTATCCATTGAAACGGTGACTAAGATTCAAAATCCGACGATCTGGCTGTTCTTCATTGGCTCTCTCCGCTCCGTTTCTATCGATTTGCCTGCGGCCAAAATTACTGGGCGTCAAGAGGCGCCGCTAGGAAGGGTGCCATACCTTCTCAGTCGTCATTAAGGCCCGGGTGCGGCAACAGCCTCACGACATGTTTCCAATTCTACATTTGTTATGTATTGATGTTCCAGAAGCGTGGAGCGAACTTTACCTTGTGTTTCAGGGTGCGGAAATCCTCAATGTCAGCTATATGAAGGAGATATCGAGCAAGTTTGTAGAGTTCTCGATCGGCCATAGCCTCTGGCGTATGTGCATTCTTGAACGCAGGGATCTTTAAGCCCTCTCTCGGGTTCAGGGCAAAGTTACGGCTCTGCGAAGTGATGATTGAGTGGGCTGTGAACTAAATGCAATCTGCGGAATACCAGGTCATCGATATGAATGGTGTTGCTCGCATTACTATGATTCGTTCTAGATCGAGAGTCTGAGAGGCCAGCTGAAGTACATACAACTGAGGGAAGTGATTCCAAATGATTTGCAACGCCTTTACTGAGTGATTCCATGGTTTATTGTTACGTTGGGAGAAGACCGTGAACATGCATGTCTTGTCAAGCACTATTGTTTCTTATATTTGAATTCGAGCCCTCACACGAGGAACTGGGACTTACCGAAGGATATCTAACTCCGGCATCCAGTCAGCAACAAATTTGAGTTACATCCAATCGCCAAACCTGATAATTACGACTTGAGCCGATCATGCCCAGTTCGACGAGCTTAGTCTCAAGCCATATCCAGCTAGTTTGAGACCTGAGGAAGGTAAAGGTGTTTGTTCACAGCTGAGGATATATCGCTCACCAGATACAAACTGTGCCTGGGAATCAGTCCTTGACCAGCATTGGAATACAACACGCTCACTATCGTAATGGGGATATACTGCTTCTAAGAATTCGTGGAGACCTGGTCTTGCGCACTCGGAAGGTGGGAGTGTTCCCGAGGTCAATGGCTTGGTGTCAAGTATCGCTGGGAGTATGGTTCATTAATGGGGTTTGGCAACCTGTAAGGATGTACCCACTGTAATCAATGTCCAGGACCAGAAGCTTCTTTCCGTCGCGGAAAGGGTGTATCATGTTGATTTTGAGTGTCTCTGAAGCTTCCCTGACTTTCCTGCGGTTCCTTTGGTCATTGAGATATGCCAAACTGGCGGCCGGATCTTCTGTAAAGTCGATGTCCAAATCATTGACAATATCTGGGAGATTCTCAAGCTCTATGGGCCCGTTGGAATGAAATCATCACAAGGACGTGAATGTGGACGAACGTGAAGGGTCCTTGATCTCATCCCCTTCAGGGGTTCCTACGAGCGTGAATTTCTTCCCAGGGGGCAGGCGCAGGTCTGAGCTGGTTCAGGGAATGTTATGACGCAAGGCCGCATGAGACGAGACCGTACCGGACTTACATGAGTACTTGGTCCTCGGGCAATTTCCCTTTCACCAAACCCAATATCTTCTGACGCTCCAGTGGGACTGTAGTCAAGTCGCGAAGTGCTGTCTTGAGATCGTAAACCCTGCACTACGACATTGACCAACGCATACTTGTCGGAGCAAACGGGGCAACAGACCTGTCCGTGTTGGCGACGCTGAGCTTGAAGGATTTACCAGACCATGTGAAGTTGAGCTCCGTCCAGTATTCCTGAACACTATCGGTAGGTGTCTGTGAAGCTCAAATGAGGCTAGTCAACCCTCACAAACGACTGCAATCTTACGAACCACAGACTCCAGAGCGACGCCACAAGTTGAATTATTTGGCTTAGCCTCGGGGGCCGGCTGTTGCATACAAGGGGAAGCCATGCTCGGATTAATCACGGTGCTGAGGTCTGATGAGAGAGCAATCAAGGAATAAGCTGTGAACCGCTTCGACCCTGACACGACGTCCCTGCACCTGTTCAGAGTAGTAGGTCGGGGATGGACAGCATTCCGCTGATATCGATCAGTCGGCGCTCCGGACTTGACTCATTCCAGCGCTGAGGCAGGCCTCGAGCGCCAAGAGTGAGCACCACGCGCAGGCAGATTTTATTCGAAATACAATTAACAGTGAATCACAACAAGTATAGCTCGCGAATTTTACAGCAAATACTTTGGACGGCGTATTATGTTTCAAGTTGACCCACACTATCGGCAATAAACCGGAATGTGGAGAGAGATGAAGCTTGAGCTGGAATATAAGTTCATGATTAGGTGGGACGTGATGTAGAAACGGACTTGTCAAAATTGGTGATGACGAAGGGGGACTTGTGGACGCCTTTGGTTCCAAGATCTGAGTTGAGGGAGAGTATTTCCAAAAGTGCTGTTCTGCAACTGTTGGAATGTCAAAGGGAGGTCCTCAATGCCTTTAGCTGCGAGCCTACCTCGAATAATTTGATCACCCGGTAGACCCAAATAAACTTCTGCGAGGGACAGGGGTAGGGAACTGTATGCCTTAGATAACAGGGTGAAGGTACGGTGACGAAAGGCCTCTGAAGCATGAAATAAGCAAAATCCAGGACCTGAAAGGTGAGGGCACACCGATGAAGTTGGTGACCAAGTTGGCGATCAAGGACGCTAGCTTGCCGTCCACGAAATCAGGCTGAGATACGAGATTGAAGAGAGATTCTGCGCGGGGGTATATCCTAGCATATTGTCTCTCTGCTGTTGCGTTAACGAGATTTGAAAGTGCTTTGGCCAAAGGCAAGGATACGACTGTGCCTGGTAGGCGCGCCAGCGCATACTGGGCAGGAGGCCTGCAGTAACACTCATGGTGAGAAGTGAAAACCGCCGAGATAGTAATCCACAGACGTAATATCCAGGATCAAGTAGGAGAGGACCAAGGGGCTCACGACAAAGAGTCGAGAAGGCTGTCGACTCGTGCTTGCCTATAGCCGGTATTAGGTATTGGTGGACACGCCCGAGCTCTCCATACCAAGATGTCTGTCTCCTCTGCTATTCGGATAAGCTCGTGGTACTGGGCTTTGGAAGCAAGGTCGACGATGACAGGGAAGCTTGGGGGGAAAGTGTCCTGGCTTGTGGGCGGTGGTGGATTGGACGGTGAAGCTTGGGCTCGTGACCGCGACTGGTCCTGCAACTCTGTAGCAGTGGTGGGTGGTGGTGTGGGGGGAGCGTCTACCATGGTGTCCAAGCGCACTTGGCCGGCTGGTTGAGATACTTGAGGCGTGCACTGGCGGGTGTGTGCAAAGTGGTCCAAATACACACACACCTCCTCCATCCCCCTACCCTAATCTGCAATGGATCTGGACAGTGAAATCGAATCGATCCTGTATATCGCACGGGAAATATCTGGTGGGATGCACGTTCTGCGTCTTTTGTTCGACTCTCTGACTCGACGAGCAATAGTTTACAAGATCCCACCTCTGAGAGCTAATGTCGGCCATCGTGCCGCTGAATGGGGTGACTTGGCCGATCCATTGTGGAAGGGCCGCCTCCGGGTTATCGAGCGATCGAGCGGGGCCACGATGCGATTCGAGGATTCGCAGACGGGCATGTTCCTTTATCAGTGCCTCCCCCAAATGCTGAAGGAGCCTGTTTCTTTCCCTTAGGTGAACGTAAGCCATCTTATAAATCAAGGAAACCAAGCTCTCTGACGGTGTGACCAGTGTTTGCCAAAGCAGATTATGATCCTGAACGGCCCTCCGTCGAGGCTGTTCTTGATTCCTCACGTTACTTCGTGGTGAGGGTTGAGGATGCTGGTCGCAAGGCATACATTGGTATGGGATTCGCGGAACGCACGGACAGCTTTGATTTCAGTAAGTAGCAAGTGCATCCTCGTCCTACCAATGAACAACCTGGGTTGGTGGCGCTCACTCTGAACAGATGTGGCACTTCAAGACTATACCAAGTGAGCAGTCAGTTCTTTCGCATCGTCGGCCCAGGATTTACAGGAACAGACGTTATAAAGCAAAACTGCATTCAGAAACCGCCGACCCCGAAATGCCTTCCCCTCATCTACCCCCCGGCCCGAAGARAGACTATAGTTTAAAAGAGGGCCAGACGTTCACCATCAGCCTTCCTGGGCGTAGTGCGCAGCCGAGCACTCTGGGTATGAGTAGTAACAGCTCTGTCTCGCACTCTTCCAGTGGTGCCAGTATACCCCTCCTTCCTCCTCCGCCTGGTGGCACAAAGAGAGGATGAATGCGAGCCCTGCTAATTAATGTTTTACATCATGTGAAGACCGTTTTTTTTTACACGCTCGGTGATATCGAAGCCTCACCCAAAACCGTTCAATGTATTATTGAGGAGCTACCCTTCATCTATTGCCAACAAAGACTCGGCAGAGATTGCTAGGACGTCACTTCCCAAATATTTCTTCCCATTGCTTCACACGGAGTCATAATGCCAAATTCAGGCTACCACGACCAACAGAAGCATAGTCTAAATTCAGATCCACGCTTATTCGCAACCGGGTTGTCGCTTGGTCAGTAGATTTGGGGTGAGTTTTATTACAGACCCGACCCGCCCTGATCACCACAGGAGATGTTCCCAAGATGTCACCTCCTCTGGGGGTAGGGGAAGGGGTTGTTATAGTGAACAGGAATTCTAAATATTTTGATTGCGGGTCGGCTCTAAGTGACAGATGCGAGTGGAGGGAGGCCTTCAAGAACCCGTGATAGAACGTCACTGGACGCAGACTTTGTGTCTTGATTGGAAGTTGTGGCTGGGGATGCATTTTATTGTGGCGGTTGTCCCTTCAGAAAGACCGAAATACCCGGTTTCCAAAGCAAAGGATGGGTACGTTTTGATTTACTTGGAATCCTCAGATGTATTGAACCCGTGGCGACACTAGCACGTGGCCCGATGAGCTAGTGCCCCGAGATCACGAGTCCGCCTAATTTACTCAATGAGGGCATTTGGAATCCTCGGCTCATGCATGTCATATGTATACTGCACATCCCTACACCCAAAGTGACCCCGGGAGTTATAAGCACATATAGGAATCTCACTCTGTTTTTCCGAAATTCACACCTTGATCTCCGCAGCTACCCAGCGTCATCAAATACTTTCCTACCGTGATACAATCCGATATTCGACCGAGCTCTGAGTTGGGTCGAATCCTTGTTTGCCCCGACAAATACGACTTCGTGAATGTTTAGATCTCCCGCTCGGACGAATGCAGGCCTTGTGATCACGATGACAAGGCACCAGACAGCTTGGAGTTCACCCACCGACGTGTTTCCGACCTATCCGTTCGGGTTATCGCCGGATATTTTCACTTCTCCAGACATCCTTATGACTTACACCTGTCAGACCTATAAGATGTTTGACTACTCTCTGGGCACCTCAGAATCTACTTTCCCCTCCTAGGAATATGCTCAAGTTCGCTGCTCTATTCGCTGTGGCCTCGATCATTCCGGCCTTTGTTGAGGCTCAGCAACCAGTATGGGCACAATGTGGCGGTAATGGCTGGGGTATGACCTTGCTATACGCTATGCGGAAGGATGCTCTAACGCTCGAACCTGTCTAGCTGGCGGAACCACCTGCGTCTCTGGGGCCACCTGTGTGGCACAGAGCGAATGGTATTCCCAGTGCCTGTGAGTCCATGACACTGCTTAGCTGTCGGTACATTAGTGTTGAGTTTTTGTGTATACAGCCCTAACTCGGCTACGCCACCCGCTACGACTGTGCCCCCTTCTACTACACGCCCTCCGAGCTCTACCCCTGGTACCCCCGCACCGTCACCAACCGCTACACCAGACTCCGGAAACCCATACCTTAATCATGTGGTAAGCTATGAGTCTCTCCGCTTCATTCTGCTTTCTTAGTCTATTAATCAGGTTTGGTTGACACCTTTCTACGCCGACGAAGTCGCGGCCGCTGCCGCCAAAATCACCGATGCCACCCAGAAAGCGAAAGCACTGAAAGTTGCCAGCATCCCTACCTTTACCTGGTTCGATGTTGTTGCCAAGGCACCCACTCTCGGGACATATCTGGCTGATGCTCAGGCCAAACAAAAGGCATCCGGACAGAAATACTTGGTTCAGATTGTCGTCTACGACTTGCCAGATCGTGACTGCGCTGCCTTCGCTTCGAATGGAGAATTTTCAATTGCCAATGATGGCCTTAACAAGTACAAGAATTACATCGACCAACTCGTGGCGCAAATCAAGAGTAAGCATTTTGGCATTTTGTTTTGTGCCCTCCGAATTTACAAAGTTCATAGAATTCCCTGATGTTCGCGTCGTGGCTGTCATTGAGCCCGACTCCCTTGCCAACTTGGTCACCAACCTAAGCGTTCAAAAATGTGCCGGTGCTCAGACCGCCTACAAGTCTGGTGTCATCTATGCAGTACAACAACTGAATGCTCTCGGCGTTTACATGTACCTCGACGCGGGTCACGCTGGCTGGCTTGGCTGGCCCGCTAACTTGGGACCTGCTGCTCAGCTCTTCGCTCAGTTGTATCAGGATTCGGGCAAACCCGCTTTCCTTCGTGGTCTTGCCACCAACGTCGCCAATTACAATGCCCTTTCTGCAAGCTCTCCCGATCCCATCACGCAGGGAAATTCGAACTTTGATGAAATACATTACATTAACGTGAGTAATACTGCGTGCGTAGATCTGTAGCGGGTGCTCACGCACAAGATACGGCAGGCGCTCGCTCCTCAACTCAGCAGCCTTGGCTTCCCTGCCCACTTCATTGTGGACCAAGGTCGTTCTGGCGTCCAAAACATCAGGCAACAATGGGGTGATTGGTGCAACGTCAAGAATGCTGGTTTCGGGACCCACCCGACTACGAGCACCGGCTCGAGCCTTATCGATGCTATCGTCTGGGTCAAACCAGGAGGCGAATGTGACGGTACCTCTGACTCATCCGCCGCCCGCTTCGACTCACATTGTAGTCTCTCGTGAGTGTCTATACTTTGATCAGCGTGGCGCTTGTGACTTAGAATTTTTCAGTGACGCTCACACTCCTGCTCCTGAGGCTGGTACATGGTTCCAAGYTTATTTCGAGAACTTGGTGAAGTTTGCCAACCCCGCACTCTAATGTATTTCTTGTTGTACATATTATTTAAGTAATATAAAATCTCTGGTTCCCTATTCAGGCGAGAAAAATAGCTGGTATGACCCCTTCCGAATCCCGTGTGTAGAACCTAAGTAGCTGCCACCCGAAGAGATCCCAAAGTTGATTGTAGCGTTTGATATGGAGCATTTGTCAGCATGTTCTCGTCACGTGCGCTTACATCAGTCTCACATTGGCATCATGTTCTTCGTCATGCACATAGGTTTATTATTCTCCTTCCTAATTATCTGATAAACCACCTGCCTTACCCCGTATTCGGAATGCTGGTTAGGCTCGCTCGCGCTGCTGCTCGGAGAACGGGGCCACGATGTGTGGCCATAGGGTGTCGGGGTTCGAGATCGTTTGTGCAGCCCTCTGGTGCTGACAGGGCCAGCGTGGTGGATGTGCCCTCAAGTTATAAGGACGAAGGTCACTTCGCTCCCAGAGCAGGTGCATTTTTATTTTTCATTTTCAAGGGCCGAAGTTGGGTCTTACTCTCTACAGATATGTTAGGTTTCAAACTTGAAGTACCGCACCGGGAGAGCTCGGTAACGGACAAAACGCGGCCGATCTATCTTGACATGCAGGTACGAACGGCCACTGGAGTATTATCTTCACCTCAAACCGTTGATATTCTGTAGGCTACGACACCTGTTGATCCTCGCGTCCTGGATGCTATGCTCCCGTACCTCACCGATCAGTATGGTAACCCCCAYAGTAGAACTCACGCCTATGGGTGGGAGGCCGAGAAAGCGGTGGAAGATGCTCGCAAGGTGTGTTGCTTTTTGTATGCTTTCCTCTCGGTAACTGCTCAATGTTCACTTTGTAGCATGTTGCCGATTTGATTGGTGCTGACACGAAGGATATTATATTCACCTCTGGAGCGACCGAATCAAACAACCTGATAATAAAAGGTGTAGCGCACTTTCACAAGGAAAAAAAGCGTCATATTATTACCACTCAGACGGTCCGTTCCTCGTGCTAGACGGCAGGGCAATCACTCATTTGTCACCTTACAGGAGCATAAATGCGTACTTGATTCCTGCCGAAAGCTCGGAGAAGAAGGGTTTGATATAACCTACCTTCCGGTTCGGCAAAATGGTRTGGTCGACCTTAACGAGCTCGAAGCGGCCATCCGACCCGATACTTCCCTGGTGACCATCATGGCCGTCAACAACGAGACCGGCGTGATTCAGCCAATCAAAGAAATTGGTGCCATTGTCCGCAGACATAGAGGTGTGCACTTCCACACGGACGCGGCTCAAGGTGTAGGAAAGATTCCCATGGACGTGAACGAAATGAACATCGACTTGATGAGCATTTCAGGACACAAGCTTTATGGGCCAAAAGGTGTTGGCGCGGCCTATGTGAGGAGGCGACCGCGTGCCAGGCTGGAGCCCATTTTCAGCGGAGGTGGCCAAGAGCGCGGACTGCGTAGTGGGACGCTACCAACTGCATTGGCCGTGGGTCTTGGAGAAGCAGCTCGCATCGCACAGAAAGAAATGGCTGTAAGTGTAAAGTCTCGGTTACTGGAAGTGATGAACCTTGCACCCTTTCCATTAAAGCGAATCGGGTGATACCTGTGACATTCCATGTCGCCCATCAGCTCGATAATGACCCATGTGCAGGGGTACTGATATCGCTTTCCGCTGTCTGTTGAATTGCCAGGCTGTATGCTAACCAAAAGATGCAGAGAGACCACGCCCGCATCAAAGCACTATCAGACCGTTTGATCGAAGGTATCAACACGAAGGTGGAACATGTTGTGCGCAACGGCGATCCGAATGGCTATCCTGGCTGCGTTAACCTGAGTTTTTCGTACGTCGAGGGTGAAAGTTTACTTATGGCACTCAAGGTATATTGGCATTTATAGCACTCATCTCGAGCTCTGACAATTCAAATTTGATCTACAGGATATTGCTCTCTCTTCCGGGAGTGCTTGTACATCGGCTTCTCTTGAGCCTTCGTACGTCCTACGTGCCCTTGGCAAGTACAGATGTATAATTGAAAACTGCGGCTTTTGACGGTATCTTTGCTATCCAGGTGCTGCTGAGGATATGGCCCACTCGTCACTGCGGTTTGGAATTGGGCGGTTCACAACAGAGGCCGAAGTTGACTTTGTCGTCAAGCATATTATCAGGACAGTGGATAAGCTTCGTGAAATGAGGTACAACCTACTCTTTCTTGATTGATTGTTTACTCACAGCAGTTGAACCCAGTCCACTATGGGAAATGGTACAAGAAGGCATCGATATTAACGCCATTGATTGGTCMCAGCACTAGGCTACATAGGCTCTACCTTTCGTACTTTCCTATATGGCCTCTGTATCTCGTATCTAGTTTGGCTGCATAGTTGCTTYTATAACGACATTTGTTTAGAATTCCACCACTTGGAACCAGCTGGTCTCTAATGGAGAAAGGTCACACAGCACCACCAACAAAGCACAAAGCACCGAAACCCGAGCTTGTTTCGCCGAGCGAGGTGCCTCAGTGCGACGCCTGTGCGGGCTCTCSAATTTTAGGAATGGCCAAGCCAGTCAGTGGAYGTGCAGAGGTGGTCCAAACGCGTCAATCAAGGCACTTCTCAGGATCACGCAACCTGGTCCGTGCTCTCCAACCAGTGTGAGTTGCACACATGGCGGAGCCTAATTTCGATCAACAACTCTTGTTCGCATACCACCATGTCCCGGCGCCTTTACCTTGGCAGTATGTTCCCCTTGGTTTCCTCGCTGTAACTCCTTTCAATAGTCCTGCCATCCCACTAGGGCTTCCTTCTGATGCTCGAGCCGACGATGTTCAGAAGTTTTTTGACGGTTTTGGCCGCATTGTTGATTGTCGCGTCATGACCGGTATGTCTATCCACAATGGTCCTATTTCTTACCAACGCGAGCCRCTAGGTTTCGGTTTTGTCGAGTTTGAAAACGCCAAAGTGAGTAGAATATCTATTACTTTAATTTTTCGCTGACACCTCGACTAGGATGCAGAGGATGCAGTTCACAACTTCAATGGCAAAAGCTTCATGGGCGCGAGGTGAAGTGAAAATGCTGTTGTGTACTATTAGCTCTTACACGTTGTCTACAGTATTGTGGTTGAATTCGCGAAGGAGAGCCGCCCTCGCCGCGAGCCCTACGAGAATGAGCGAGGCCATGGGTATGGAAGTAGGTCTCCTGGGAGAAATAGCTGACATAGTATTTTTTTTTCTTCTCATTTTTATAGTCCTCGCGCTCGACGTCCTCCCGGTGTTCGTCTTATCGTCACTGGTGTCTCCCGTGATACAAGCTGGCAGGTATGATCGCTTCTTGGCTCAATGGCTTCTCCCGAACGCATCCACGGTCTTGGGTTCCGCATTGATACCGGCTGGATAATTTCCCCCATGGATTCTTGAGTTTCAAACATTTGGACATGGTCTTCGATCGGGCTGAACCGCGAAAGTAATCTTGCGAATGGACCGAACCTAATAAATTTGACCATCATAGGACCTCAAAGACTTCGGCCGCGACGCTGGTAGTGTATCCTTCGCTGACATCGACCGCGACTTTCCCGGACAAGGGTAGGCTACTAAGTTCTACTAGCGTACGTCCTTACGAAACCGGTTTTAGAGTTCTCGAATACCTTTCGCGAGAAGACGCTGAACGYGCTGTAAAAGAACTKGATGGCAAGGAGCTCCGTGGAAGGCCTGTCCGTGTGGCCTTGGACGATTCTGTGCGTGCCTTTTARTTTGATTTGTCCCCGCAAATGATCGAGGTTCTCCAGCGTGGTGGTGGCCCTGATAACTATCGTCGTGATGACCGTCGCGATGAGCGCTACAGGGATGATCGCTACAAGGATGATAGACATCGCAGGGACCGCTCTAGATCTCCTCCTCGCCGTGCCGAGTACGACGATCGTCGCCCGCCCAGGTCTCCACCCCCCAGGAGGGAGGATTATGATAGAAGGCCTGCAGGGTACGATGATTACCGGCGAGGAGGTTATGATGACCGCAGAGCCTCTGATTATTATTATGACCGACGCAGGGATGACTACGAACGCCGTAGGGATGACCGAAGACGTGACGAGAAGGACGAACGCTATGACGAAAGGTCCTCGAGACATGCGAATGGTGATAGTGGTTGGTCTCGTTAAAGATTCTTTGGAACGGACGGCCGGGCCAATGCGGGTTTGAATCACGGTCGGCATCCGACGAATTGTTTTGCTTTTGAATCTTGGTCTCTCGATTATGGTGTTGTCGTTTACGCGGACCGTATACTTCTTTCATGGTCGATTWATTGGTCACCACGATACCGAGATCTTCGTGAGGAACGCAAGCAGTCCCAATGGTAACGCTGGTGCACACTCGCATTCTTGAGGCCTAGGGATTCCGAACCATTGGGGCAATTATTGGTATGGTTAGAGGACGAGCTCGCAGAGATTGCGATTAACAAAACGGTTACCCAACTGCTGTTGGCTTTTGTTGGTGTAGTTGGTAATAATGAAGGTAATATGAATGATTCTAGTTGTCATGCATAGCAGACAAGTTGAGAACCATCCTCGAGTCCAATCCAAGAGATATCATAGCTGTCACGCTCAGGTTCCAAAGGGACGAAAGTCCCGTCATTCATCGCCATTGATATGATAATGTTTGTTCCTATGTTGTAACCCAGGGCTCTGCGTACCTTGGCTCGTAGGCTTTTGAGTGTCATTGTCGGCAACACTCGTATGACAGTCGCTGTCGTATTGTTTAGACAGTCCTGGAGCGTGTCCAAATTGGTCGCCTCCAAAACCCRRTAAAGTTTGAGCTCTATTGTAGCTCAAAGTTAAYGGATAACAACGTCGGATTTTGGGCTCCCTACGGACCCAAGAGACGACTCTTTAGAGTGTCTGGTACAAGTTTTGATGCTGTTTGAGCAGGTTCACCGTATTCTATTTATTTGTTCCAAGTCTCAGTCAATCACGGGGTCAAAGATAAGTATGCAAACAGCAACTTACTGGCGCATAAGTCCTGCCACCTTGGGTGTTCCTGGTGTCGCTCATCATCCGACACGGGACCATGAGTTGCGATGTACGAAAGGTAGTATAATTCAGCATCGCGACGTTCCTTTGTCGAGACCTGGGCTTTTGAGGACCTATAAACAATGGGCGAACATTTAATACACATACAGCTGCCCCATCAAGAACTCTCAATGTCGCCAGACGAGCTATAACTAAGTGCCGAGCGTTTTGTGGATAGTCTCAAACCAGTTTGGTTCAGGGAAGGAGATTAACTCCAATGATGCATTTATCTCACCAATCGTGATTGGGTTGCCAGTGAGTGCCAGGGACTCCAATGACGGAACCCAATATGCAAGGGCAGATATGTCGCTCCACAATTTCAGGCGGTTAGAAGACAATGAGAGATGTTTAAGTTGAGCCAGCCCTTGCTGGGATGTCGGGGGTGGTATGGTTTCGATCTGGTTGTTAGCAAGTACGAGCCGCTGTAAACTGTGATGTGTCATACAGTCAGTGACATCAAGCCCATAAGGGAGGCGGTAAATGACATGCAATGGAAATTCCAATAAGGCAGCACAGACATCTGGCCAGCCGCGGATTTGGTTGCTGTCCAAGTTGACAGTTCGAATGGGCGCATTGGGCCTAAAGGAGCGATCGGGGTTGGGGGAGATATCCGTGAGACGATTGTATCCAGCTTCGAGATCTTCAAGTTTGGGCATTGCTGCGATGATCGTCTTAATATCCTGCCAAGCCATTAACGTGTTGTTCAGCCTGATTTCAATGAGTGAGTCGAAACAATTCATCATATCGTCARCTTTGACAGGCCACTGGAACCGATTTCGACTGGGGGGAAAGGATGTTGATCGAGAATGGTTCCAAACCTATTGAATTCACTCACTTCAAATACAATCTCTCTAAGTATGGAAGCTCTCTAGCGATAGCCGCGACAGTGTCCCAGGAATGGATAAGACTTTTGGATAGATCTAAGCCCCGAATGTCTGACGCATGGATTTATGTATCTGTATCGATTACGCACTCGGTCACGACCTACTTGGACAAGTGCTTCTAATCGTGCCTGGAGGGTCGCCTCTTGCCACTAGCATCTCATCTAGGCTGACATCGCGCAACGAAGGGAGGTTGGATAGTTTCCCTCTAATTTTGTCCAGGTTCACGGCTTCAACCTGAACCGCACCTCGAGAGGATCCTAAAATGACAAGCTCTGGTGAGTTGGAGCCACGGTATGTTTCGACATATTTGGATTTCAGAGCCTCCAAGAATGACTGGCCATAGCAGATGGTTGCGGACGCCCGAAGGAATGAGCCTGCACCAGGTACCCTAAGTTGAAGACATCAGGAGTCTCCCCAAGAAGGTACAGACAAAGACCTCACAGACAAGAGAAATACTGGGTTCCATCTTTTGCCCCATCGTGCTTGCCGCGGGTTGGGTCATCCCATTCAATACCCAGCCAAACGCCAGGCGTGTCCCCGACAGGGCCACTGTACTTGACGGTACCGACCTGACCCATATAGTATATGCGCAGGCCTGGTTCCGTCATCGTGAAAGAGTTCAGTCAAGGAGGTAGAACGGTTCAAGCTGCACGACAAGAATTGAATTAGGGGGATACGCGGGAAGCCCTAACCTTAAGAGGCGAGTGTCACGTGCCGGTGATGTTCGGTGCCTTCGAAACTGCTGCCGTGCCGTCCTGTCATTCTCGTGTGTGGGGGGGTTGTCCAGGTGTTCGGAACTCTATATTCTTTCTCATGCTTACGACCACCTTCTTGAAGGGCATGACTCGAGGTGGCCTTCGTGCGGCACAGAGGACCCAAGTCATTGCCCACCATATGATGTCTACTACCGCCCCGGAAGTGAGTTTTTGCCTGACTCATGACGAGCTTTTTTAATGCCCACAGCCATTCCTTCACAAAGCCCACCGTCATCTTTGAGTCAAACCAGGAGCTTCGTACGTTCAAACTAAACCGTCCCAACAAGCTCAATGCMCTTGACGAGCCGATGCTTACACTACTCCGGCCAAAAATCGAGGTATTCCGAGGGCAATTCGTCATCCTTCGGTGCTGATGTGAAACGCCAGGAATGGAGTGCTTCCGATCTTTGCGGTGTAATAGTTGGGACTGGAACTGGGCGAGCTTTCTGCTGTGGGGGCGATGTCGCGAGTCAGCCACTATCTCGCTATCGTRGCTATTGTGTCTTACCAATGTTTTTCATCTCAGGCGTGGTGCAAAATGCGTCCAACCCTGATACCCGGGCAAAAGCTATCGACTATTTCAAACGCGAGTGAGCTCCACCTTCATATCTCTCTCCCTATAAGCTTTCTGAGCGGTCTCCGAGGTTTGAAATGGATTACATCTTGGCGGCGTTGAAAAAGCCGTATGTTGTTGTAATGGATGGAATTGCCAGTGAGTATATTTAGACTATGACTCGGAAGAGACTCCCGACTCGGATAGTGGGTGGAGGTGTAGGACTGGCAGCAAATGCCCCCTTTAGGATTGCAACGGAAAAGACCGTCTTTGCTATGCCTGAAACGAAAATTGGTTACTGTCCCGATGTGGGCGCAAGTTATTTCCTCTCGCGTTTGGATGGCGAGATGGGCACCTATCTCGCATTAACCTCCGATTCCCTACGAGGGCGTGCTGTGTTGTAAGTACCCGTGTCTTGTTCTATATCAGAAAACAAATGATATTTCTCACCTGCAGTGAACTTGGCTGCGCGACACATTTCGTCCCATCAAGGAGAATTCCAACGCTTATTGATCGGTTATCAGCGCTCGAGAAACCTCAGCCAACTATAATTGATCTTACAATTGAGGAACTATCTTCGGAGCGCCAGCCGGAAGATCCGCCTACGCCATTCACAGGTTCCGTCCGGGTTGCCTTAGATTACGCCTTCCGACACAATAGTGTTGAGGATATCGTGAAGGATCTCCAAAGGTTCACCGAGCACAAGGACCCTACCGTTCGAAAATTTGCAACAACCACTTTGGATATGTTGGATATGCGGAGTCCTACAAGCCTCAAAGTTGCTCTCAAAGCCGTTAGAAAAGGGAAGAAGATGACGCTGCTGCAAGCGCTCAACATGGAACTGAAAATAGCAACGGCTTTTTGCGTACGTCCGAACCCCTGGCATCAGAATTTGTGTTAACTGAGACCCGATATTTCAGAACGAGGCAACCCCCGATTTCATCACAGGTGTGAACGCAGTCATTTTGAAAAAGAGGCAAGATAAACCGGACTGGGTCCCGGACAGTTTGACTGGGGTTACCGATGAGGTCGTTGACCGCTTTTTTGACCCGGCCTCACCTTATCTGGCATCGGCACCTGAATTGGCGGTTCCGAAACATCCAACTGAGGGCGATGTTCTCGAGCCGTCTAGGTACGCCTTACCCACAGAAGAGGAAATTGGTAGGGTGGTCATTGGTTCCCACGAGTCGGGCGGCGTTACGAGCCTCCGCTTGGATGAACTAGTAACAAGGTTCCAACATTTACGATCAGGCAAGTTGGGTGTCAAGGAAAAAGTGTTAGAGGTTGCGGAGCGCAGATGTGAAGTAGAAGACAATGCTGATGGTAATGTGGTGTGGCTGAAATGGAAGCACCAGCCAACACCCCCGTAATCCGTGAGAGGGACTGGCTTCGCTATACCCATTTCATCCTAGTCAACATGTTTGTTACTTATCGAGAGCGACAAGTATTTGTGTCATTTGCGCGTGTCCCCATGCCATTTCAAGGGAATACAGTGCCCCAATAATATGATCAGATGTCATGTCGGGCAGGAAAGGGTGTCAATCCCCGGATGGTCGTATGTATACGTGGACTCTACACAACTAAGGGGTACGTGACCTCGCCGCGGCTCTAGATCCTGGTCGCGCACGGTCACAAATGGCATGTAGCAACTGAGATAAACGAGAGATCGTAGGGGGGAGGGATGAATATGACGATTATTCCATTCTGAGAAGCCGTGTTTCATGTTGGGTGGATATGGGTGTGATGGGCTAGGCTGTTCCTGAATTGAGAAAAACCAAGTACTATTGATGATGTCCATGACGGATGCCCAAGTAATGAGGGAGACAGTTTGAGGCGGCTAAAGGGGCGGCGACCCTAGAAACGTAAAACAAAAAAAAATTGAAAAGGTTTGGTAAGAGGCTGGAAAGGTAGGAGGGAATACGTACTTGCATGCGGCTCGGTCAAGTTGGGGGTCCGTTGCCAAGTCACGTACAGCCTTGTTGAAGAAAAACACAACGGAAAGAGAGCTCAATGCTCGTGATGATTGGATTGATTATGTTTGAGGGACGGCATCGGACAAACGCGATGACCCAAGATCTGGGCGGCTGGTGACATTGTCCCTTGCGCAAAGCCGACACAGTGCATTATATAAGCATATCTTGCGATCTGGATCTGTGTACATATTTCAATCACTCCTTCGTTTGCTCAACGATGATCGAGAACTATTCATATACCTGGCCTCTGGCCCTGGCCGTTTGCGGCTCATCACAATACACTGGCTTGTGCGGGTCGACCTCCGGGCGGGAGCGGACCTGGACAGCATCCGTCAACCAGCTCATCTTCTACCGAACCACCATCCAGTCCCTTGACATTTCTCTAGAGATGTAGCGTGCTCATATACTCGATGACAATGCTGATCAGTGGCGCGGTCCCATTTCATATAAAAGCTAACAGCTAAGCCACAACACTCGATATTTTCAACCGTCTTTTTCGCCCTCTCGCATCCTATCCCTCTGCYCACAATGGTCCTCCTTCGACTTCTTCTTTCCCCACCGCACGCCGTGGAGAGTCTCTTCAGTCTCGTCCTCTCCCTATACAATTCCTACTTCCGCTCAGGCCCCCGTCGCGCCATTCTTGATCGTCGTTCGCTCAGGGATTTCGACATTGACCCCAATACTGGCTTTTTCCCCCCTGCTCCTCTTCGCCACCTACCTCGCGCCTTCGACCGTTGGGAGAAAGCCCTGACTGCCGGCGTCGGACGTTTGAGTCTCGGCGAGGCCGAATCCGAGGAAGCTCAAGCGAAGCGCGAATACGGCCGGAGATGGCGGCAAGAGATCGACTCGGTAAGGAAGTTGCTCCCTTTTTCGGGCCGCACTCTCTAAATAGCACTTTTACAGTGGCCATCGCTCCCCTTATATGAGCTTCAGTCCGATGTGCGTCTGCTACAGCGTGCGCACTACGTGTTAGCATGGCTCCTCCATCTCTATGTCCATTCCATCCCCATCGACCCAACACCACAAGAAGTCTTGGTTGTCCCTCGATCAATTTCTGTCCCTTTGGTGGAAGTGTCGAAACTTCTCCAGATAGCCCCCGTTCTCACTTTTGCGGACACCGTTCTATGGAACTACGAGTTCATTAATCCCGATGAACCCTTATCRATAAACAACATCCGCTTCGTCAACTTGTTTTCCGGAACTGAAGACGAAGCSAATTTTTATCTTACTTCCGCGAGGGCCGAGCTGTGCGGCGTCGAGATGCTGCGCATTTTTGATGAATATAACCGTCTCCCTCCAAACGTCGGCGACTACGCCGCGGTTGGCAAGGTTGCACGGGATCTGACGCGTCTTTCGGGAATCATTGGTGACATTAATGAAGTCATCCAGTCCGTTCGCTCAGCATGTGACCCTCATGTGTTCTACTGGCAAATTCGTCCCTGGTTCAGCGGGAGTGGGAGCGATGGCCCCAAGTGGAAGTATGACGGCGTGGCCAACGACGACACTCTGTTGCGAAGCGGGCCTTCGGCTGGCCAGAGCAGTGTCATGCACGCCCTCGACCTTTTCCTCGATGTGGATCACAAAATGGTCCATAATAGAGGTCACGCCATCACAGCCAGTTCCACCGAAGCCAAGGATCGTCAGACTCAGTTTATGGAGAAGATGCGCGAATACATGCCCGGGAAGCATCGGGACTACCTCAACCATCTTTCATCCGCTTCCCGTTCGATTCGCGAGCTGGCGAAGGAGGAATCCATCCTTCGAGACCCCTTTAACGCAGCCGTCGCGGCATTGCAAAAGCTTCGAACCGAACATATCAAGATTGCTTGCCGCTATATTGTCACCATGGCCCATTCTCGATCGGCGACTGGTTGCCCTGTCGCCAATATGTGGGCAAAACTACAAAAAAATGGCGGTCCTAGGGATGACAATGCACTGGGTACAGGTGGAAACAAGGTCACTGTGCTTCTGAAGCATGGGCGCGATGCGACCAAGCAGACTGCGCTTCCCGGAAGGGTCTGAATTGGTCCTTGGATGGTCTCTGAAACGCGTCGACCTAGCGCCCAGGTACCATAGTCGATGYTCCTCGATCTCATCTTATTAATTTCCATAATACCTTTGCAACATACGGTTAGGTTTAATAGGCATAACATTATTCCCCCAAACCTGTTGTTTTTGTTTTTCTTAATTCTATTGGCAGTAACTATAACCATATTTGTGGTCAAATATTTTATGTATTGATGTTGGAATGAATACAAATTCGTAACTGGTATTCATGAATTCCATTCTGACAAGACAACATAAAACGGAGACGAATGAGTTGTCAAGTAGGTCACTCGATCACCTGAATTACTGGAAGGAGAACCGCCAAGTCATGTGTCGTTCAGGGCGAAGACACTTTTGGGCTGTATACACTAAAAGGCACCAGTTCCTTTCTTGCGGCCGGCGGAGACCGTTCCAAAATCATTTCCTGAACCTCGACCTGTCTCGACTTTTGAGCATTTTTGAGTACCTTTGAGCACTTACATCAACAAGCGCCTGTGGCGGGACAAACGGGTCCCTGGCAAGGAACACTGTCGATCTCACATATCTACATATCTTCACGTAATAATTATTCTCACGAAAAACGCGTCCAGTCACACTTGCGTTACAGCCATTATTGGGCTTTGTCACGGGGACGCGGACAACATTGCTCCACCTTTCGCTCTCAAACATGTCCTTCCAGCTAACAACGGGTAGTTGTGCGCAACTGCAATTTTCTGAATATGACGAAGAATCCTATGCCAAAGAACACATCATGCAGTTTCTGTCAGTTAAGAAAGTAGGCGTCGGGAACAGCGACCGTTATCGTCTTATTATATCGGATGGCGTTCACTTCATCCAAGCCATGTTGGCAACGCAATGCAATTTTTTGGTTGAAAGCGATGAAATTAAACGATACACGGTGGCCGTGATCGAGAAGGCGACATGCAATATTGTGCAGGAGAAACGGTTCTTTCKTTTTTTCCCGCTATCCTTTGGCATGTTTCAACTAATGATTCGATAGGCTGGTTATTCTGCTTGGCGTGCGTGTTCTTGGGAATCCCAACGACAAGATCGGTGATCCCAAGGCACTCATCGAAGCGAATCCCAGTACTAGCGCGGAGAATACACCTGCCACGAGCACTTCCGTCCCAGTAGCCCAAAGTAAAATCCCCCAACAGCAGCCACAGCAGCACACTACGAATCAAATCAACAAGAGCAGCTCTCGCTCAACCTCCATCTTTCCCATCGAAGGTCTAAGTCCATACCAAAATAATTGGACCATCAAAGCTCGAGTCACGCACAAGAGTGAGATTAAAACTTGGTCCAATGCACGAGGCGAGGGCAAGCTATTCAACGTCACGCTCATGGACGACACTGGCGAAATCAAAGCTACGGGTTTCAACACCGTCGTAGATGAATTTTACTCGAGGCTGGAAGAAACCAAGGTCTACTACCTTTCCAAAGCTCGGGTCAATTTCGCCAAAAAGAAGTTTTCTAATATATCGAATGACTATGAATTGACGCTTGAGAAGAATACCCAAATTGAGGAGGTAAGTCACTCTTGGTTATTTTGGATGGCCCATAACTAACTGGTTGCCTAGTGCCATGAATCCACAGGCCTCCCCCAGTACAAATTCAATTTTGTCCCTCTTGCTGAGCTAGAGAACTTGGGCAAGGATGCTATCTGTGGTATGGTAACTACTTTCAGATGCTCGTTACATCTCTGATGGGTCGAAAAGACGTGATTGGGGTCGTGAAAGAGATAGGGCCTATTGCGGAAATCACGACGAGGCAAACGAACCGAGTTGTACGCAATTCGAGTCTCTTAGTTTCGCCCTTGATCCTAACCGTGGAACAGATCCAGAAACGAGAACTCACCTTAGTCGACAAAACGGGATACTCAGTGCAGTTAACATTATGGGGCAGGCAAGCGGAGTCATTCATTGCCGACCAAAGCTCCATTGTAGCTTTCAAAGGTGTCAAAGTCGGGGATTTCGGAGGTGAGCATTATAATCTTCCTACATGTACCATCACTCATAGCTTTAGGTGTATCGCTGTCCATGACGACGTCGAGTCATATGCAAATCGATCCGCCGATCGAACAATGCTTCGCTTTACGCGGCTGGTATGACTCTCAAGGCGCGGATATGTCGTTCCAATCTAAAACGGTCATTGGCGGCGGGGGTGGCGGCGGTGCAATTGGCTTCAACAGAGCAGAAGCCCGAAGTCTGAACGAGATCAAGGAGTCTGAGTTAGGAATGAGAGATAAACCCGACTTCTTCTCCACTCGGGCGACTATCGTGCACATCAAGGGGGAGAATATAGCTTATCCCGCTTGCACCGGCCCGAACTGCAGTAAAAAGATGACCATGGCGGGAGACAACTGGGTGTGCGACAAGTGCGGAAACAAGGCTGATGCGCCAGAGTACCGGCAAGTCGAGTCCATATCTATTTACTTTTTCTGAAATTCATCCCAATGGCATAGATATATCATCTCTATGGCTGTGGCCGACTGGTCTGGCCAAGCATGGTTGCAAGGTTTCAATGATGCGGGTGTAACGATTTTCGGGATGTCTGCAAATCAACTGAACGAGATCCAGGTGCGTCTTGTATCTTCATCATGTTCATTTAGCGTTGATCTAAATGGTCATCCAGATGCAAGATATGAGCAAATATAATGCCATCATTCACAAGGCCAACTGTCACACATACAACTTCTCCTGCCGCGCCAAAAAGGACTCATTCGATGTATGTTGTGCAACCTGCGAAGATACTCGACACTGATAAACTTCCTAGGATCGGGTACGAGTACGTTATGGGATCTCGCGGATAGAACCGATCAACTACCGGGAAGAGGCCGGCCACCTGCTCGAGCTCCTTCGCAGCCCCTGGGCCCAGTAGCACCTTGAAGCCTGCTGTCTAGTCGTTATACTTGGCCTCTTTACTTGCGCATTTGCTGTACCTGCCCGTGTACTATTATATGACTCGTTGATGCTCAGGGTCCCCGGCCCGATCTGTGAGAGCGTCCCATTTCGGGACGCGTCAAGTTTTGAACGCGCTTCTTCCGTTGACAACGCTTTTTGTGTCGTCTTCAACAGCGCAGAGCACCATTGACCGACCCTCTCTACAGCAGGTCTCACCGTCTACACGACCTTCACCGAGTGCTGCACGGCTGAATACGCAATTCATCATATTGTTGTGTTCAGTGTCTTAGCCCTTCCCGCAATGCCCATCTCTACATCATCGCAAAGTTCTGCAGCATATACAGCCTCAATCATGACCGCTACGCCTTCCCGATCAAAATTTCCCCGAGCCATGAGTCCCCCTTCAACAAGTAGTCACTTTCCAACAATCACGGCTACTGGGCAGCTTGTGAAGATGAACATCGTGACGCGTATCGCTATCGAAGGAAAAGCAAAGCAAGGACAGGACGGGGCATCAATCAGGATGTATATGAAGGTGTGTATCAGAGTGCCATAGAGTTACTCCAGCTAATTAGGCGTCTTTGATAGCTCTCCGTCCCGGTTGATTCAGTAACACCAGGATCAACTGTCGCATTATTTCCTGGTAAGACTGCACTGCCATGTAACCTGCTTAAACGAACCTGCTTAGCCTGACGGTAACCACACCAGAGGAAAATGTTAAAATATTAACATCTCAGATTCATCCGTTGGATAGCAATTCAGTGCCCTATAACTTCTCATCCACCGTTTCGCCGGTGTTGCACAATGCGGCTCGGGCCCTAGGCCTACCGGCGCGTTCGCCTACAGCCTTCAACCCAGCATCCCAGTTTGGTTCAACTTTGAGCACCGCAGCATCATCTATGGCTTCGACCAGCCGACCTCGGGAGTCTGAAGCCGCCCCAACCATTCCTCCTGTCGACCCCCAATACACAGGACAGATACTGGTTAGCGGTTACCATATTGCATATGTCCTACCCAAGCACCTTCCTAGTCGTGAGAACGAGGCGGAGCGTTCAAGTTATTTAAACCGACACAAACGGCGCCCGTCAGTCACCGAGCGCAACCATGCACATTTCATGGCGGCTGTGGATATGTGGGTTCCGTATCTTATGCAACCCCCCCGTTTCCCATATCTCGTAAGTTATTCCTGCACATTTCGCACATTCTCAACTATATCATCATTTGATACATTGTATGTATAGCTTTCAATTCCAACCCCCCGCTGCCTCCATAACAACATCAAGCTTCGGATATTTTCCCCTTCAAACACGACGTCGTCATTTGCATCACTATCATCACTGGAAGACGATGCTAATACATGGGATCTCACCTCAGATCCACATGTGACACGTACCACTTCCACCCGACTCTCGCGTTCCAGCTCCCATAACCACCTCGCTGATGACGAATCTAGCGATTCGTCAACTGCCGGGTTTTCCGATGGGTTTGGAATTCAAGGAACCTTCCCGAGTACAGATTGGATTCGCGTGCGGTGGGCGAAGCCAATGAAGTCACTTGATATAGCTGGAGCTGCAGGTGACACCAGACGAAGGGTTGGTGTCAAAGACGTCAAAAGTGATATGACGTGTTCAATTCGAGGCAGACAGAAGGTCAATGATGAAGGGCCAGAGGGAATTGTAATGGATATTGAGTACAAAGCATCTTGCAAAGGTATCTGGTTCCCAGGAGTGGCTACATTGCTTGGCATGGATGTGGGATTGGTAGCCAAGAACTCTGAGGTTTCCTGGGTTGAGGGTACCTCACCTGAGTGGAGTGTCGTTGGCGGAGTTGGCTATACCGGCTTTAATGCCACTGGTGCAGATCGGCCAAACCTCAGTCTCTCGTCGCGAACGTCTTCCATGGAATCAACCCCGCAAGTCGTCATATCGTCGCCGGGAGCGAACCATCAACCCTTACAGTCAGATGGGAGAAATAGATGCAATTCATCCTCCTCTACGTCATCATTGCTCAGGGCTCCTCTACCCTCTCAATATGTCCCCGAGTACTCCTTCGAAAGTTCAAATGATCCGACGGCTTCAGCCTCATCTAATCTTGGAACTTTATCTTCTGTTTCATTATCCCAATCTAATGCCGCCCTCTCCCCACGAGCTCCTCTAACCTTACATCTCAATATGAACGAATTCCTTCCCCCAGCCAAAAGCCCATTTACATTCACTATTACTGGGACGATTCTCGTGACACCTCGTCCCTCCCTCTCCCGGGTCAACGGCTTCCACGGTGCTCGCTCACCACCTTTCACGGACCATGATGAAACTACCGAACCAATAACCTTACCCAAATTCACAGTGTTAGCAGCAGACGCAGAGACGACGAATATCGTGGTTCGTAACGAAGTCGATCGAATCGCGGCGACTGTTGAGGTATACAATCCATCGGGCGATATTCACAGAGATCCGCAAACACGGAAGACAGTTCTCCAAAAAGGCGGTTCCACTCGGTGCGGAGAAGACGGCGGCAGGATCGCGCTCAAGCTCATTAGCAGTCCGCATGAGGCCAAGTCCCCTGGTCGTCCTCAAACCCTGAACGACGCCTCAAAACTGCGCATACCGTACAACACCTCCCGATTACTGAATACGAATCGCCAAAAACGGGATGGCCCTCCCCTAATCCCTTCAGTCATGGCAACTGTGACACCACTCCTCTCTTGCCATCGTCCATTGCCCGATGCCTACGCTGTCAGGGTGCACCTGAACGCACCTGTCAACACTGAGACAGATTGGTTGGAATTTGGGCTAGCCCGAGTCGGCCCGAGCTCTTCACGTACACTATTACCTGAAGGCGGTGAAACACGCTCTCCAAATGTCCATATTGCAGGTGCGAGTGTCGATGGCGTACCCGTCCGGTGTGAAACCACGACTGCCGAACAACATCGTGGCGAAGCCCGTCATAGCGCTTCATTTGAGATGATCGACAGCAAAGAATGGACAAATTGGGTGAAAATTTATATTGGCCCTTCTAGCGGAGAAAACGTCATCATCGATTATGTTGTGAAAATCCAGGTTGTCAACTTATCTTGGATTTCGAGCTGGAACTGCCAGAAATGTCTGGAGATATTGCTCCCAACATTTACCCTGCCTGTAGGGAGGTTTGAAGTAAAACTCGAAGATCTGGCAGGTGAGTTTGAGCCAAGCGCCGGGCTATCTGACGCAACCCAAGTGACACATATGGCTTTCTAGGATTCACATGCCTTCCAACAAATTCAAACCTCGCACACCAACATCGGAGACGTAGCGGCTGCAGGCTTTTCCACTTCTCTCAGGAAGAATTCTTCTCCCCTCAGCTTACCCTCGATTTGAGATTAGCGAGGTCCGCGAGCTTCTCACCGTGGCTGTGGTTAATAATTGGATCGCTGTGTTGCTCCGTCTTTGCCTTCGCTGTGCTATTCCACCGCCTAAGCCAAGAGGTACTGCAAGTACAAAATCACTTCAAAGGAAACGAACCCTATCTCAACGCCACTCCAACCGAGTACCTAGACCCGGTCACTGTAACTGCTACATTCATTAGCATAGTGACAGCTGATCCACCGCATAATTCTCTGCCGTTCATGCACCAGCCTCCACCCCTTGCCCAGCAAGAAGCCTTGACTTCGGTAATATCCCACATCTCCACCACGTCCTCGACATCTCCGCAATCGCCAATGACATATAGAACGATCCCAACCTCGACAACCGCAACCTCCTCACAAGACTCACTTTCTGGGAATGTATTCCACTCGTTTTGGGAGAAATTAAGCCTCGCGCCAATCCAAGACTTTCTCGGATTCGTATCTTTGCCTGGCTTTGGGTCCGCAGCCGGACTAAGGAAATTGCTTAAATCTATTGCATCACTAGAAAAAGCGTGGCAGATTCTCTGGTAATGTGTCTGTTTAAATATCCCCTGGATACCCTGTAGAATACTGCTACTATATTATTATGCTTCAGTTATCTTATGTGATATATGACATGAACACATAAACACAAATCCCGCTGGTCATTGATTTACCCTGACAACCCAACCTACCCTGAATTTATTTGAGGCTCCGAAGGCGACGGTGGCCGGCAACGAATTTAGGCTGAAGGCACCCCAGTCTGGGGTCAGTGCGAGTTCGGATCTCCCTTCACGAGATTACGCTTTACCTACTCTCTGCCATTGCTTTATAACGATTACTATAACCGATGAAAATCAATATTTCGAACATCTGGAATCAGCCACGGACTCCTCTCAAGCCGAATTCTACCTCAGCAGGGACAAACAGCAACCGGCAAGCCACCATTCGCGTAAATATTTTGAATGCGACTCACCTACGGGTGGTGCGGGCCCGCAGACTCATATATCAGTGTTAAATGACAATCAATACCTCTACGAAACATAAATATAACACACGAGGGGCCGCTAGAGTGCTGATGTGCATGAGGGAGCGATATAGGATTGCGGAGGAAGATTAACCTGGTTCTTAGCATGAGTCCGAGTCGATGTTGGGTCCAGTTACAGTTACGGTTAGTTCTAGTCGTATTTTATCTTCCATAACATAGGATAAAATCCGGCTTCAAGCGGCGCCTCAGCGGCCTTCAGGAAACTGGAGCCCACGAGTTGAAGTCCTGTTGCCCATCTAGCTGGTAGTATACGTAAGTCCCACCAGGTGAACGGTCTTGTGATGATTTCCCGCTTGGTGCGGGTCTTGCGAATTTGAATTCGTGGGATGCTGGAATTCTACGATCGTCATTCAGTGGGATAGCGCAGATTGAAAAGAGCGGTGCTGATAGTTATCGAGAAGCAGGAAGCCAGGAAGGGGTGTCCCGATAATTAGAAGCGTAAGTACTAACCCATTGGTGACGTTCTACTTCCCCTGTCCTGTCCCATTGCGGGCTGAACCCGCACTAAGCGGCATGCCTAGGAACACACTGAACCATACCCATACCCATGGCCACCCCAGCCCTCCATGTCATGAATTTCATGACAGAGGCTACTAGGCCATTTGGCACAGATAAGCACATGGTCGTCAGCTTCTGGTGGATAAATTTCACCAAAAGATGTTTGGCAAATTTTCAGAATAGATATCTGCTAGTCCTCTTTAGATCGTGCTGCCCTATGAGATATCTGTATATCGTACCAAGACTCGGGCCTCCACGTTGCGTACCAAACTAACACTTAACGGACAACTCAACTCATGCTTGCTGCACTGCCGTGAGCTCGCCTCCCTGACATGGGTGAATACTAATCATCATATGACTCTGACAATGGCTATGGTGACGCTCTTGAGCACAAGAGAGGGCATTACCCTGAGTACCGTATCGATTAAACCACTGATGTCAGCTTGTGGAGGTATCTTGACTCTTTGGGCGCAACGACGTTATGGCTGTTTGGCTCCGCTGCGTCAAGAGGCCTATGCCTAGCCCGAGATGCTACTAGTCTATCGGTCCTCGATCGGGTGTAGCGAGCGTTCACTAAGAGGCCAATGAGAGCTGTGTGGCACTACAAATGCTTCTGGGTTAAACTTTAATAAGTTGTCTCTGCGCGCGTTCTGGACCCTCGCAAGGATCAGTTGCGGAGGTGATATGGAGAAGGGCGCCGTCATGGGCCGAGGGACTCGCACCGGAGTAGGCCAGGTTCGCGCCAAGTAGACGAGTCGGACAATAAAAATCAAACGATGGGGAAAGGAAATCTCTCATCGACTCGAACGAACAAATACATGATGTGTGTGAGTGTGGGGATCTTCGTGCTTCGATAATTTATCTTCTGATGAGCAAAACCACAAGCACTGGGAGGGTACACGCCGTCTCGTGGCAGGATGGCCGAATACAGTATACTTGGGAGGGGGCTGCGCTAATAATAAGGACTGGACGGGTACCTACTTTGATTGCTCAACGTGATCAAGCTAGCGGCGAGTACCAGGCCAGAGCTTACATAACATGTTGAAAATTGGCCACCCATGCACATACAAATGCACCGTGTCCGAGCACTATTGCGCCCCACGCGCGAGGGTCTGACTGCGCTCCGCTTTTTCACTACATCTTCATCTTCCAGGATCGCTTCTTCATCGCCAATGGAAGCGCACTCGGAGTCCGACTGGAAACGTGTTGTGCCTACCGATGCCACCATCCCTCCTTATTTCGTATTCACAAAGCCCATCGATAAATCACCAAGGGATCAGAGAGATTATCGTATCATTCGGCTGAACAACGGGCTAAAAGCGACTCTTGTGCACGACCCCGAGACAGATAAAGCTGCAGCAAGTCTCGATGTCACTGTTGGGCATCTTTCGGATCCTGTAATATTCCCTTCCAGATGATTTCAACCCAGTCCTCATAGCCGTAATTAGCCAGATATGCCTGGACTCGCTCATTTCTGCGAGCATCTCTTGTTCTTGGTAGGCATTTGCTTTTTGACCTGCTGTCCTCCATCTCATGGTCTTGTAGGGAACCGAACAATTTCCTCGCGAAAATGAATACCAGGAGGTTCGTAATTTATGCGCCTGGCTGCAAACGGAACCCCTTAAGATTGACTTAAGTATCTTGCAAAAAATAACGGAGCATCCAATGCGTACACCTCGACTACAAACACTAACTACTACTTCAACGTCGCAACATCGGCGCTGACTGGAGCCCTCGAGCGATTTTCTGGGTTTTTCCACTCGCCGCTATTCGCACCTTCATGCACTTCTCGGGAGCTGAATGCTGTTGAATCAGAAAATAAGAAAAACCACCAATCTGATATTTGGCGTATTTTCCAACTCAACAAACACCTGAGCATACCTGGACATGTTTGGAGTAAGTTTGGAAGTGGTAATCGTGATAGCCTGTCAAAGGCTGCGAGAGAGCTCAAATCAAAGGGAGGTTCGGAGAACGGTAATAGCCCAGTTAAATCGCGGGAAGCTAGCATTTCGACTTCTCTCGTCCCATCCCGTTTCCCCTCACCGGCACTATCCGAGGCTGAGGCAGATGGTGGGGTAGTTGGGCGCGAAATACGCCGAAGGGTTATCCAATGGTGGACAGAAGAATACTGCGCGGGTCGTATGAACCTGTGCATTCTTGGAAAAGGTGAATGGGTCTGCCATCAGTCACTTTCCCCTTGGGCTGATTAGATATCAGAGCCCCTGGACGAGCTCTCCAACCTAGCGTCCAGATTATTTTCTCCAACACCTAATCGCGGCAAGGACCTTCCAGCCATATTTACTCAGCATCCATTCGGACCAGATGAAAAAGGGGTGCGTATCTTGCGCGGGGTCACGCTACGAAGCTGAATATGTTGTAGACCCTGGTGTCCGTGCAAACAGTCATGGACATCTATGCGGTGGAAATATCTTTTCCCCTGGAGTATCCAGCCCCATTCTGGCGCCACAAACCGATCGAACTCATCTCGCATTTTGTTGGGCACGAAGGCCCGGGATCGTTACACTCCTATTTAAAACGCAAGGGATGGATAACCTCGCTCAGCTGCGGGCCTCAAACCCTAGCCAGAGCCTTCGCCATGTTCAGGATCACTGTTCAGCTCACGGAAGATGGATTCAGTGCGTAACTCGACAAAACTATCATATCACACTTAAATAACCCCAAGCCAAGAAAATCATCGCTCTGTCGTTTTGGCTGCATTTAAGTATCTCGCTATGCTCAAGTCTTCTCAGCTCCAAGCTTTCCATCAGAGCGAAAGAGCGACGATTTCGTCCATCCGGTTCCAGTTCGCAGAAAAGAAACAAGCGGATCAGTATGCGACTTGGATATCCGAGAACATGAGCTTGCCTCTTCCCCCCAATTATTTACTCATCGGTCCGAGCGTGACTTGGGACTGGAACATTGACAATTCCCCCGGTGGCGGAGAAACCAAAATTCGCCAATATTTGGATTCTTTCCGCATAGAGGAATCTCGCATTGTGTTGATGGCCAAGGGAGATCGACTTAGTAAGATTCGTCCTGATCTAAAATGGGAGAAAGAGCCATGGTACGGAACGGAGTATCATGTTGAACGCTTTGACAAAGCTTTCATTGGACAAGTAAACCTATTCCTGAACTCCACAATGATGGCTGCTATGCTGATCACAACGTACTGTAGGCACAAGAAATCAACGATATTCTGGATTTTTCCATTCCGGGGCCCAATGCCTTTATACCAACAAACCTGGATGTTGATAAGCGTCAGGTCTTGGAGGTACCTATTTTCTGCTTCTAACGACTTTCTATCATCACAAATTTCTTGTAGCCGGTAATGCGACCTCACTTGATTCGACAAACACCCTTGACTACGCTTTGGCACAAGAAGGATGATAGGTTCTGGGTTCCGAARTCTCACGTCATGATCGACATCCGTAGGTAAGCTTGGATGGGGAGCCATCTCTTGAAAATCCTCATCATTTTTTTAGTCGTGCAAGTAACGCGTCACCACGGGCATCTGTTTTAAATAGGCTCGTCCTCAAGAACTAGAAAGTTACCCCTTCTCTAACACAGCCGTACTTAGGCTCTTTGCTGATCTCGTCAATGATGCCCTGACAGAATTTTCTTATGACGCTGATTTAGCCGGTCTGGGATTTCGCGTTCGCCCAAAGACAACTGGGTTGTTTTTATCGACACATGGGTATAATGACAAGATGCCAGGCTTCGTACAAGACATTTTAAGAAAGACAAGAGGATTCAAGGCCAACTCCGAGCGGCTGGCAGTGATGAAAGAACAGGTAGGCAACTCCCCATCTAGTTCTCCGCGTTGATTTCGATTCATATTCCTTGGTATAGGTGAAAAGGGAATGGCACAATTTCTTCTTTGGTCAATCCTATTCAATATCAGATTATTTCTGCCGCTACCTCCTAACAGACGGGCAATGGACATTGGAGGAGAAATTGAAGGAGCTTCCCTGTGAGTGTAACCGGGGGGAGTACCGACTCTACCGATGTTGACATCTAATTGTCCCCACGTTAGCCATTACCGCGGAGGAGGTTGACCGGCACGCGAAAGAGCTCTTTTCAGCAGCGCATCTTCGGATTCTAGTTTCCGGAAACGTCCACAAGGACGTGAGTGCTGGGCTATCTCATGATCAGTTTTTGTATTTACCTCTGTTTGCAGGAGGCACTTGGGGTAGCGGACATAGCAGAGCAAGGCCTCCGAACGACTAACCTATCACAAGCAGAGCTGAATGACCGAGCACTGATTCCCCCTTCAGGTAGGATCCGAATATTTTAGCCGCCGAGATCTAACACTGCCATAGCTTCAAACTATATCTGGTCCCTTCCTTTACCCAACCCAAGTCAAGCCAACTCGGCGTTGTCCTACTACCTCCACTATGGACCTGTGGCTGACGAGGGCCTTCGCGTCACAGCTGCCCTGCTTACACAGATATTGCGTGAACCGGCGTTCAACATCCTCCGAACAAAAGAGCAGCTTGGCTATATCGTTAGCTGCTCTTCCTGGAATTTATCTGGATCCAGCGAGCGAGGACTAAGGATTGTGGTGCAAAGCGAAAAGACCCCCGGACATCTGGAACAGCGCGTTGAGGCCTTTTTGGACAGCATGAAGCTGATGCTTGAGGAAATGAATGACGAAGAATTCGAGGAACATAAGGTGGGACTCGGAAAGAAGTGGTTGGAGGCCGACAAAAATCTCGCCGAGGAAACTTCACGATTCTGGGACCATGTTGACTCTGGTCACTGGGACTTCTTGAGAGGTGTGCCCTTTTCATGTCGCTATTCGCGATGAGCTCAACCCCTCTAGACGTCAACGATGCAAATCGGTTGACTTCCATTACCAAGGACGATGTCCTGCAACTCTTCTGCTCTCACGTTGATCCCCTATCGCCAACCCGGTCCAAGGTCTCTGTTCACATGGTATCGCGCAAATCACGCGTAAGGAGAGTCAGCGAAGCTGCCTCACAAGCATTTGAGGATCTGTTGCAGTCTGCTGGGGTTGATACTGCCAGCATGAACTGGAGGGGGTCGCTGCCAGATGGCCTCCCAAGTCTCGTAGAATTTACCCAATTTTGGAGAGGAGCACTGGCCGAGCGGGGAGATGCTGACGGTCTTCTTGCCGAAATATCTCGCTTCACTTCAGAGTATCCCGTTGAAGGGGAAGACACTAACCCTATACTGCCCAACGCAACTTATATTCAGGATGCTAGTGCGTTTAGAGGAGGATTAAAGGCTTCCGTTGACCCTGGCCCCATGGTGCAATGGGGTGACCTCCCAACCCCCAAATTTTGAATACCACAATTATAGAGTACTTCGCTCATCTCGTATTTGGCTGTAGTCTCGTATGATTCATTATAGGTTGCAAGGGGAAATGTGAATGAACAAACAGCGATTGACAGCATAACACGATAATTACATAGCACATTGGCAAATTAGCTCTATCGGAGAGTGCTACTCATAAGTTGACCATAGCAACCGCCGCACCAATTAGGATAACACCTAGCGGATGGAATCAGGCCATTACTTCCTGCGGTTCGCTGGGTTCGGAGGCACAAAGTCCTTGGCTCGTCGGAAAAGAAGCACATGTGGTTCCGGGGCTATAGATGCATTAATTGGCCTGTAAATTGGATCCCGCGGAAGTAGACTGACCATGTACCTCATAATGCTCCCAGCCGAGGCTCTGAGTGATGCCGATCCCTCGCCATTCGTGTTCTTCCAGCAGTCGCAATGTTCCAGTATCGTCGGAATTAAAATATTGCTTTGGTACCATCTTTAGTAGCTGCTTAGGTAGAATAACATGACGATATTCGTAGTGATCGTCGGAGTAGCGGTCAGAGTAGTGAATTCTGTATTATCATGAGTTGGTAGCGCAAAGGAAGGAATTCGGGAGGTTTACTTCTCGATATACTCTTCGAGCTTCCGAGCAGCCTCTTTCTGTGCTGCGAGAGCCGCCTGGTTTGTAGCCATTATTCCAAGGTCGACAGTATACAAGTGAGCGAGTGTGGATGGGAATCGTAGTGGTGAATAATACGATCTTGATTGCTCTTGAGCATAGGCGTGACCCAGTTTCGTCACGCGCTGTTATGTCACGCGTCAAAGCTATTTGGATCAATCAACGCGTCAGTTTAATTTAACGTCTGGTCAATATGCAGTCACGGAGGACGTATGACAACGTCGATACGTACCATTCCGCTCATGAATACGACTATCTGGAATACCTTTACGACGATATCCACCCAAACTCTGGCCATAACGTGCAGGCCTTGAGGTCCCAAGGAACTGACGACCCCGACGACTATCTGAACCAGCTAGGTGAGTATATGCTGTCTTGAAAGCATAGGGATACTCAAACTAATCAGCGACGTCCTCGCCTTCACCTCCACAACGCCTCGGAGGGAGGCTTGCAGACAATTCAACACCGGGTCATCAACACACAAGCTTCGGGCTTGGTACCGATGGCCTGTATTATCATGGGAAGACTCCGTCAAGGCCCGACTTACCATCCGCTGCTCTCTGTCATGAGACACTGTCACAGGAACAAATTCCCAATGCTACAATATTAGTGCATAATAATAACAACCGAGTCCATCCCAGCGCTCGTAAGTAGTCGTCTAAACAGTATGGAGAGTTCGATCCATCCGATTAAAGAGGTTACCGACCGCCAACAAGCCCGCCAGTGTCCTAATGAAAACGTGGGGTACCAGAACCATGTCTTGGCTATTCAACAGGGTATCAGTACCTCACGAGAAGTCCCGAGTTCAATGGGGCCTGACGCCCGTTTACGCGCCGTGTCCGAACTGCGTTTGTCCTTCGTTTGTGTTGTACTCCCGAATTTACTGATTTAACTATAAAAAGCCGATATGTACCGTAGTATATTCCCATTTCCGAATTTCAACGCTATGCAGTCAAGTTGCCTGGATCATGTGRGCTCTGGTTTGCTCCTTACCGTCCACAAATGAGCCCACTACCTGCAGATTATAGCCTCTGACTGTAATTTAGTAAGCATAGTGGCATGTCTGATTCAAGTACGACTGAATATTCTTGGCTCAGGTCGTTAGCGGCAAGCATAGCTTATATATCAACCCTCCCCAAAATACCTCACCTCCCATCCTAGCTCCTACCGGAAGTGGCAAAACTGTTTTGTTTGAATTAGCAATTATCGCGTTATTAACTAAAGACGGCACTACGCGTTCGAAGGTTGTATACATGGCGCCTACTAAGGTCTCTCACACAAACTTGGTGTGCTATCCAAGTTAAAGATCCCTCAGTCTCTTTGTTCAGAAAAGTCTCGTGATTGGACCAGAAAATTTGACCCACTAGGCATCAAGAGTGGGTGATTTATATATTCATCAAAATCAACCGAAAACTTAACGCCACGGACAGCCTGCGAGCTTACGGGTGATACCGTGCATTTCGGTCGGAGTGCTTGGGGAGACGCAGAGAAGTGTTCCATCATGTGCTTGCCCCAACATACATTCATTTTCGACAACTAACGGCTGGTTACAGAGTTACTACGGTTACATACTTCAACCCTCTTACCGCTCCCCGCTTTCTTACTCATTTCCCTTAGGCAGAGAAATGGGACAGTCTTACCAGACATTGGTAACGTCATTACCTGGCGAATAAAATGTATCTGCTCACATAATGCCACAGGGGCGATCATGAAGACATTTTATCGCAAATAAAGTTATTCCTCGTGGACGAAGTAGGACTGTAAATATTTCCTTACACGATCTTACCTAGCTATTATCATAGGTGCATATTCTGAACGAAGGCCGAGGGAGCACACTCGAGGTTGTGATATCGCGGATGAAGACTCGTGGTGGATCTGTTAGGTTCCTCCTGGTATCCGCAACGATACCAAATATCGTAGACATAGCGAATTGGATCAATAGTAGCAAGAGAGCTACTTCAGCTTGCGAAGTACTCGAGGTCCGTGGTTGGGCATCTCTTTATGTGCGTCTCATTGAATCGAGAAATGTAGTTTGGGGAAGAATACCGACCCTGCAAACTCAATCGTCTAGTAATTGGCGTTCCTCGTTCAAACAAACAAAATGAATTCCAATATGCAACGGTCTTGGATAACCGGCTATTTTCGATCCTCCAACAGCATTCGGCTCTAAAGCCAATTTTGATATTTTGTCCCACTCGGAAGGGTGCGTTGACTGATGTCGGATGTCGAACTCCCTAATACCTGGTATAGGTACACTTACCTCTGCAACAGCCCTTTTCAAGGCGTATGAAGAGGCGGCGCGAAGGAAGGAGAGATTGCCCTGGGTTAAACCCCTAAGGTACACCCCTACATTATTCGCCCCCCTCGTACTTATTACGCTATTACTCAGATTTGAATATCGGTTCCATGATAAGCGCCTAGAAGGTCCAGTGAAATATCAACCATCCTGGCGCTTGCTGAGTTTTACCTTCTAGAATTTGGTGCATGCGGGATCGGGGTCCATCACGCTGGTCTTTTGCTGGATGATCGTCGAATGGTGGAGGATTTATTCCTGAATCGCACTCTGCGTGTCCTAGTTGCAACGACTGTGAGCTATTCAAGTTGGCCTACCTATTTCGCGACTCACTCTTTCCAGACCCTGTCAGTTGGTGTCAATCTCCGTAAGTTGTAGGTTTTCCTTCAGATTTTTTTTAATGGTACCCAAAGCTGCCCACACCGTTGTCATCCGAGGTGTCAAACTGTTCCAAAATAATACCAACGTCGAGTATACAGACCTTGATATCATGCAAATGATAGGCCGCGCTGTCCGTCACCTAGCTTGGCTCCTTTTGCGATTGCTGACAGCTTTACAGGGCCGACCTCAGTTTGGTACTTCCTCCTTCGATTCCTGGTCTTGTGGGGTTGTTTACTGGTGCAGATAAGGACGGTCTGGCGATCATTTTGTGTGAACCACCGCTAGTAAGCAAATACCAGGCGTTGACGCAAGGGAAAACCGTTCTGGAAAGTTCGCTGCACCGCAACCTGTCTGAACATTTGAATTCCGAAATTGCCTTGGGAACTATCACAAGCGTAGGGTCGGCGAAAGATTGGCTACGTGGCTCTTTCCTCTATCAGAGGATGAAACAGAACCCCCATCATTACGCATTGCAACACGAGGCCGAGAAAAGCTGGAACGAGAAACTGGACGACGTCGTGCTTCAAAATATCAGTAAATTAGAAGCTACCAATCTCGTCCAGCGCGTCCAAAATGGGGACTTTGATCACGATAGGCTAGAATCGACCGATTATGGTGACATTATGAGCAAGGTACCGTCTTAATACGCTTTGTTACAAGGCGCACTTGGGCTGACCGATACGCTCCAGTTTTATATCCGACAGTCAACGGTCCGTACAACCAACTCACTCATTCTCTAGACTGACAGCCTAGGAAAGATGGCAAGTATTCTGAACTTACCGACAAAGCCGAGCCTTCGAGAAATAGTGAGCTTTTCTCCTACACCGCTCTCTGAGGGGTTCTCACGTATAGCCTAACAGCTCGAAGTGATTGCCTCTGCTGAAGAGTATAAATTCTCAGGATAGGGGGGTCGGTTTAGCGCTTACAATACATACCTCTAGGTTTTCGGGCTTGAAATTAAGGTCCTCCGAGAAATCTGTAACCATTCACTTGATAAAGTCTGGCCATTGAAAAACTGACGCTGCGTAGATATACAATGAACTCCGTGGCCACAATGATATTCGTTTCTCAATGAAAAAAGTAGAGGGAACCCCAGACAAGGTATTCCTTCTTATACAGGTATCTTCTGCGATTTTTGTCTCTATTCGAGGGATTCACTCGTCGCAAGGCAATTCTCGGAAATATTTCTCTGAACACCCCAGAAATGAGAAAGGGGGATAGTCAGCCGTACCTTGATGCTCTCGTCGTATTCAAGCACGCTTCTAGGCTTTCCAAAGGTAAGGTCATTTGGTCGGTATGGTCATAATCAACCTGAGTCGTCCCTCAGCTGTGGTCGAGGTGGCGGTTACCAGACGACTGGGTGCACAGATCCTATATGGATTAGAAGCGTAAGCCTTGTTTTGCTTACGAAGCGGTTGTCTAATGGTCACTTGAAGTACTCGTTGCTTAACAGCCAAGGCTTGGGAAGAACGTCCGACCATATTCAGACAGATAGAGCAGATTGGTGAAAAATCGTGAGCTAAAGGCTTATTCAGACCTATCAAGCGCTAAGTTAGTCGCTTTTCCGGCAGTTTGAAGGTAAGTTTATCTCATTATCACCTGAAACACTATCTAACTATCGGTAGGTTTTCGCTGAACACGGAATAACCTCACTCGACACTCTCCGCCAACAGAGCCCTAGACAAATTGAAATGGTCCGTGACTCCATACCCCGACTAACTGTGAGCTTGCCTACATTTTGATTTCAGCTGCTCAATCGCAAACCTCCTTTCGGCCGCGATGTTCTTTCTGCGTTGGCCGAGATCCCAAAATATCTTCTCGAAGTGTCACAAATAGCAGTCTCTTCTGACGGAGGCAAGAACCCCGTTCGCATTAGACTTCATATCGGCTGCAGGATCGCAGAGACAGGAACGTTTGGTCAAACCAAGAAACGGCGACCCCGCTACAGGGATATGACGGCAATATTAACCCTCACATCAGAATTTGATTTAGTCGACTTTCGCAGGATACCGTGAGTGGACGTTCATCCTGGCTTGCGTATCTGACTATCCAGCAGCACCAAGGCGCTCAAAGAACTTAAAGAATTCAGCGTCACCACTGAACTTACGAAACCGAGTCAGCACGCCATAGTCTTAATCACATCGGTATCAAAGTTCTTGTTGCACCTTTTCACACTCCATACCGATTATTGTGCTTTTTTATCCTAGGAAACGTTTACGGGTACAGTGGTAAAACACACTTTGAAGCCGGATATATTAGGGGAAGAGTATCCAACGCTAGATACTCGCCCCGCTTCTTCGTTGGTATGTTATTTCAGCTGATTTATATAATCCTGGTTCAATCTGTGTTTTGGAAGGCGCTGGATCTGGAGGGTTTTGAAAATGACCCGGAATTCTGGAATATGCAGTTTGATGAAGTCGAGGGAACAGTTGTCATGCTCTCCCCGGAACATAACTCATCTGGAGCGAACCGTACGCCTTGTACCGATAGTTCGGCCTTATAACTTACTTTTGACTGCGACTCAGACGAGGGAGCTGGTAACTTATCCGACGGAGCTGTAGACCGACCAATGCAGCTATCAAATGGGAAATATGGGTGGGTCATGCTCCTAATAATTCAGAAACTACCTGATTAAGCTCTTATAGATGTAGTCACACTTGCACCGACAAGTCCAAATGCTTGCACTTGTGGTACGTTACCATGCGTTTCTACCCTTCGATGGGTTGGTACAGTTGAAGCAGTTGCAGGGAGGGGAAGCCTAGTCCGGAGGCAAGGAAGGCGCGAGCCTGTTCTAGCGGCTTGGGGTGTGCCCCAAGGAAAACAAACGAAAACAAGAGACGGGGACCGCCGAAGAATAGGACCGTTCCACCCTTGGCAGGTACTCGAAACCACGCGCATTCTGAACGCCATAAAAGAGGCTTGGAGCGGCTTCATGAGCAAGCCGATGTACAAAGGAATATCAACATGGAGAAGAGTAATAGGTTGAAATTGGATTCACCGATTCTTGCTGGTCGGAAACGGAAGGTCGACCCCGGCTTCACAATCCACTTCACCGAGGTGGAAACTCAAGCAACTGATAGCGTGGAATTAGAAGGTGAGGATGGCAATGTGGATCTTCCGGACGTCGGACAGCTGCTTGCGAGCGCGAGAGTTGCGGTAAGCGATGGTGTGGGTGGTTTATCAGGGACATCTATTGTCCCAGCTCGTGAAAACCATACCCCCAAGAAGCGTCCTCGGCTCGCTGTGGTTGACAGAGTAAGTATCGATGAACCTGTAAGCAAATGTGAAAAGCTTAGTAGACAGGGGAATGTCCAGCAGCAAGACGATTCATTATTCCTCCGATCTGATGATGCTGAGCACCTGGAAACCCCAAGTCCACCTGGGACGGCGACGTCGGTCGAGGTTCTGATCTCACAAAAAGTGCCTCGCAACGCCCTTGCCACAAATGTTCGATTGGATCCACCACCAATGACTGGAATGTCTCTCAAAAACATGAGGCAAACTGAGAGGGAAGAATTTGCAGAGCTGGACGCATGGCTCAACAGCGAACTTGTCGAAATGAGTTAGAAGAAGCCTGGGAGCCGATAAAACACTTGTGCATTATGTATGTATCCCATAGCAGCCTGACAGGCCGGATGTACCATTAGGGGTAAATTAAGAAGTTACGGATCTGGTGAAATTGCATCTGGCGACGAAGGACTAATAAAAATGTGCATGGCCTGTTGGAAGCGACTATCCCAGTTAACCAGAGAGCCAGGTTTAACGATGTTCCAACCGGCGAGGTCATCTCGCCACCGACGTTCCTTGTTAAGCCTCTCCTGGCGAAGTTCAACCTCGGTGGGAGGGGGATTGCTCAGCTCCTCCTTTGTTGGTTCTCGCATACCACGCGCGAGGGCTCGAGCTGTTTTCAGCTTGCCAGAGAGTTCTTCATAGTACTTTTTTCTCGCCTTTTCAATATCTTTCGGAATAGAGTCGAGGGATTTCTTGATATACGACTCGGAAACTTTATCAAAATCTAGATCTCCTTGAGGAATATTGGGGGAGGTGTTAGTGGTGGAAAGCTGCGTTTCGACGGAGGGGGGAATGATGGGTCGCGTATGTTTCATGACAAGGGTATAGGCTGCTTCAGAACCAGACTGTACTTTATGTCGTTGGTTGAAGAAGTCCCAGATCATGAGGGGTATTTGAGTGAAGCCGATGTAGTTAGTGAAGGGGACCAGAAGGATGGGTGGGAGGGGAGGTATCTCATTTGGAGGGGGGACGTTGAGGGTACTGGACTGTGGCACCGAGTTCGGCCTGGACGGGGCCTGTGTCGTACCCAGCTGGATTGGCGAATAGAAGGAAGGCTTATGTTGGGGCTTGTCCAAGCTGTCTATACCTGACTCGGGCTCCTCGGGCTCGTCAAAGTAGCCGTCCTCCCCCAGCTCGCGGGCAAGCACCTCATCCGCATCAATCTCTTGCAGACCCTCTGTCCAGCCTCGACGGAGCCCATGCAGGAATTCCTTGAACGTTGGCCGTCCGACGATTATGATTCCGCCTTCGAGCTCGCGCTGGCGTGCTTGGGATGGAGGTTCGTACGTCGGGAGAGCCTTGGTGGCCTCGGACACTTTGTCGATACCCAGGTCTAACCGCCGTCGACGTCGAATGTCATTTGCTACGCGATTCGAGAGCTCCCCTAGTCTCTTTGACCCGACCGTTTCATAGTCCACTGCGGCAGCGACGAGAATAGGCTGAGGCCGGGGCGTGAACAAAACGCTTAGGTTTTTTTTGTTTGTTATGGAGATCGGAAGGAGAGTGCCGTACCTTGAGGTATTTTCTAAAATATCTCAGACTCTGGTCATAGTCCTCGTCTCCAGGCCATTTGCTGCCATATACGGTGACCTTTCGAAGCTTGTCCAGGGGACCCGATGGGACTTCGGCAAGCTCTTTGACTTTGTCTACATACTGTTGGCGTATTTTCTTGCACTGCCGGCGGTCGTAGATGTAGTASCCTGTAATGGACGAAGTGACGGAGAGGAAGATGAGCCAGTTGCGGGAGGGCAGCTTCGGTCGTTTGTCAAGCCATGAAGTGGGGATGCCTGTGTACCGGAGTACAGTACGTAGCCCGGAAACCTTCTCGGGCATCGTTCCTTGGGGGTTTTCTGCCGGAGGAGAGGATGCCCAAATTTTTGGATGTGGCACAATCGGACAATGCCGGTCAGCTGAGTTGCCGCGCACCCGCTCCGGGCGCTTGTTTGTTCTGGGGCCCAACGAACATTGCAATTAGAGGTATTTGCTCGACATACAGGAAAAATACATAATATAGCGAAAGAAAGAATCCACGGCCGTAATAGCCGGACAGTAAAATTATTTACTCTCGATCGTCAGCCTTGTCCAGCTGTTGTCGTTTCCGTGAACCACCACTACAACAAGTCAGGAAATGAGCACAGTCACACACAAGATAAGAAAGCAAATAAAACTTGCACTGTAGAGTCCAAGCCTCGTTTCTTGCCAGTCTTGGCTTCATCAAGGAATTGGTTAAGACCGAAGACATCGCTGGTGTCCTTCTCGAACTGCACGGGTCCCTCGCGGATYTCTTGGTCTTTGGCRCCCTCGAATCCGGCCTGGGGCCGGCCAATACCGAACCTATCATTGCCGAGAGCCTTTCCGATTCCTTCTTCCGTCCCTCCACCAAACGATTCATCGTTGCCCTCGGTGATATCCCCTCTGGCCTTATAAATGGCAGCAGCAGCGGTCGAGCCGTGAAACAAAGGTCGGTCGTACAGGTTGTACGATTCGTCATCTCCAAAAGTGGTCGATAAGGATTCCTGGTTGAAGAGGCGCGAGTCCAACATGGATTCCTTAGACATGGTGGGTTTCGCGAGACCAAGCGCAATTTTTTCAGAAATGTCGCGATTTTGTTGTCGTGCCAACATCTTCGCCCGCTGCTCCTGTCCCATGTTATTCATACGCATCTCCCGTTCACGTTCCCTCCTCTTCTCTGTTCTCATCTGGTCGCGAATCTTGCGTGCCTCCTCATCCTCTGCACTATCCTCTGCCTCTGAACCGGGCTCTGCATCGCTTCCCGATTCACTGCCACTCCCGTATGCCGCGAGTGATGATTTCATGGCGATTTGACTCTGAGCGGACGGTTTCGGGGCGATGCCACTACGCTCCTCGCGAGCCCGTTGGGCAAGCATCCGCAAGTTTTCTTCCTTGGCTTCCTTCTCCTTTTGTGCAAGTTTCTGCTGCATAAGGGAACGTTGCCGAACTTCTTCTCTGGCATGCCGATCGGCGATATATAAGGCTTCGGAAAATTTGGCAAAATTATCATTTATGTGAACCTTTGAAGGACACTCAGGAAAAAGCTGGATATATGATCAATATAAAAAGAAACGTACATCTTGGAGACCTCGACCATCGGCAGCAAGGCGCTTGTCGAGGGGGATAGTGAAACCCTTGTTATTTTTCCAATTGGATATACATGGGGGAATCATCCATTCCTTTTGCTCTGCCGCTGTCGCCTTCCGCGGAGGACTCCTCAATACTGGAGGCGGAGGACTTGGTGGACCACGAGGAATCTTCTTGTGCTTGAATCGCGGGGGCTCCAATGGGTCCTCCACGACCTCGGTCATTTTGATGATTCGTTGTTTTAGCGCTCCTTCGCCTCCCTGTTGACCGGGAGTATACCGCACGAAACTCGTCTTCCCCTGAGCATCTGGGACATTTTTAGGCTGTGCCGCCTTGATCTTCCCGTTTACCAGTTTTTCCAGCGCAGCTTTGGTTTTTTCCGCTGTGGCCTGCACCTCGTCCTCAGAAGGCCGCTCCATCAATCGCTGTTCGTCTGTGAGATCTTTGCGGTGCGCAAGAGGAACGAGGTCTTTAAATTGGGACTGTACAATCTTCCCTGCACGTTGACCTTGGTGTGCAATTGCGTCGTATCTCACGTTTCCTTCGCTATCGACCTGCAAGGCAAGCGTATTTCCGGAKGATGCCTGGGGCCGTGTTAGCAGAGACCCCCACCGTCCGACCTTGCCTTCTAGACGCACCTTTTTCTTGCCCATTGCGAGGGGATATTGTGCGACATGGCATTCAGGGTAGGCACCGCCATCGCCTTGAATTGTGCATACTCAGAAGGGTACAGAAGGCCAAGGGCGAAACTGAGAACCCACCAAAGTCATCTTGGGATTCTGGCTTCCACCCTCTGCGCTGGCCGTAGGGTGGAATGACTGGCCGGGTGACGGCGGCGTGGGGGTGGACCTGGAGCTCGCCGTCGTCCTCGTCCTCGAGCGAGGGCGCATTGAGGGGTTGAGGGAGGAGTCTGGGGGGGGTGTGTGAGCAGTGGGTCGCGGGGTGGTGGGGGGACGGAGGAGGGCGTACGATGCAAGGGCGGCCATGGCAGCAGGAACACAAAAGATGTCCTTTACGTAATCAAGCACACTGTAAATTACACGTGACTATTGCCCAGAGTCGGCCGGCCCCGGTACCAGACCCACGCCCCAATTCCCACGATAAAGTTGAAGATCCCCACAGCACCGGAGCCTGCACCAAGTAGGGTTAGGATCCACCAGATGATCCCAACAACCCGGTCAATGCATCTTCCACTGTATCTCTTCAGCACTGCCCGGGGATCAGGCGTGGGCTGGTACCACGCCGGCAATGCGATCTGGGGTACTGTTTGATGTTTGATAGCAGCAGCCGCAGGCATCAGAAGCAGCGACACAATCGGTTTCTGCAAACAGTTTCATGAGCACAATGAAAGTTATTGYCCGGGGCGAGACGAAATCACGGCGCACATGATCGGAAGTCGTATAAGAAGGTATTGTCGTGTACAGCACGTTGGTGATATCGCTCCTGGCAGTGTCCTCTGCGGGATCAGTATAGGTAGTGTACAAGATGCGATCCGTCCATGATGGTGTTCGTAGGAGACTGGAAATAGAAAGCTTTTAGTATCAAACCTATGCATGCGCGGAGAGCGACCGCCTTTTATACCTATATTTGTCCACCTCCCCAAGAAGATACTTGTAGCTACACTTGAATTTCCAAAACTCTCCCTCACGGAGGCCAACGAGGACGTTCCCTTTTCGCTTCTCCACCGTCAGCTGGTCATATTCCTTAAGTTCCTCGCGTAGCCTCTCCGAGGAGAGAGCTTCAGAAAACTCGGGAAGCTTGCTGATCGCATATTTCGGATGTGTGCTCGGTATCTCGAGCCTGTAGTTGAGATCCCCCAGCACGAACAAATGAGATGTCTGGTATATCGTGCTAGGAGCCCTGCTGTCCTCGGGTCGGACGGGAGGGAACAAGAGCGTCCGCACAATGTGTTCATAGTCTGCATTCCGACGCGCGACCCGGTGAGCATAGGGGGTCAGATGGGCATTAACAAACCTGTTAGCAAAACACAACAGAGCAACAGTTGGCAGCAAAGCTAAAAACAGAGAGTAGGAACATACGTATAGGTTTCCCCAGCACCTCCATCCGGGTTCGAAACCCGGAACCTCACGCCAACAGCGCCCTTGTTGCCCATGAAGAGCGGGCCACAGCCAGTCCATTGTGTTTGCACATCACAAGCATGACGCGCAACGCCATCATCACGTCCATACACAAGGAGTGCAACGCCCACGTTCACTACCTTGGCGATGAGCGAGTACTGCTCCTTGTTCGGCGTATGCGCCTCTATCTGCGACAAAATTAGAGCATTCCTGTTCGCAATTACAGATTTAGAGAATCCAGACACTGGCCGCGGGGGGTACTCGTCAGGTGTCAGGGAGACGACAGCAACCCAGACAACGTACGTCCGAGGTGCAAGGGCAAGAGCTCCTGGAACCCTACAGCAACAATGTCGGGTGCCCTCCTGTCCTTTGCCAGAAAGTGGGAGACTCGGAGTGTCGGGGCCAGCCAGTCCACGAGGTCCTGCGGGAGGCCTAGCACTCCTTGCAGATTCGTGTTGTATGAGGCAATTTGAACTAGCAGACGTTCGGGTTGGCTAGACATGGGATGAACGAACAAAGAGGTGCTGGGCACGCTTGACCCGTAAAGATGATGAACAGAGAGCTGGGGGGATGTGCCTTGAAATGGAGCCTGTGACATCAACATGCACTTTCTATTTGATAGTATCTTCTACGCATTCTCTTCATGCTCCCCTTCTATTTAATTAACAACTAGGCACGCCCCTTCGAGATCTTGAGGTCCTTCAACTCGCCCTTCCCAATATCGTACACCCATCCGTGAACCCAAACATCCTGGCCCTTCGGGGTACCCTTCGTCCAGGCATTAACAATGGTGGCAGACTTGCAGAGGTTCTCGACCTGGCGCTTGACGTTTTCTTCGACCACACGAGAAAGTGCCTCGCCAGGTGGAGCGCTCGAGACACCCAAAGAACTGACAAGCTTGGTCATAGGTGCAAGCCAGCGATTAAGAGGCGCGTCAACGGGCAAAACAGGAACTGTTGCAATTGGACGTTGAGGGTCAAAGTCGGGTCTTTGGACAGCACCTAGACACGCCGCTGCGCCACCACATTCGGTATGACCAACAATAACGACTGTTTTGGAACCGATGTTTTGGCGGCGCAGGTGAGGGAGAGAAACGATTGGAAAAAGTGTCGAGGCGGATCAAGATGAGGAAAGGCACCGTGTTTCACGCCCAAAAAATCGACGGCGTACGTTAAAACAGATAAAACACTCTCGTCATCCAGGTGGAATTGGCTGGGAAAGGGCTTGTGAGGGTACGCTCGTCGTCAGAGACACGGAACAGCTTACTTGGCAATATTCCTATGAACGAATATCTCACCTGGTCTAGAACCAGTCACAACGGATTCGGGAACTCGGGAATCTGCACAACCAATCCACAATGTCTGGGTAACATATCAGGATACAAGAGCAGCAAGATAGAGAACGAGCGGACATGAGGAGACTGGCCCTTCACACACTCCGGAAAGAAATTTGGTTCCGCACGCCCTACGTCTGCTGCCCACCGGGCATTGGACGCAAGCATACGGTTGATAGCGTCGTGCTGCATTCTGGAGTGATATGGATACTGATGGGTGGGGAGATAAGAACGCCGAAAACCGGGTTCTCATTTTTATAATTACCCGTCCTACCCAGTTCTACGTGTGATGATCGGTCCAGGGTTGACTGTTATAAGGCATAGACATATGCAATTTATACAGAAACGGAAGGAAGAGGATTTTTAGCCCTATGATAACCACACATATGTGTCTGCTGTCTAGCTCAACCACAGCTGACCCCCCACCCAAGCATCGCTGCCCCACGCAACTCCACGAGAAGAGTGGCTCAGTTCATTTGCCGAATTAATTTGTTGATGTTCGTTTCCCGATCACCAAAGTCACCTCCCTGGACAAAGTGTTTGAACTTGCGTGACCTCCAACCCCCAGTGGGATTGGAAAGCTTGAAGGGCCACAGGAAGTTAGATGCCTAAGACAGAGGTCAGAGGGGCAACTCTATGGATATGTTGATTTACGTGCCTGCTTGAAGTTGGGACCAGCAGTCGCGATCTCGTGCACAAGATCCTCAACGCAAAGGATGTCGTATTTGCCGAGCGACTCCTCGATGACGCCRTTATTGGTAAGGGGAATGCGCTGCTTGTTGACCTTGCCATATCCGCGCTTGTAGATCAATTCACGGACTGACTTGAGATTGGGCTCGCTATTGACAGTTAGTTCCGGTCGGCAACTCGATAGAGAAAGATGCAAGCTTACCCATATGTCACGTACGGCTCCACAAGACGGAGCATTTGTTGAGTCGCGCGAGTGGCCTTCACGAACACACCATTGTTGATTTGCAAGAGCCGGAGGAGTTGCAAGATTTTGCGGGGCTTGGGGGCGATTTCATTGATACTGAAAGTCGTCAATCCCAGCCTGCGGGAACGGCAAGGAGGATGCACTCACCCACGAACACGTACGACGAAATAAACCTTGGGTTGTGCGGGAACGTAAAAGTCACCAGAGGCACGGGCAGCACGCTTCAAACGAACTTCCTCCTTCTCTTTGGCGAGGTACTCCTTCACGTAGGATTCGGCACGCTTGAAGATGACTCTGCGTTTTGCCTTTTGAGCCTGGAGTTATAGGTCAATATGGGATGAATTCGGGGTAAAATTCGAAATGTAAACGTAAAAAAAAAAATCAGTCCCGAAAGATGGATTTGACGGCAACACGGTGAAGAAAACCCCACTAGCCATGCGTCGAAATATAAAGTATGCATCCTCTCCAACAGAAGCCCCAGACTCTGACAGGGAGTGTCGGCTCACCTTACGGGCTGCGACGGCTGAAGCAAGGCGTTCCTCCCGGGCCTTTTCGTTTTGTTTGCGTTTCTTGAGGAGAGTCTCCGGCACTTCAATTGCCTATTGAGCCTGATCAACACATCGATAATGCAAACGTAGTTTGTGACTGACCGAAGCACTCGGGACGCTGTTTTAGCAGCAGATMTGTATCAGTGCTCTGCATTCATCGGAACGATCGAGAAACATACGTRGTGGAGGGGGCCATTGCGGAGGTCTTGAGGAACGACGGATACTTTGGGGTGGTGGTCGCAAGCGGGGCTCGGCGGTGGCTTGAACTGTACAGTCTGACAAATCCATTCCCAGGCCGAGACTGTGCAGCCCATCAGCTGGGATCAGCTGCCCGAACAGTTTCGCACAGCACCCAATCTGTTTTTTGCTGTTGCTGTTGCATCTTGAGGCGTTCGCACCTCATCATCTATACATGGAAACAACAGTAACGGCGAGATGGAAGCACAAAGAACATGATGGTTATATATGCATGCCTGGGAGCCGACGCAGCATTCTGATGAATATCCCGTCTCTTCACCCCACCAGCGTACTTGGGCATCAGCCACCTGATACAAAGAAACACATAACTACCAGTCCCCTCCATCCGTCCATCCAACTCTTCCTTCCCACTCCCGCAGGACAAACACGAGTGTAATTCATATGCACCTTTCTTCAAAACTGTATCCCCTAAATCCTTTGCGATCATATTTCTCTATTCCAGTGCATCTTGTTCTCCCAGGGCTGATTCTTTATGCCCCTCTGCCTTCGTCTGGAACTTCCAACGTGCGTCTTCCAGTTTCGGCGTGTGATTCGGCAGTAGCGTACCTTCTTCCTTTTAGGACGAGCAAGCGCCACCCCAATACTACCTCATTCGCTACTTTGACGAATCGCCTAGCATGAGTAACTCAACGACGCCATCGGCGCCGACGAGCACCACCGACACAGTGGTGAAATCCACTTCTCCACGATCCTCATCCACACAATCCAGTAAACCAACCACACGAACACCAACTGCACCTACCACTATTTCCCGAACCGACTCTAGCTCCTCAAAACCGGCTGAACCAACAACACCCACCTCGACAGGCCCGACCACCACCAAGGCCCCAATGTCACCCAAACTGTCACCACAATCTTCGCCAGAGCAACCTGTTGCGATTGAGCCCAGTAGCCCAAAYTCTGTCCTATTCACCATTAAGCTCAATGTTACCTCATCCACATCACCAGCACTTGTGAGCAGCAGTGCCATACCGTCTGGCCCTGTTGGTGTCAACACACCGTCAAGTGGGTCAACCACGGCTTCCTCCACATCACCACCAGCTGTAGGAGCAGCATCATCCCGCACTGGTAAGATCGTCGGTGGAACTATAGGAGGTTTGATTGCACTCCTCTTGATTGGGGGTTTGATGTTCTGGTGGATTATTCGGAGACGAAGGCGAAGAATTGCTCCATCTGCGGCATACAGGGCCGTGTATGGCGATGCGCCGCCTCCAATGTTCCAGTCATCTCTCACCCACCACCAAACATCATCATCACAAGCCAACTTCTTCGTGAGTGTAATCCAACTCGCCTGCATGCCACTTTTACTAATAGCCCTGGGTTAGGAACCAGCTGACCCCAAAGAACCACCGGTATAGCCAAGAGATACCATTTTAAAGTACATTATATACTAAATATACTTTTAATTGACGAAAGTGTTGATACATTAGGTGACCGACAGCAGTCATTGGAGTGGACACCAATATGATCGGCCAAAGAATGCAACATTTCAATCTGAGGCTGCTGAGATGAAGGAATGCCAATGTTGAGGGGCAGCCCAGCATGTGGTATGACAGCGCCTGGGTAGTTGTTAAAAGATGAAAAGCATAAAATTTGGTGTGAGAAGCCATATTGCCGGACGTTTAGGGCCGGCACAGGTTGACAACTCAGGTGACCCGCAGGCCGACGTGCCCACATTGCCGAGAAAGGGAGAACTGCGCCAAAAATGGCGTCAACCCATGCATTCCACCTTCGGTAGAACACCAGCGTGCGATTCACAAACCACAAAGCAGAATCACATAGAGGCCCAGTGTGAGGTCATTGATCGCTCTCACACCACGGCATCGAGGTCAGGCTGCTKATGGATTCTTCATGCGGGTTTACTGTGCATGTCTCGGCGCAGTAAAGAGAGTCGACAATGGAGAAAATATTGATCCGATATAAATCTATGCAGGGACAACTAGCTAACCATGCAAAAGTGACGGATAACACTGATCGAAGCTGAATATCTCATGTGAACCAAAACCTTGGCTACAAGTTAAGAATCTGGGGGGGGGACAAATTAGGTGAAACTAGCTCAGCCCCGTGCTTCCATGATGTGGGTTTGTTCACTTTAATGCTATTCTCATCTGCCGTTGTTACTCTGACATTTAATCACTTCCCAGTGGCTTTGGCTAAAGATCATCCAGGCGTAGTTTGATGACTTTCAGGAATAACCATCAGATTCACCCAAGGCTGGAGAACTCAACAAGCAGGGCAGCGCACCCCGTTATAGAATTAACTTGATTATTGCATGACCGTTGATGGTGTGATTATTGAAGCATCCGCGAAGCCATTGATTACTTACGGTGATGCGAAGCAAAACTGTAACATATTGCTGATATGCCGACTTAGATACGAGCATTGTACCTTATCAACCTCCTCAGAATTTGAACGTATCCGGCCCGATACTTGGTTAAATCGCGCTAGCCACCGGAGTAGCGTGTCACCGGAAAATATCTTGTCATGGGCATCCCCCGAATGTGGGTGGCGAATTCACACCGGTCCTTGTCTGGATCCAAGAGATAAATAAATAAYGGGAAGATATCATACCCTCGCTCATTGATCTATCATACCCTCTCTACTCCTAGACCATTGGCTATGTCCAGCGTCGAATTTATCCTCAACGACAACACTCGGATCCCGTGGCTGGGCTTCGGAACAGGGACGGCTCTGTACAAGAAAGATGCAGCCGAGCTGGTGCGCCAGGCCATTGACGCYGGTATCACCCATCTCGATGGTGCACAAATATACGAGAACGAGGAATCCCTTGGAGAGGGGGTTAAAAAATCTGGGAAGCCACGTTCAGAGCTTTTCGTCACCACCAAGCTCGGGTTTCGTTTGGAGGCAGGGCAGACAGTCAAAGATGCGCTCCTTCAGTCGTTGAAAAAGCTCGGCATGGAATATGTCGACCTCTTCCTCATCCACGATCCGTCGCCACACAGAAAAGAGGGAAAGCTGAGAGATCTCTGGAAGCAGATGGAGGCTCTCAAAACCGAAGGACTCGCCAAGTCTGTTGGCGTATCCAACTTCAAAGTGGAGGACCTAGAAGAAATCCTGCCAGGGGCCACTGTAACTCCGTCTGTCAATCAGGTAATTGTTTACTGCACCTGGAGTTTCTCTACGGCAATGACCGGAGCTTCCGGTACATAGATTGAGTTACATYCATATGTTTGGAAGGCGGCGAAACCCATTGTCGAACTATGCCGAAAGCATGGTATCAAGATTGCCTCCTATGGAGGGCAGACTCCTCTGGCTCGTGTTCCTGACGGGCCSCTGAAGGATGTTTTACCCACGATTCGAAGTCGACTTGAACAAACTCGTGGAGCCCCTGTCACCGAAGGACAGGTGCTTACCAAGTGGATCTTGCAGAAAGATGCTGTAGTGATAACGTGAGTCCCCACGAGACGACTCCTAGATCGCACAACAAATCTCATGATAATGAATGCATTCAGCACTTCGACCAAGGTCTCTCGCATGAGGGAATTCTTAGACACTGAGAACGTACCTGATTTGACGGAGGAGGAGGTTGCATCCATTGAGCAAGCTGGATCTCAACTTCACAAGAGAGTCTTTATGAAGCACGCATTCGACGAGTAAGGCGTATAGATARGTAAGTAGTGAACACACAGGGACACACGCGCATGGGGGCAGCGCACACGTGCCTCGTGCAAAAGCTGTGCAGCGGTGTTTGTCAGATCCGTCCCGGCCGGGCCACGAATAATAGACTTGTTATTGCCGTCGTCTGCAAATACTTAGGGCAACGCAACTGAGCTCTTTCTGTAGCCAAAGTTTGCGTTGTTGCAGCTACGCTTGAGATAAGRCAGGAAAGCATGATATTATATCCTGGGGCGAAGGAATCAGATGACCTGGTTTGATGGGCACCAATTAGGCAAAAGTCCCCAGGATCATCAGGGCCGATGGCTCAAAACATCCACTCCGTTCTAGTGCGGGAGTCGCCCTACAGTCGCTCCCCTTACCTCCCGCTTCCGCCATGCCTCGCCTCGCATATCTGGCAATTGGCTTTCTCCCCTCCGTGGTCGCTCAGATCATATCCAAAGCCACATGCTCTAATCCCGCATTCGCCTGGGTAAGCGCTCTGCCCTCCTGGTATCCCTCGGCAGCCCGTAAATTTCTCTATTGTAAAGGCCTTCAACTCTGCGGGCGAGAGCCCGTGTATAGTCGCTGCTCAACTGGCGGGCGTATGCAATGGAGGTGGTGAGTAACTAATAATTCAATCCAGTGCTCTAATGTCAACTTGATGTCCACCGTGCAAAACTAGTCTTCACTCTCGACGCGCTCCCGGAGGGATTCCAGTATCTTGGACCTTCGGTCCAAGTTCAAAACTCGTGCCGTTGTAGTTCAGTCTATTATTCCATGCTTAGCGCTTGTGCGGGGTGTCAAGCAAGGGAATGGCTTCAGTATGTCTTGCGTTTTTTGCACATTTTTACATCGCGCTGATCCGATGTCATAGTTGGAATGAGTACAACCCAAATTGTACCATCGTTTACCCGCGAGTGTGAGTAGTCTACACACCCCCTAGGAGCCATAGTGAATCGTCCGTAGTTTTCCTCAGCCGATTCCGGCTGGAACAAAAGTTCCCGCCTGGGCTTATGCAGACGTTGTGGTACGTAAAAAGAAAAAAGTTCAGACCGGCCTGAGTCCCTCACTCAGTATATGATAGGCCAACAACAACTTCGATGTAACTGTAGCACAAGGTGTAGGGGGTAAGTGATCCCTCGCTTTTATTGACAAACACGCCAACAAGACCCATTACYAGATCGTCCCGAGACCACGGGCGCCCCAAGCTCCACCAGCCGCAGCACCCTTGGTACTAGTGGTACCTTCCCCATCATCACCGCCCCCGGAGGATCGACACTTGCGCCTCCTCAGCCTACAAGGTCTTCCCCCAATGTTTCCGGTGGCGATTCTTCCCCCTCTCCTGGCACTAGTTCTAGTTCGAATGCTGGAGCCATTGCTGGAGGCGTTATTGGAGGCATCGTTGGCCTAGCCTTGGTTGCCGGCCTTCTCTTTTTCTTCCTCCGTCGCAAGCACAGGGGAAAGCCAGCCTCATCTGCTTTCAATACGACGTCATACACACCAGCTCCGTACAATTCCGACCCTGGAATGGTTTATACTCCTACAACGACCCCATTTCCTGCTTCTCAAAGGCTCTACGTATGTCTTCATCCACTCCCTTTGGTCTTTCATGCYTAATTGGGCTTAGGATCCATCTGACCCCAGCACATTCCCTTCCACTCCCGCTCCTATTTCCAGCTCAGTCTATACCCCTACCGCCAATGGTTCGCCCCCACCTGTGAACTTTGGTTCCAACACGTTCCAAGGGTCTTCTGCACAGGTTGGGCACGTACCCCCTCAGATGCCATCACCCGGCCGATACACAGGTGCTCCAGAGGTCTGAATTTTCCATGTGCTTTTCAATTAAAACGTACCTCGGACACTTTGACTGTTTTTGTTTGCTGTTAAATCCTAGCGCTAATGAACGTGGTTTTTTTAATCTGAGTCACACGGATGCTGTCCACACGGATCTGATATTGTTGGGCCTGAGTACAGCAGATACTAATCAGGGGTTCGATCGCCGTTTCTTTCGCACGAAACAGATACCCCAAGTTCTTTCTATCAACTTCGTGATTTCTCACTTCAGATGATCTTGGGGAAGAGCTCATGGCACGCACTGCCTTACATATTCCATAGCAGGACCCCGTGGTCCATATCATTTCTTGCACATCAGTTGATGAACACGTTCAGTGGCCGTTTCTGGCGGCGAGTCCAGAATGCCTTTAGTCGCACCTCCTGGCCATAGACAGCGATCGCCCCCACTGCGATGTTGAAGAGTTCATGCACCCTCGCCGCGATATTACTGACTATTGCTAGCCGGAGTCTTGCGCAACAATCTAATGTAACACACTGTCTACCTGGATTCCAATGGGTGGGTGTATATGCTCAGAGATTCAGCTTATGTTCAAGAAGCAATAAYTTATTCATAAATGATCGTACAGTCGATTAACTCACGCGGACAAACACCTTGTTATGTAGCAGCTTATTTAGAATCCGTCTGCTCAGGTATTGGTACGTCTCATCGAACTATTTCGTAGAACCCAGTCTAATAGGCGAGAGATAGGCCACAATGTGGATGAAATTCCTCCAGGAAATCATTACCTTGGGCCATCCTTTGCTCAAGCAGATCCTTGCGCGTGCAATTCGGTCACCTACTCTCTCGTCAGCGCTTGTGGTGCATGCCAAAATCGCACCTTTATTGCCTATCCACAATGGATAATCAATTGCCCCTTTGTTTCGGCAATTGGCCAGTGCGTATTGCCCTTTTGATGGCAGCCACCCACTGATCAAAGACTTACCTGCACATTTTCAGGTTCCCAAGGGTAGTTCCGGACAGTGTCGAAGTTCCATCGTGGGCTAGGCTGAATATTTCATTGGTGAGAATTAAAAATGTTATTCGCAGACCCATATGTTTTGAAGTTGAATGTTTCTGTTAGACTAGTGATGCATTTAATGCAACGGTGGCTGAGGCAGGTAGGTTTATACATTACTCTGAAATCTGTAGTGGAAACTAACGTAATGAGCAGAGGCAGCAAGAGTCAGATCACTTCCCCCGAGCTCCTCTGCTGATACACCCGCATCCAGCACGAATAGCGGGCTCACTCCTCAAACTGTACTGCCGTCTTCAGGCTCAACTTCTTCTATCGTCCCGACAGCAAGCCGACAACAAGGGTCCAGCGGCGTMAATGCAGGTGTTATTGCTGGAAGCGTCGTCGGTGCCCTAGTTGGGATCGTAGGTGTATTGCTACTCTCCTGCTGGTTCTTGCTTCGAGCGAGGAGGCGAAGACATCCCAAACCCACGCCTTTGGATGACCCACTCAGTCCCATTGACGAAAAACCTCCTGCTCTACCCATGTCTTCCTTTGCGCACACACACTCAAAATCTCTGTCGGATCCATCATCTATCATCACGCCATACATGTATGTGAGTAAAGCTTCCGAAATGCTTATAATYGGGAYARAAGTTAATTATTTTTCTCTGCAGAGCAATTCCGAAGTCAGTGGCCGACCAYTGTCTCCCGGGACGTCACTCTACACCACTGTCCAGAGACGAAATTCATTGGATGGCCTCCACAGCCTTCAAACCCTTGTTAGCCCTCAAAGTTCTTACAATCCAACTCACCACGGGTATACTGGGGCTGCGGAAGTTTGACAGTTTGGATCATTTTGTCCAGGCTTTCATAGTGGCACAAGGAATTCTTACACTTGGAATGATATTGATTGTAACATTAGCTGCGAACCCTTCACTATATGAGACGATTCAAAGCAACCATATGACCCAGATATCCGAAGAAAGAATTCATTGCCCCCACGATCTGAATTAATCGAACGTGCCTTCTGCTTTCCCGCGACTATCTACAGCTCCCAACGAGAAGCCAGAGAATAAGATGGCAACAAAGAGCGGTCCTTCTACTTCCGGACTAGAAACAAGGGGCTAATGCGGAGGTATTTGCCCAAAGGCTGTTGGGAGTACTTCTTCCTTTCCTAGGCGAATACACATGACCATCCGGTCGAGTACGGCGGTGGGAGCCTCATATGTCTGCTCGGGCTTTCCGGATGGGTTTAGACCTGGCATGTGTCCCGGAGAGCTCGAAGTGATGCGAAAATGGGATTCATGTTGTATCTCTTCTCTCCGAAGATGTGCCCTCCACCACTTACCCTTCAACTCTATCGTTGTACACTGCCCCGCCCTCTTACCCTCGTGATTAGTAAACATGGYCTAYTGGCTTACAGTGGCAGGGATATTGMTTTCGGCACAAGGATTACTTGCACAGAAATCCGAAGTTATATGTCCGTCCTCGTTCARCTGGGTGCGACATGGYTTTATGAAAARTCCCACGAACAAGATAATTACTGATCGATCCAGGCGAAAAACAACCAAGGCCAAGATCCATGTCTAGTCGCTGCCTTGGTACAGGCTCAATGTCGCAATGACACCACCAGTGAGAGCCGCATTYTTTGAATYATCCCGCTTATTGACTGGGGGATGACCCAGCAACGACACATCTGGCGCCAAACCAAGTGTACACTGGACCCGATCTCGAGCATGGGGGTGATGTTTGCCTCTGCAACTCTGTGGTCTACTCGTTGTTATCCGTCTGTGCAGTCTGCCAGGATCGCCCTTTCATTGAGTTCGCTTTTTTGAATCCGCCGTTTGTTATGCGAATCTGACGATCTATAACTTATTCCTCTAGTTGGCAATCATGGATGAGGCACTGCGCTGTTGCGTATATTTCCAAGTGCGTGATACTTGCGTCAGTTCTACAACATCACGAGCTTATTTGACTGTAGCTTTCCGAAAAATATACTCGGTGACATACATGTCCCCTCCTGGGCGCTCGGTGGCATACCAATAGTTAAGAGTTCGTCTCTAGGCATCTAGACAACATATGCTGACGGTCCCTTCCGAGTAGTCGAGCCTCAGGGTTTTCGACTTGAACCAGGCTATGTCGGCAGCTACTCTTGGTAACGGCCTGGTCTTTAGGCAGTATGACGGTGACTGACGTTGCACGTAGGGACTCCAAGCCCCTCCACCAGCGCCACCAGTACGTCGACTCTATTGCGACCGGCGTTCCCGACTCTGCGACCCGTCCCTACACGTACCTCGATTCCAAATCCACTCGGTTCCGTGACCGCCAATAACCCCGCCGCAGCCACATCTGGGGTTAGTGGTGATGCTTCAGGCTCAGAAACCACAAGCGTCCACAAGGTTGTCAAGATCGGAGCTGGCGTAGGGGCGGCAGCGGCAGCTGTAGCCATAATCCTCTGGATTTACTTTTGCGTTCGTCGCRCTCGGCGCGTGCGGCAGGAGAGGATACGGATGGCCTCTCAGTCTGGTGTTTATCAAAAACTCTTGGATGTCAAAATCCCCGATGACGTGCCCCACCGGCCAGTAATAACGCAGGATAGCGCAACATTCGTTTCCAGCTCAGCGGAACTGCATGCTGCGAAAAAACCGGTCGCCACGAGTCAAGGTCACTCCCAGATATCGTTACCAAGTAGCTTTGTGGTGAGTCTTGTGTGTACTGATTATTTAAATGCTGGTGACGAATACCCCGACTCCCCGCAGCATGCATCTCCAGTCCAAGAGACATATTCCCCTGCAGCACAATCGTCAGCATTTTTCGGTGGATATCCGGATTCTCACTTTGAGAACGGTCGATTTTGGACTCCTACAGGCTCTTTGCACTCCAATCTTGCGCCTAATCGGTTCAGGGGTGATACTCTGCGTAGCCTTCCAGTCCCGCCGTCGACCATCTATGAAGAACCACCTTCCCGGAAGGGGAGAAATGCCACGGCATAAGGCCGACGGGACCTTGGATCAATGTAGCATAGACCTGACTGGAATAATGTACATTAAGCATTTTATTGAGATCATGTGACGTAACGTTCTTTGAACTGCGACTTGTACTTGRAATGGCCGCAAATGCGGAGCCGTTTTCAAGTACACCCACAGCCAGGCTACAGGCTCTTTATTCAGATTTCCCCCGCCACAAACAATCCAACCCCGCAGCATATTATGCCAACGTGGAATGGTGGCGAAAGGCTCTCGAAACATTGGTCAGCTCTGGAATCCAGCAAGCCTTGAGCGGAAACACAGGAAGTAGACTTGTGTTGCAAGCAAATCGCGCCCTTTTAGACCGAGTCAGGATGGAGAAGATAGGAAGGCCGCTCGCGTTGGGAGCTGTCATCGTGAGTCACCCAATTGTCCATCCAGTGTGTCCTTTGACCTCAGCCAAGATGCTGTCCGGGCAAGAATGAGTTGCGCACCAACAAGACCTTGATCCCGTTGTCCGAATTCATGACCTCAAGAGACTCGATATATGACCCAGGTTGGTTGCCATACCGTATTGCTTCTCTTGTCATAGGAAGGCCGCTGTGGTGGACACTAGAACAAGTCGGAATTGTCGGGGATGATGGGGTGTTAGGTTCGAACTCGCAGGTGGACTGGTGGGGAAATTATGTCTTTGTCGGGCTGGTCGAAAAGGCAGCAGATGCTGTCGTATCCTTGCAAGACTCCAGGATGACCAGTCCAGCTGATGCACTTTATACCTGGGACGGGTTCCGAAGGTCGTTCGCAAGCATTTTCGGCCCTTYAAACGAGGTGCTTGATGAAATGGATACCAGAGTCATCACCAAGTATCTCGAACGGGAACGCAAAGTTTTGGTAYTGGACGACGAGGTATGACCATCAGTATTTCCATGTCGGACTTTAAAAGCCAACACTTGAGATAGGTTGTGAAATTTGTGGGTGGTACCGCTACCCCCGATGAGCGCGTTATAACAGCGGTGGACCGCGGTATCCTTGAACTGAAATCGGCTGTTGCCAACATGCACARTCAGATTGACGGCATCCAAAGAAAAATGGATCAGTAGGTATCTRTTTGTCTGTAGTCTCCAACCTATCTGACGGGCCCCGCAATGAGGTGTACGAGTAAGGCCAGGATATCTTTGCAGCAKAAACGAAAACCACTTGCTCTCAGTTATTTGAAGTCGCGGRGACAACTCGAGGAGCTTTTCAACAAGAGAGTAGCTTCCCTGGGCACGCTAGAGGGCACCTTGCTCTCYATTGAGACTGCGGCCGGAGATGTACAGGTTAGTCGAAAAATACTTAATCTAAAGTTCTACCRCCTCCCGAACACCYCCTTAGATCATGAAGGCCTACCAATCCTCAACAACTACGCTACGCGCAATCCTTGCTCATCCCTCGCTGCAACGTGAAAGCATTGATAAGACTATGGATGCATTAGCAGAAGCAAACCAGGATGCTCAAGAACTCGATAGCGCTATCCGGGTGGGCGGCGATGTGGCTCTTGAAGTCGATGCAGTAATATCTGAGGATGAACTTGAAGAGGAGTGGAGGGCTTTACTGAAGGATATCGAGACCAACGGACTTGAGAGCAGTGATATGAAGCAAATACCTGAAGAGGCCCAGGTATCCCCCAGCGCCCCTTCCGATGACAAGGTCATCGAACCGATCAAGGTAGCACTTCCATCCCAGTAGAGCGTTGCTTTTTTGTACTTGCCCTGGATGACCRCTAAGATTGGCGGCGGAGCTACTTCTGCCCTTGGATCTGTTGGATCCCCTTTAATCTATTCGGGATATTTCTACGTCGCGGGTCACAATTAACTGTTGCGTGCTGTGTGGCATTCATAACTCCGCCACCCTGTTCTGCATTCTTTAAATGTTGGGGTTTTAAATTAGCACAATCCCTCATAGTCAAGTTTAAACGGAGGTTGTACAACTAGTCCCGACGCAGAATGAACACAAGTGCCACAATTGCAAAGGACCAATATGACGGAATACACACTCTTTTGACGATGGTTGTTTATACATTGTCCAGGAGAGGAAGGAGAAGCCACTGACCAAATAGATGACGGTGTACGCGATGAGTATCTTTTCCCGTTGCTACGGAAAATGGCCCCAATACGCCTGAGGCATCCGAAGGGCGTATTGACTCTCCAGATCGCACTCGATGATGATAACTTTACTGTCGGAGATTTACAACAACAAATCTTTTCTGCTAGCGATATCCTACCCTCCCGCCAAATCGGTGTGTCCCTTACATTGTTTCCAGTGCCAATCCTATTTGCCTGCTAAAGGGTATTTGTACGAGGCAGTCAAAACCGGATACCCTCCACGGCCTTTGACACTTGTYCCAGARCTTCCCTTTTCAAGCTTAGGCATCAAGAGTGGTGATCAGATCATCGTGAGCGAGGCCCCAAGTCCTCCTGAGGGTGCTTCGGTGCGGACTGGACCGTCGAGCGCGGCCGCTCCAGTGTCTTCTCATGTTGCGGTTGCTTCCCGCTCTCCAGCGGCTGCACCCTCGCCATCGACGATACCGACAAATTCCGGCGGATCAGACTTCGTAGAGACTGATGATGGAAGCGTGTTAGTCCACAGAGTATGTCGATTCCGATTTTTTTTTTTAACAGTCCCCACCACCAAACTGGTCCTTTTCTAGATAGTTCCCGACGACAATTCTTGTCTCTTCTCAGCAGCTGCGCTCATATTCGAACAGAGTATAAGTAAAGCACAGGAGCTACGAAAGAGTGAGATTTCCTACTGGTTTCTCTTAGGCCTTGCGATATAATATTCTCTGGTAGCCGTCGCAGAAGGTATCCGAAAGGATCCTGAAACATACAACGAAGCCATTTTAGGGTCAGTTTTTGAGGTAGAATTCATAAAGGCTTGTCCTAACCGCTCGGGAAGAATGCCACCGGCGCAATATATTCAGATAATCCTGAAACCAACGACATGGGGGGGTGCCATCGAGCTTGGGATCCTGGCAAATCATTACCGCACTGAAATTGCCAGCATAGACGTCGAAACCGGCCGTATCGACCATTTCTCGCCAGGAGAGGGTGGTGGTAGCAGCATGCGCTGCATCCTCGTGTATTCCGGTATACATTATGATGCGGCGTCACTCGCACCCATGGCAGATGCTCCTGATGAATGGCATCAAACGCTATTCCCCGCGGTGAGTACTGTCAGAAGCGGTGAGCCTGTCGTTGATTAAGAATATCCATAGACATCCTCGGAGACTGATCCTATTCTTCTGGCCGCAAGAAAGTTGGCGGAGATTCTACGAGCCAAAAAAGCATATACCAACACAAGCACTTTTGATCTGAAATGCGAGGTAACTTCTCCCTTCCTTTGAAATAAAAAAATCCACTTACCCGGATTACTAGCAATGTGGTATGGGGTTGAAGGGGGAGAGAGGAGCCCGTGCGCATGCAGAACAGACAGGACATGTGCGTTTCGGCGAGTATTGAATGGTAGGTATTGTTCATTGGCAAGAACAAAGCCAATCACAGATCATGTACATATTGGGGAAGCATAAGTACTACCAATGACATCCCATGTAAAGGTGGACCATCAGGGTTGTTTTGTTAGCAGTATGGCTGAGGCGGGCAGGTTATGCTCTCCCCGTGCCATTACTGAAAAAGAAAAAGAAAAATAGACATGGGGGCACCGCGGATCGAACGCGGGACCTTTAGAATACATGCTTACTTCAGTCTACTGCTCTCCCAACTGAGCTATGCCCCCAGATGTGTAGGTGGAGGAAAACACAGTGCCAACATAAACATGTAATATTCCTAGATATTAGAGACCGAGTCCTTCAATTTCCATAACTACAGGACAATGATCTGAGGCACCATATATCTCGCTTCTGATTTCACACTGAAGCGAAGATTCAGAGATCAGGCGATAAAGACTATTGGACCATAACGCACCATCTTGACCTGGTCCATGATTCGCTCACTCAGGACAACTATGTTCAGTTTTAAGTTTAATCAAATCTACATCAGAGGTGTTGAACTTACACATATCCAACCTCCAGCCAATCCCTTTTAATCGGCAGTTGAAACGATATGAGAAATAGGTAAAATGTCTGTCGCTAGGATGTAATTTCCGCCAGACATCTACAAATTTGCCTGCGTCGAGGCCTTTTGGAGGCTCGAGAATGTTTTTGAAGGATGTCGTTTCTGCTTCCGTATAGCCTGGGGTTTTATTCCAATTCTTTTTAGCGTTGGCAAGGTCTGTGGTCCCAGCGATTAACTAAGAGTTGAGCCAAAGAACAGAACAGCTGACTGACCCATCTCCGTTGGGGCTACATTGAGGTCTCCTGTCCATATCACTGGTTTCTTTTTATCTAGGTCACGGATATAGGCTTCGAAATGTTTATTCCATTCCTTCTTTGCATCTAGGGTCTAGGTGGCGTCAGCTATAGCCTAGGTAATGGTGCTGATATTATGAACCTTCAAGTCGACTCCAGCGTTCACGACGTAGGTTCCTATGAGGAAGTGACTATCAAACTCGAGGGTGATGATTCGGCCCTTCACGAGCTTGGGATCGGGGTGGCCAGGTAATGTCTTTGTCACGGATGACGGTTTATATTTTGACAGAATCGCAGTCCCAGCTATCACTCATCAATAACACGTGCTCTCGTTCCCGGCTTGGACGTACCATAAGATTTAGTTTCAGAAATACTCCAGTAAGAGTAAGGGTACCGTTCCTTCAAGACAGGGTCGATGGGTGCATCGTTGACCTAAACCATCGAATTAGGAAGAGAGCAGACGGGAAATCTTAGTATATATACCTTTGTCTCGGTCAAGATTAAAATATCGGAATCCTCCGCCTCTATGTAGTGTCTAAACCCCTATGTCGGAAAATAGTGATGGACATCAGTTGTTTGACTGAACCTGCGCCAGATCATGTCACCTTTTTCTGGCTGGCAGCAAAACTACATATATTCCAGGTGGCGATACGGAGCGTGTTCTGTATCCGCGGCGGAAAAGTAATGTTTTCAGGCAGCACCTTATTGGTTGGTTGAGGGTTGTCCGAGCCTGGCTGGGAAGGGCTGTTTTTCAGTTTCTTGGAGGAGCCCTGAGAGCCTCCAGCGTCGATCTCTGACGCTTGACGCTTCAAAGAGCCTTCTTTCTTTGGCGGCATGGCGCTGCAGTTGTTTCTGTGGAAAGGGAATAGGAGCGACGAGGGTGTACGCGAGCGGAGAGCAGGGAGGACGCGTCGAGGGTTGCGGTTCAATATATGGAACATCACGTGAGCAACGCGATCAAGAAATTCGAAATGGTTCCGATCACACAAGTTGAACCGACCATACTTACTTACACTAGCCTCTGCTAAAGAGCCGTCCCTCCTTTGAAGATTCTATCTGTCTGTAAGCCATGACCTATCCCTTCCAAGCCGCTTCTCACGTACAACTTGTTTAAAGCTACTTGTTGTTTTTGCTTTTGAACGAACCACCGGACCCGGGAGCTGTGAATGCTTACCCATCGAGGATTTTCAGCTTGGATCGCAGTCGACGGGAACCCATTGCCAGAGTATTTGGTTGCAGTTGACGACTCAACAAACCGAGTATCATGTTGGGTACCCAGTGAGGAGGGGAAGGTATAGTGCGCTTATGTTACGTATTGAAATTCTCACTTAAGTGGCATAGGCGTTCTCTGTGTATTGGAAGGATCATGGAGGAAAGGTCGAAACCTGCGCGTATATTATGCTAGACGGCTACCTAGCCCCCGGCAGATTTTTGTACGGTGAAGGTGTGGCTTGGCGAGGAGGGGTTAGAACAGGCCCAGCACTCGAGAGACCTTTTGTTTTCCAGAAAGTCAATGAGACGGGTAGGTTGCCCAATATAACCTTTCTACTTCTGTATATTCATCTTTGCTATAGCTGCCGACTTGGAGGATGTTGCTCCGAACGGAAAGGACATAGGCACAATCGTCCTCCGAATCAAAAGAGTCAAGTTCGCCGCTGTTCTACCCCCTAATGCTATCCAACAGCTACCTCCAGTCAGCAGAGGTAAGAATGGAATGCGCATTGGGTAAGTTTCTCCTCAGTAATCTCTTAGCCAATGCCTCATGTCTGCAGCTTCGGAATGGAACAGTCCGCCTTTCAACAATATCCATCCACCTGGAGGGTTGAGCCTTATGACAATCCTGGACAAAGGAAACCAAGCACTTATGTCTCCTTCGTCTTCCGCTACAGAAGTCCTGGTGAGCACTCCTGGTGAGCGTCGGAGAGACCTACTGAGGTTCCTCAGAGTTCCTTAAAGCCCAAGGGATTGCTGAGGAGAKCGATACTCCTGCGGTGGCAATGGCGAAACCACCACCACGGCGAGTTGCTAGCATGCCAACTGGCGTGCCACCTGTCACGATTACCCCGAGTCCAAGTCCCCCATCGAATGCCAGGAAGCCCTCGATCGACCTCGCTTATCACCGCATAGTGAGCTCGACTCCTTGTTGACAATGGGGGAGGCACTAATGAAATGCAATAGGGATCTCAGCGCCTGAAACGACCGACCACGGAATTTAGAAGAACCGTCAGTTTGAAGGCTTCCGCCGAAATAGAGGAAGAAAGGCCAGTCAATTACCCAGGAGAAGGACTGATAATTTTCCCGTTCCAGAGGCCGAGCGCAAACCAATCAACAGATAACGATTCAATCCCTGCAACCCCTGTGACGACTTCCACGGAACCCGCAACTTAATGAAATGAAATGACTGCTTTGAAAATGCTTTGTCGATATCTTGTTTTTTCTTCTCGTTGTCCGAAATGCTTTCCCCTGTGATGTACATATATGCCTTCCCATTGCTTTCGTCGAGTTTTCCATTGCTCAAATTATCGAAATATGCGACATGCTCTCATACCAAAGAATTGATGTAGTTCTCGATATCTGGTAGTTACTCATAGTCAGAAAATTGAAGAATGTGATTATCGTGTCTAACTTACTTGCATACCCATTCGAAGCAATGTTAGCAGAGTCGTTAACATTCGGGTTAGTGCCATGAGCGGTCTCATAAGCATCAGGGATTCCATCACCGTCAGAGTCTTTGGGTGGCTTTAGATAGACTTTCGTCAGCCCCATGCGTCAAGCTAAAGGGGAATGAAAATACCGTTCCGCCAGTGATTGTCCCAGGCCCGTTAATGGGTGGCAGTGTCTGGTCCGAGATTAAAGCACCAACTTTTCCGAGAGATGCCAGCTCCGTGTTGATAAGATAATTGTCGATGCTATCCCTTGATTTACTTGCCCCAGCCGATGCTCTAACCTTGGCAAGGGCATCTTGTGGCGATAGAAGGGTATTTACGCTAGGATAAGGGAATCTGGTGGCTTGGAAGTCGATAGGTGAATAGTTGGCCGTGGTGGGGGACAGAATAAAGCCGTTGAGGGTACCATCCTAAGAAAATTTGTCAATAGAGCTTCCATAAAGTAGGCAAGAGACCGCCACTGGCTTTGTCGGGGTCGTAGTAGTTGTTGGATACAAAGGCATGGAAATTGGCATTTCCACGCGTGACTGTCAACGAGCTTAAGCCCACTGGAGAAGCTGAGAAAGCGAAACTGCTCACAGGCAGTGATTGTGGTTGAAGGGCCGCTGATATAGACGTTGTTCATGATATTGGCAAAAGACTCGCCGGCTGAGTCGCCAGCAATGTACCCTCCTCCTCCTCCCCAGTTATAGACCTGTCCCTCATGAGCGAGGAAATAGTGTCGGTGGAATAAAACAAACGTACGACGTTGTTAACAAAGTCATTGACCCCTTTGACTTTGGGGTTTCGGGTCTGGTTGTCGATATACAACGTGCGGAGGATGCTGACACCTCCATCGGTTTGCATAAGCCCCCCGCAAGAATGGGTCTCCAGGCCTTGTGCAATGATGGAATCGGAAATAGTTACGTTCGTGACATCTCCATTGATTGAGAAGGTTTCATCTCTACCCCAAGATACGCTGACATGGTCGAAGATCATGTTTTCGCCGTTGGCAATAGTGATCGTATCCTTCCCAGAGTCGCCTGCCAGAGACATTAGGACATTTTCAGGCCTTGTAGTAAAAGCCCATGTACCAGATTTTCCCATCCTGTAGCGGATATAGCGAGTAATTGTGTTACTTGCGCTTGAATAGGAAACCCCATTGCCATATACTGTAATGCCCTGGCCAGGCGCGGTTTGACCAGCAATTGTAACGTGGCTGCTGACAACAATACGACTGGTTATCTTGATCAGACCCCCAACCGCAAAAACAACGATCTACGCGGGGGAGCATAAGCCCAAGAACGATAGTCTTTGGTGCATGGCATGTCGTACTCTGTTTGATTGTGAAACGGCATCACGGAAACTACCCGCGCCAGAGTCGTTGAGGTTAGTGACGACATAAACTGAGCCCCCTCTTCCACCCGTCGATTGAGCTCCGAAACCTGCGTGATCAAGTTGGGGCATGTTGAGTAAGTGTGGAGGACCTAGATACCTTCTGCGCCAGGGAAGGCGAGAAGTGCCGAGCACGATGTTGCAAGGCTTAGAAGTGAGACAAGGTATGCGGCTAACTTCATGATTTTCTCAAAGTAGAACCCTCAATCCTTGGCCATCCGCGCTTTATATATGTTTCTGGCTATGGATGAAATTTCACGTTGGCATCTTATCACCTGAGAGGGGATAGGGGAGAGATCTGTATGAATAGAACCCATGACGACAGGAGAGCCAGAGGTCCAATAAATTCATTTTGGGGGGTAAAGGTCCGAATTTCTGCCAGGTTCTTCTGAGTGCCCCGCAGTCTAGCGGTCCGGTAAACGGTCCTGAGCAGTTACATAAATATCAAGGCAGAGCAAGACCATCAATGGGTGGTTCGTCCTCCTCATAATCAGGCAAGGCATTGGTTAGGATATCTTCCATCCGAACGAAGCTGTATCTTAGGGCAATAGAAGGTATGAAGCAGGATGCTACAGCAGCTTAAGCGAGAATTATTGTCATTGATGTCTGACGGCGTTATAGGTCCTCGTGACAGTCCAATAGAAGTCTTTGCAACGACGGCGACGAGAGCGGTCCGCTGGCGGCTCCGTCACATGAGATAATAAATCGAAATTTCTTCGGGTTGTGAGAGTCAAAGGGAAAGGATTGGTGCGCATGTATTCGCGGGAATGTCTTTATAAACTGGAGGTCATTCTGTATTTGGTGAACAATGGGGCGGGCGCTGAGCGGGTTTGGATCAAGGAGCTTTGCCAAATAATATACACAAAGCTCAAAATCCGGCCTGGACCGGCCCAAGCACTGACTCTTGTTAGATGAGTGAAGCACCTATTACATTGTATGTGTGGCCTGGACAATGGGGCTTGCCCTCTCTTGATCCGGGTTGCCTTGCCACGGTGCTATACCTTCAGCTGACGATTCCTGGCAAATTTACGGTTTCGGAATGCAACAACCCCGACGTTTCACCATCTGGTAGGTGGGTATCTTCTTCAGTCACAAGGTTTTAGCTCTCATCACTCCAGTGTCGCGCAGGGCAGTTGCCTTTGCTAGTCCATGGCCAAATAACCATCACTTTGTTCTCCTCGATCGTTAAATATGTCAAGGGCTTGGACAGGTCAGGCCAAACGGACTTGGATTCTTCCCTGACTCCTGTAGAGCGATCACAAAAAGTTGCTTGGATCTCCCATGTCGAATCACACTTCGGGAATCTTGTTGTGAGTTTTGCGGGTGTATCAGTGCTGGGTCTGTAGCTAACCCTCCGTATTAAGTATCACACCTTCTATTCCAGTCCCGAGAATTGGGAGAAGGTTATTCATCCTGCCCTCGTAAACATGTACGGCTTGCCACAGCGATATTATGTCCCAGGGCGTATTCGGGCATCTTTCAAGCCTCGGTTGGAAAGTGCCGGTCTGTGGAGTCTACCACAACTCGAGCCTGAAAAGAAGATGTCTCTGAGGGCTGAGAAAAAGGGAGATGACACGAAACGGGAGGCCAAAGAAAAGTTCACCCGAGCCTTTGAGCGAGAAAAGGTGCGCTTTTCCAGAAAGCTTCGCTACAGAGATTTACAGACGATACTACAGATTCAAGAGAAGGCAAGAGACATTCTCGGTATCTATGCTCGGCTGCTTGAGGGCAAACAGTTTATCTACCAGGAACGGTAGGTTTATTGAAAGTTAGGATATTTATGATGTTGACCTGATTGGCAGACCAACCACCCTGGATCTCATGCTTGCAGCACACACGCTTCTCCTCGTTTCCCCACTGTTCCCTGATACTCTCATCAAAGAACTTGCAGTGGAGTGGTACACAACGCTCGCCGAACACGCAAAACGAATTCAAGATATAGCCTTAGGCGGTGATAGGCCAAAACTCCAGGTGCAAACAACGCGAGGCTCTATTTGGGATTTAATTCCTTCACGCGCTGCACTTGATGCAACCAGTAAAGATAGGGGCCTGGACAAGACGGCAGAGGATGTGGAATATGAAAAGCTCACGTGGGGATTCTTCGGTGTAGCGTTGGGCAGTGTAGTCGCTTATTTCGCGATAATGGGTTCCCCCATTAGAATCGTGGTTAGACACCTTGGAGAGGAGGAGGACGATGAAGATGAAGATGAAGAGGTTGTGGGTGAGGATGAGGATGAAGGTGGTGGGGGTGGGGGTGGTGCTGAAGAGGAGTGAGGGGGAGGTCGTGGCACGTGACCGACGGCAGCAAGTTAGCTGGAGTCGTAGTCGTTATCACTTTTACACTTACCCAATGGAAGACGACCTCATTGTTGTTGATGATATCGATGTCGAGACTCAGCCATCTGCCTCTGCCCCGTTGAACGGGGCTTCATCCTCGTCCAAGCCCCCTCAGATATCTCAAAGAGCTTTACCGGAGCGAGCTTCTGCGGCCCGTCTGCGCAGTGGGAGTACCATGCATAGCCCAGCAGTTGACAATTCGGAACGGGCAACACGGTCCACAGCAATGAGGCCAAAAGCTCAGCCCAAGCTCAAGCTCAAGTTGAGCGAGAAAGCCGCTGCACAGGCACCCGGAATGTCATTTTTGGGTCCATATGACCGAGAGCTGGATTCGGACGAGGAAGACTTGGGATTTGAGGAGCAGTTTATTCTCAGACTGCCGCCCGGGGAGGATCTTGACAAGCTCAGAAAAATGGTTCAAGCAAGAGAAGTAGCGAATGATGTATGGTTCAAGTTCAAAGGTGAGTCCAACCTCTGGTTGTTTCTCTGTTCACCCCTCTGACTCGGGATAAGATTCTCGTAGAGCTGTGTTTCACATAGGAAATAGCACATATTCTGCAAAGCTCGTGGACCTCCCCTGTATCATCGAGTCTCAGAAGACGCTAGACAACAAGCAGATGTTCAAAGTTGCCGATATATGTCAGGTTATGTGCTCTCGCTACTTGTTCTTTCATGTGTGCTCATAGCCTCAGTAGATGCTAGTGGCTGAGAATAAGATTGAAAACGACGAACACGTAGGAGCCCAAAAGTCAAACTTCAACATTGACGAATTCATTTGGCCACATGGGATCACCCCTCCGCTACATTATGCCCGAAAGCGCAGGTTCAGGAAGCGAGTAAATCGACGAGTGAGTTTTAGTGGATGTATCATTTTTCACATCACATCTTATGCCAAACCATTTCTCAGACCATCGAGAGTGTCGAGGAGCAAGTGGAACGACTTCTCGATGAGGATGCCCTGGCTCTTGAGGTCAAATATGGTTTGTGTAAACTTTGCGCTATAAAATCAAGTGACCCTTCCTCATACATAATGCAGAGGTTCTGGAGAATGTCAACCCCGACCTATCGGACTCGGAGTTCATCGAGCGTGAACCCTTAGACGCACCAACTCCCGCAATCTCCGACCTAGGCGACGCAGCTACTCCAAGAGAAGATTTAGGAGAAGGTGAAGAGGACGAAGATGAAGAAAACGAGGATGAAATGGAGGGTGATATCGACGAGGAGCTGGCTGCGGAGCTAGACCTTGCTCTTGGAGATGAAGACGACGGAGGTAATGAGGATGATGAGGATGATGAAAGCGAAGAAGAGGATTCGGAAGATGATGATGATGAGGATGCACAGGCCAGGAAGCTCCTAAATGAGGAGATTCGCGACCTCGAGATCGCGGTTGCGAAGAAGAATAATGAAATCACAAGCTCAGCGAATCCTCTCATCAGGGTGGGTGTTTCTCGGGCCATCTCGGTTCCGTTCTTGCTAAAGAGCATCTGTAGAAACGGTTTGAAGATGCGTTGAAGAAGTTGACGGCGGATCTGGAAATGAAACTTGGCCAGCGCGATGAACTGAAAGAAAAACAGCGAATCAAGAAAGAAGGGATTAGTATGAATGCAGCCGAGGATACTGATCCTGAAACAGCGGGCGATCAGGATGGGGRGGGCGGTGGCAGGGAAGATGATGATTTGTTTGGTTCAGATGAACCAGCTGCTATGGAAATAACATGAAGGGGTCATGATTTAGAACCATCCATTGACTATATTTTAGTGCACATGTATCACTGCGGCGATGATACACATATAATGCCCGCTTGAATGACCAGAGGTGTGTAAATAAGACATATAAAAGGAGCAAACCACACCGATAGCACTTCCCATTGCCATATTGCATCCCGTGTTTCTTTGTGAAGGAATTGCCACCCCAAAGCGAGGAGAATGTATAGAATAGCTTTGAACCAACGTTGTGATTTTGAGGGAGCAGGGGATGCAAGAGATAACGGGAGCCCTAGTGTAAAGGCCAGTAGGGCGGCGAGTGAAAAGTTGAGCACTATAATAGCGGATATAACGGTCGATGCGAGGCATAGATTAAAGGCTTTCAAGACCTGCCACCTGGGGGCGATACCTTGACCGTCTGGATAGGGGATTGCCAATGTTGCAAAGGAAGCCATTGAGAATGCCAGTGCCACAAGGGGTGCGTTAAGCTAGAAATAGCTATGAGTGATAGATCATCTTCACATCCAAGGGACTGACCAGCTGATTATCTGAGAACCACGAGCTTTTAACGGTGAAGAACAAAGCAATCGCGAGGAGATGCGTTGCAAGCATCGTGCCTAGAGCGTGCAGCACAGGACGAGATCGTCTGGACCATACAACGATTTTGGGGGACAAATCGCTTCCGTGTTGTTGAAGGTGATCGGACTTCCATCCAGCATCCACCCAACACCGTAGTCCTCCAAACATCATCGCAACACTAATCAAGATCGCGCTAGGTAGGTAGCTCCCGATCTTCATGAAGTGATCGGGTTTCGTAAGAATAAAAAAGAAGAATGATGCATGGAGGCGTTCAAGAAGATTGTTCATCGTGCGGAGACTTGATTCTATGATACTAGATACGATCGACTTGAGTCGATCGTTAGAGATAAATGGACGGGTTCTCACCGTCCAAGAGCATGGAAGCCATGAGGCCCTGTCGCTGGAACAGCGAATAGAGTAATAGCGTCTATGCGGAACCTAGATATAATGAGATTATGATCGCTGTAGGTATACTGAAACGTACTGATGATAAAGCCCATGTACACCGCTTGCCTTTCCCCTTGCTTGATATCCAACATGTCGGAGTATATTTCTGGCTCGAGAAGCAAACTCTTGGATTTCAGGGTTGTGGCGTAAGGGAGCAGGCAAGAAGGCCAGGTCAGTCGGTCGGGCAGAAGCATCTTGCCAGTCGACATGATCATATATTGTCACTGGCACTTGCCCTGTGTAACGGGAAATTCGTTGAACAGAATTCAACAAATCTTGATTCGGAAGCCTGCCATTAAGACCCTCTGGGAACACGTTTCAATAGCGTTATTGGTTCGCGTGTACAATGGAGTTTACCAAAGAAAAGTCCGAGGTGGGAGAAAGAATGTCCCGGGTAGTCGATATTGAGGGCCGTCCAGATTACACCAGACGCTGATTCCAGAGGCTCTGCGTCGAGATCTACGAAAAAATAAGATTCCGTTTTGGAACTTACGGTGTCGCAGACGTACTTGACTGAGAGGTGCCGTGATATGTACTTAGCCAGGCATGCATTCCATCAAGATAGCCGTCGCTGACGACGAAAATAATATCCTTTGCCCATAAAGAGTAGTCTGAGAACATGCGTTGTCAGAAGCTCGCTCTGGGGCGTGATCGAGCGCTCACTTTTCAAAAAACTAGCCAAAGCGAGAACAATTGATACGCCCCGAAGGTTCAGAGTACCGTCCCCCTCGCCCGTCCTACTCAGCCAGGACGCACTAATGACCATTGCTTCATTGTGGGGTCCCCGAGGTGAAGCCAAAATAGCGTAGGTATTCGTGCCATTTAGTCCCTGCAATAGATGTAGACACCAAATTGAATGTTGGGGGGTTGAGGCACCTACCCGGGCGTATGTATTCGAAGCAAATGAATATTTTTGCGTAGCTGAGGACAGTCCAAGTTTGGAAAATTCATCCGCGAAGAATTGAGCCCGTCTACGGGTTCGCTGAGCCTCCATGGTACGGGTCCAGGTACGAGATACTCACTGTTCACTGGTTGCATTAGAGTCTCTCAAGTGCTCCACCAACTCCAGATATTTGTCTGCAGCGTGAACATCTCCCCAGCTCCAATAGGTGTTCACCTATAGAAATTCTAAACATCAGGATCACTTGGTCCAAGAGATGAAGAACGGCACCTGGCTAGGTTGGAGTGCATTCTCGTCGATATAGGTCCCACGACCAAGTCTGGGTAGCGGCAACACCAGTAACCACAGATATCCGGCGGCCAGAAACACAACTCTACCTAAGAAGTGAGGTTTGAACGCGCTTGAAAACAAGTTACGCACATGAGTTGTGAAAGATAACGGGTGAGCAAAGACACCAGCGCCTGGCGCCTACGCAGCCGCTTCGCGGTAGCGTTACCACTCGACCTGAATATGAGCCTCAATCTGGATATTTGCCGTTGTAGGAACGAGGGATGCTCCGTGTTCATGGCAAAGAATAACTTCTAGAGCAGGGTGACAGGGTCGAAGTTGTCGTGACGTTGGTCCGGCCCTGATCTATTACATATTTTGTTTGACCATTCGTTCTGCCTTCACGCGCACAACCACCTACTGGCTCTCAACACAGACGCGCCGGACAATGCCTCCGCGGCATCGCAAGCGCAGCCCTGCTCTAGAAAAGGGCCTTGCCCCCGGCGAGTCCCTTAGGCGGTACCTAGTGCCTATCAAAAACACACAGTCTATCTTCTGGTCTTGGATTGGTTCCGAGGTATCGCAACCCGGGGATATTACTCAGGAGCATTGTCTTATCGCATGTGGGCTCTCGGAGAAGAATAACAATCCTTTTTGCGCAAACAAATTTGCGATATCACGTCCAGAACCACCTCAGACGCTAGAGGGACTGCAGGAGCACACAAAGAATGATACGGCAGAAGATGTCATCGTGATATCCGACGAAGAAAAGTGCTCTAGGAAACTCTGTAAGGACAATCCAAATTGTCTGAATTACCTCGGGCAAGACAAGTGGGAGTGTAGGGGTATGTACCCAGTTATACGTTCCAGTCAGATCAACTCATTGCGTTAACGTGTGGTAGAGGGCATGTTGCAAGATTTCTTGAACGCGGCAGCACTCGGCCATGATCCATCCCAGGACAGTCGGGACCCGGACCTACCTATCGGATTGAAGGTGCTTAGCTGAACACAGGTTTGTCCAGCTGCAACTGATCATTCCTACTAGAACCTAGGTGCTACGTGCTACGCCAACGCTTCTCTGCAGGTATGCTCACATAACTTCCGTTTCTTGCACATGGTATTCATATCAAGTTGAGGTTTGGTTTCGAAATCTGGCCTTTCGAAACGGGGTTTTCCACTGCCAACCGGCCTCGGGATCAGAAAAAGGATACAGGGTGTGATACTTCATCTTGACTTTGTCTGTGGGCTCACACCGCACTAGGACTCTCCCCTCTTCCAGCTGCAGGTGACTTTCACCGCACTGCAAGAGAGCTCGCGCAGTGTCTTCAACCCAACATTCCTTGTAGAAAGCTTGCAGCTACGGGCATCGGAACAACAAGACGCACAAGAGTAAATGTTACCGGAATGAATTGGACATCTGCTTACATCTTAGTCAGATTCTCCAAACTCTTCATATCTCATCTAGACGCTGAGTTTAGGAAGCAGTCTGCGCCAGAGTTACGGTCGTTAGTTTCTGATCAAGTTTGTTGCCACAATTTGGTTTTTGCTTCGAAGTCTGAACTACTTGAAGTTTCAAGGAACACAAGTGTATGGTACAATCTGCAAYACATGTCAATATCGCTCTGAGCAGTCAACAACTTTCCTGGAGATAGAGATCAGATTTGAGGTATGCCATTTATCATCAACTATCCATATCTGATGTCTAGCAGGGAAACTCAAACCTTGAGGATTGCATTACAAAATTGCTACAGGAGGAGAACCTGACAGGGGATAATCAGTAAGGGCGATTCTACTGGCGAATATGTAATTAACGAGAACCCTAGATATCGCTGCCCCCAGTGCGATAGCCTACAGGACGCGACCAGATACACAGAACTGAGACAATTGCCACCAGTCTTGCATTTCTCCCTACTCCGCTTCGTATATGATTCCTCTACTATGGAGAGGAGAAAATCAAAATATACGGTCTCGTTTCCCACAGCGCTTAATATGAATCAGTTTCTGAAATATGACACGCAAAGAGACGAAGGGGATGACATATACGAGCTACAGGGCATATTGCTACATAAGGGACAAAGTGCTTATCATGGTCATTATGAAGCCCAAGTCTACGATATAGAGTGAGTGTATCCATGGACACACAACTAATGCTCGCTTAATATGTCACCAGGAAGCAATCGTGGTTCCAATTTAATGATGAAATTGTGACGAAGGTAAAGACTTTGGGGGACAAGAAGGGATCCAATGGGGTAGAGGAATCTCTTAGGTGATTGATTCAAATGGCAGGCTCGCTCCTATAACTGATTTGGGTCGAAGCAAATTGAAGGCGCAGCCCGCGAAGAAGAGACGCAGGGTTAATAGCGAAGAGGAAGCCGAACCGAAGTAGGTGAAAAGTTCTGCATCTCTGATTCAACACTCAGTGTTAATTTGCAGCCAACTGAAGTCTCCAGTCTCGAAGTGAGTTCCTCATTTATGAGGTATATATAGTATTCAATGATGACATTATAATTAGAATCATTTCCTCCAGAGATGCATACATGCTTATCTACGTACGCAGAGGTCATCAAAACGCTCCGGACCAGAAGACTTTGAAACTTCCACAAGAAGCACTCGAGGTAGTTTATGCTCTAAACAAAACCCACGAAGAGGACTGCAGGACATACGCTCAACGGTGAGAATGGCAGCACCGAAAGTGATTAGTCTCATTTATGTGGTCAGCGAACAAGCTGTCAAAGCACGATTTCAGTCAATCCGTGGGCAAGTTATGGACATATGTAGGACCTGGAATGCAACGTCGGCTGCAGACGTAGGTTAAACTGGTGAGAGGGAGAAGGTATATCTAATTCATGATTTTCCAGGACGCTGTCATTCTAAGCCAACAACGGCTGCGGGCCTGGTTAAACGAGGACTGCATAAACCTGGCAAAGATCTCATCCGATATCGGCAAAAACAGGTCAGAAGTAGAGCCTCGGGAACCATTCGATGAAAAACCATTAGCCGGCCTCGATACTATCTTATGCATCCATAAAAAGCTGGATCCAAACAAAGCAAAAAATATGAAGCGCATTGCAAGGGTATTCTATCTCTCCCGCCCCCTAGGTACAACGCTAATAAATGTTACAGACAGCCTACCAGAAAATGGTCGAGCTCACACAGAGTAGCTATATCTCCTCGCCTTCACCGCAGGACGTATGCGAGGACTGTGTGCTCAAAGAGTTCAAAGGCATCGTTTCCTTCGTCGAGGCTTTTCTCGCCAACTCATTTTTATCTGATAGAAAGACTTTACAACGTCGAACATCCCAAAATGGTGAGGGAGTTTGACGAAATTTCCGAGGTGAAAGAGGGCGCGCTAGGATATTGGATATCTAAGAAATGGCTCAGAGGTTTGTAATTTACCTCTATTATTGAGATTGACAGTTTGACTGATCCTCGCAGATTGGAGGCTATTGAAACCGAAGATGCACAAATTATCGGAGGAYGACCCAAGCCCAGACTCACTCGAATATAGAGAACATGTCCAATGTGAGCACRACTCACTTTCGCTCAATAGTCTCGGCCGACGGAAAATATCTGAGGAGGTACAGCCTAATCCCTACCCTATTGTCAAATACTGGGCGCTAAGAATCACAGGCGGTTCAACTTTTGAAAAGGTTATTCCCCTCATGGGTCCCAATACGTAGCGACTCGGAACCGTGTGCTGTGTGTGACGTTTTGGTTCATATATCGAAGGGTGATAAGAGGGAATCTAGACAACGTRCGGAAGAGGAAAAGGTATAATCACGTTGTTGTCCGATGATCATAGAATATTGACGATATTTGTCATAGGCTTTGCTTAAGCACATGTACGAAGGCACGATATTTACCGGTGGCGCAGACGCCTATGCGATCATACCCATCAGTTTCTATAGGGGCTGGCTCTCCTGGCTGAATAACCCGGCGGAACATGTGCGAGCCAATCAAATTGATAACTCCCCCTTCTTGTGTGAACACGAGTTGCTGATATTTGATCCCAACTGTCCCTCGGACATCGAAATGACAGCCACCATAATTCGTCGAAGCGATTGGGAAATATTGGAAACTCTGTAAGCGGGGTTTAACCCCTATCATATCTCATTCGGTTCATGGTGCTCACATTTTCCTTCCTTTTTTTTCGGTTTTCTCAGGTATGACAGTGGTCCGCTGATCAGTCTCAGGAGTACACAGGATGATGATGGTGGCAGAACGTACACTTCCGATATTCCTACCTGCGACGCATGCCGTCTAAAAAGGTGCCTTCTCGTGCTTTGTGCTATTTATATCCACAAAACCCTGAAGCGAGCGACGATCTGTGCCCAGGAAAACAGAATGGGTAAGCACGGACATAACAATCCAACTCCTTCGTGACAAGAAGTCGGACACATCGACAAACCGTCAACCTATTGCCACATATACGAACAGAAATAATACACGTCAGTCGAAGCGGCTTCGTGAAGCGCGCGAGAATGAGAATGAGAAACGGAGATTCGCGGTGACGAAGATGACAACGGTCAAAGACGTCAAGATGAAAGTATGTGTATAAATGGTTTTTTTTGGGAATGTCAAGCTCAAGAAGGCTCAAACTCAATGTGACGCTAGATCCAGGAAGGGTTCAAGATACCCACCATCTGCCAACGACTCTTCTTTCGAGGGCAAGAACTTGATGATAATGAGACAACAGTGGGTTCTCTTGAAATATTTGCCGATGAAGTCTTGGAGCTGCGAGAACAAGCCGAGGTTCATGAGATCGATATCGACACTGATGAGGAGCGACCCAACAAAAGGCAGCGCAGAGAGGCAGAACGAGGATTTGGGGGGACGCTCCTATCCAGTATAGTTGCCGAATGCGAGCGAGGAACCACTTCGCGCGATGAAGAACCTCGTATGTTCTCCCCAACGTTGACTGAGAAGGCCTGTCCCGCTTGCACGCTAGTGAACGCATATGATGCTGTTGCATGTACAGTATGTGATACACTATTTGTATGATATTAAGACTACAAAATCCCCTGAAAAAAAAAAAGAACCCGTGGAAACAAAAAAAAAAAAAAAAAAAGGGGGAAAGTGGTTTTTAAAGTCCTTTGGGGATTGCCATAGAATGCCTTGCGTTGAAACGGGGATAATTAGGAATACTCGGGAAGTGGCGAGAGATTAATAGGGTAGCTGTTGATCAAGGTTGGGTTCGTCCTTGTAGGTAAAGTTCCCGTGGATAGAGAACGAATCTGTTGCGGAACCACTTGAATTTGTGCTGCCGATACAGCGTCGGATTCCGATTTGATGATACCAGCTGCGGTCACAACGATATCGACTTCAGTAGAGCCTGTTCCATTTCTCTTGACAGCCCTGGCGATCGCGTCCTGAGTCACTTCAGTTAACTCCCCGACGGTAACGCCCTGTATGGCGGCTTCGCTTTGGGGAGGGGGTATGCCACCACCCCGATCTGCGTACACTTTATGCGCCGCCTGTACCACAACGTTTTGCGCTGCGGCTGCTAATATATTTGTTTCGTTGCGGCCATGGCCGGACAACGCCCTGTCATATGCATCAACCGTTTGGTCCAATACATGTTTTTGTTTGACGAGATCTTGTAAATCGTGTTGGGGTGGAGAAGTGGACACAAATTGTGACTCTGCTTCCTCCGTAACACGTTGCGCCGCTGTTTGCAATACACGTATGACCCGTGTATCAGCAGATTCGAGAGGGGCAGGCATACCACGTGGTTTGGTTCTGTAAGTTCCCAAGGGACAAGAACAAACCTAGTGAGTAACTTTGGGCTCACCCAAAGTATAACAGGAATGACGTACCGCTGTGGAGCTTGGAAGAGCGCAGAGTCGCTTGTGCTTCGTTTTGGTGGCTCGCCCGCCAGAGAAGGTCGCCGAGAGCGGGAAAACGAGGTGGTGTCGATGGATGAGACAGGTGCAATGGTGAGGTTAAAGGTGTGCGAGAGATGGCCCTCTTGCCCATCAATCACAAACTGCGAGAAGTTGATTAGGGGCTTTTTCTACCGGATTACTGGTGAAGAACCCACCTTCGCTTCCACCATGATGGCACAATTCTCGGCGTCAGGCGGAGGTATTCCAGAAAGAACGTCGTCCTTCCAAGATAGCCAGGAAGGGAGATTAGGGGAGCTATAAGTGACAGGCACATTCTGCCAGGAAGCTTGAGGGTCCCAGATGCGCGGTGTCCACGACCATCGCAAACCGCAGTAAGCCACACTGGGGGGTGTTCCTGCCAGTTTTCGGTAAAAGGGCCTAAATTCCCATCTTCCATCTCCCGCCTTTTTTGCTTCAATATTCCAAATATGATTCCCCTTTGATTTGGCCTTTTTCCCATCTTCGTTAAATCGCAAGATGTGGGGTTGACGCCAGAGGTAATTCCGAATCTAGTAATCCGGCTTAGTAAAAGAGGAACAGAGACAGTGCTACAGTAGCAAGTTCACCTTCTTCATCGGAATCTTTTCTTCAGGATATCCTTGCCTTGCAAGCTATCAAAAAATCGATGTTTACCAATTGATTCATCTTCAAAAGGAGGCAAGTCGGTCCCTTGACCGCGAAATTCACTCACCTCTTCCAAAAAAGCCAAGGTGAAAGCCTGAATGCGGAACTTGAAAGGCCGAAAATCCGGGGATTCATCTAGACGCTGCATTTTCTTTGCCATGAGTGTTTGATGAATYGGTTCYCCTTTTGAGTCGCTGGCGTCAACTTGCAACAAATGGAAAAGAAGAAACGCTGAGCTTGGAATTTTATAGTGCATATACGGGACACCTACGATTGGAGCAGATCTTATTGAGGTATTCGAAAAAGATCCTATCCACCTCTGCTCGATACTCGGCCGGGACATCAGAGGATGAAGGCGAGGATGCATTGGCGCCACTGTCATCGCTTGATGACTGTATTACCTTTAAAGCTCAGTTCTGGTACGACAGGGAAAGTCCAGAAACTAACCTTTTTGGTTGTCGAGTTTTTCGGGTGACTTTCGCTCCCGTCCGAATCGTTCTCCTCATTGTCTTCAGGGTCTGTCGGACTGCTACGCGTGGTATTGGGGGCCGTATTGGGGACTGTACTTGAAACATCGGAAGTTGTCGATGGCGACGCAGAAGGGGCAGAGTTTTCGGATGGTCCAAAGTACCAATTGGACTGTGAATGAGACCGAGAAGTTTGAGGTGTAGGCGATATATTTTGAGTCTGCTGTGGTAGGCCGGCCCATGGCGATGGTGTCTCTTTAGGTGCATAGTTGAACACAAATGAATTACTATAAGGAACGCCAGTGATGGAACCCGAACGCGACATCCGACCAATAGGTGGACTTAGAGCAGATCCTGCAGATGCCACAGTGATGGGCTGGGGGAGGGCCGGAAATGCTTCCGAAGGACGACCCACGGAAGCCGTTACAGAGACCGTTTGCAAAGGCGATGTGATAGCACCCGCGGATAGAGAATGGTGGTGACGTGTGGCCGGAACGATGGCTTCATTCCATTGAGGGGTAACAGAGCCCATGGAGACATTGACAAAGGGAGAGGCAGTTGGGGGAAACTCTACAGCAGGGGACGGCGGAAGAAAAGCTGGGAACGTCGGTGTGACATTAGATTGGGGAGGGCTGAACGAAGGGCGGGAGAACAACGACTTGGGGGGGGTAGGGGCACGTGAAGGTGGCTGCGAATGCGAATGCGAATGCGGAAGAGGCGCGATAGGTCGGGTGACACTTGCCAGCGGCAATGCAGATAGAGGCGTAGGATATACCGGAGACTGTTCTGCAGGGGCGGGCATAGAAGGATCGATTTGAGGCAGTGATAGGGGGACATCCTCTTGGGGTTCCCTTTTGAGGGCTTTCACGGTGCGTCCTTCGTCCAACTCGACGGCACAACGTTTTCGCGATTGATCTGATTTCGACACGGTCAGTAGTCCCAGCATGTCAGACACTCTCGAGATAGTAGCTTTAAGGTGGTCAACTTTCGATGTCGCAGAAGCATCATCATGCATTGATAGAGCATCCCCTGCCGATTCCGCTGTTTGGGCAATGCTAGAAAAGACAAAAAAAAAACAAAAACAAAAACAAAAACAAAGAAAAAAAGGGGTGGTCATGGATGAGACGAGGATCGCGCGAGAAGTAGGTCACCTACTGCCTTAATAGTGGAACCAAAACATGGTGAGGCTCTGTGGCGGCCAGAGCATCACCCTCTTCTGGTGCAACAGGGTCGGTGTGGGTGAAGGCGATGGGCATGGGCTGTGAGGCCTGGGGGGGTACTTGAGTAAAATGAATGGAATTAGCTGGTGGAGAGACAGAAGTGCTTGCGCGACTACGGCCCAAGGAGACGCCTGTCGGGTCGAGCGCAGATTCAAGTGATGATGTCACGCCTGCAGCGTACGAAGAAGCCGAGCCATGCACACCGGGCGAAGGAACCTGGGATTGAGGCGGGGAAGCCGACAAGGCGTGGTTTGGCGTAGAAAGCTCAAGGCCCATCGAGGGCTCGATGGGAGTGACCATTGCAAACGGGTCGGTATGGGGTCCAAAATCGCCGACAAAGGCGGTCGGTGTATGAATTGCCGGGGCAGTGGCATCGATGGTGTCCATGAATGCGGAGGGTGAGGATTCGGGTATGGGAATGTGCATGGGGGCCAAGACGCCGTTGGCGGGATCAGACTTGTCGATGTATATTTGGGAGCTCTGGAGGAGTTGGCACTGGAGGGTGGGCTCGGAATGGGGTGGCGGGATGGAAGACAGGAAGGCGGGATCGACGGCCTGGGAGATGGGGGTTGTGTCCATGGCTGCGGCGCCATCCTGGACGGCCTGCTCGAACTGAGCAGGGCTGAGAACGGACATTTGAGAGAGAGGGAGGAGGAGGGGGAGGTGGGGGGGGAGGGTGGGTGTTGTTAAATAGATGCAAGGGTGCCGGAAGATCTCGGAGGATCGATCAGCTCCCGATGGCTGGTGTCCTGCGAGAGAGAGCTCAGGAGAGGATGGCGGAGGCGAAGGGCCTGCGAGGCTGCAAGCAAGATCCAAGCTCCGTCGCAGGGCGATATTTCCTTTCAGATGTCACACTGCCGTCACATGCTTCCTGCTGGTCACGCGCTGCGTCACCGCGGTCACAGGGCAGATACCTTTGCGGTGCTGCCTCAACTCAGTCCAGCCCGTCCTCCCACGGCTTCTTCCCGTCCCTGCGACAATGCAGTTCCCTATCCAGCTAGTCGGAATACACGTTGCCATGCTGTACCCCCTCTGTAGCTCTCTACGCGCCTCCCTGTGTTCCTGTTCGCATGCATCCCCGCACACACACCCTCCCCCCCCATGCCTCACGTTGCGGCTCGGGAACTACAATATATTCCGGGCTGCACACGCTGCGCCCCATCACACTCAGGTCATCGGACGCTGTAACCACTCCAGTACTATCTCAAACTCCTGCTTTGACAGCGGCGCCCTTGCCTTGAAAACCTAATCATCATCAACTTACCAATGGGTTAATCACCCAATCTCTGCCTTCTCTTTTTCCTCACGCATACCAACTTATGTACAGCTAGAACCTGACGTGAAACCAAATCAAGAAGGCGTGATCAATACCTCCTCCTTCCTGGGCTTCTCGAGCGCTCTCTGTCCCTCCGCCTATCACTGTTAATGTATTCAGATAACGGATCAGCATTCCAAAACGAGGTCAACATGTTGCTCAATTGACCACTCACTCATATCGCGAAGAAGAGTGCCGGTCGTGTCCTCGATCACGATCGCTTCGGTCGCGGTACTCGTCGCCACGAGAGGATCGATAGTCGCGAGCCGACCCTGGAGGCATTCCACCGCCAGCACCTCCCAAGCCCGACGGGGGGCCTGACTGCTTTTTCTTTTCACGCTCTTCCCTGAACGTTTTTAGCATATTGCGGAGCTCGTGATACCCAAGGTGCATCTGGAATATTCAAAAAATCCCGTCATCCTCCCATCCTCCATGCCGGCATAGCAACTGTGAACGAACCTTGCCACCAAAGTGATCGGCGAGTCGACGATCCGAATCCAATACGGACAGATACGCACCGCAGACATCACACACACGCAGTTTCTGGTGTCCCGAGGCTCCCGAGGTGTCTGTTAATTGTTGCAGTTCTCGCTATAGATTTTTCATGAGTTGGATACCTTAGCACTCTCGGCTCTCATTAGAGACGTAAGGGYTAAGCTTACCTCCTTGTCCGCCTTTTCACTCTTCAGCGCCTCAATGGCTGCCATCTCACGCATCGATTCCTCGACTTTGCCTTGTTCGCCTGTTTCAAAGCATAAGCTTCCAACAGCACTTACATAACTATAACAACTACTCACCGAGTGCTTCAATTTTCTCCGTGCCTCCCTGGATCGCGAGTTCAATTTCTGCAATTTCACGCATCTACRGCGAGGCGTCATGTATCAGAACTACGTACACTCGATCAGGAAGAATGTGGAACGTTTACGCACCAAATTTGTTGTCTTAGCGTTCTCTTCCGGCGTCTTTTCCAGACGGCGGTGTGCAGCTCTAATGCGTCGATCGCACTCGTCCACGAACGCAAAGATGTTCTGCTCATATTCAAGTTGAAACTTTTGGAAGACGGCCCCATTTGGATCGGCCTCTCTACTGGCGAGGAACTCGGTCTTTAGGCGTTCTGTGTGTGATTTAGGACAAGCACCAAGATCCATTTTCTAGTTTTGGCAGTCAGAAGAAAACCGAGATCAATTGTCAGCATCGTCGTGTTAACTGTGTAGTGTCAACCCCCCTCCCGAATTGCTGCTGGGAGCCATCAATTGCCTGAGCTTCTGACCTCCCTGATCTCTGGCACAGAAGGCCAGATACCAGATATCAGAGCAGCCATCCCACAAGAAGTAAAAGGGGCAGGCAAGAGAAACGAGAATAGTGTGAAATAGACGCACCGTGTTGGTGAAAAGAGTATGGGGGCAGGTACCGCAAAGGAAATTCCTGCAAACTTTCTCGTCTGACCAATGCAGATTAGCATTCGCAACTCCCATAGCTTCTGGGCCCATCATTTGCTGTTTCACCAATAGGATTCAGAAAGACCAAAGAACATGAACGCGTTTTCGTCAGTTTTGGGGTTGCCTCYCGAGCGTCCCACAGAAACTCAGTAAACACGTACCTCTAGAAGCTTCCTCTGCATTTCCGCTAGTCGCCCCATTTTGACTAAATAGAATACGAGTCACGAACTGGATACCAAAGAGAGTTTGCTGGTGGAACTGTAGACCCTGGACCAAAGTGAGAGTGGAAGAAGTGTTTGTGTTTGTTTGATACGGATGTATGTTGCTTACTTAATTCAGCAAAACAACACAAACAGGGTTCCAATAATACTTGGACTAGAACATTCACAATTACGACCCAAGGTTTAAACGACTAATTAGGTGTATCCTACGATATATAGAGAAAAAGGTAAGGGGCAACGATGCCCGCAGCATCAACCTCCATTCGGGAAAATAAATTCAAAGCCTGACAGTGACACATGGTCGAACGAATGTCGGAATAACAATGACACTGCAAGTCCACGATGCAACCGAGAAGGATCGAAGAGGATTCAGATCGGGCCCAATCCTCTACCGCGCCCTCTGCTGCGTCCCCGCCATAAACCCCTACCGCGTCCCTTATCATGACCTCGATGATAGCGGCGATCTTGCGACACTCCCTCGCCTTGAACCTTTTTCTTCTGACCCAAGCCTCGCTCTCCCCCACCTCCTCCACCGTGTGGATCGACCCGAGCTTGGACCCAGTCATCGGGACATTCAGCGACCTCTAAATCATCCGCTGGAGCCGAAAGAGGYTTAGCGCCTCCATAGCCCATAAGCAGTTTCAGAATATCCGTGGCCTTGCCATCACGCGGCCCTTCCTGYGCATCGATAGCCTGGCCCGCCCATGACCACCCAGAACTCATGTCTTCGGCGGTGAAAAGTTTGTTCTCGAGGACYATCCTAACCATTTCCAGCACACCTGACTCGATTGCCAAATAGAGGAGGCTTGCATGGGCAGGCGTCTCATATATTCCCTTGTATTCCGGTTCCTGGGGATGATAGGCCTCGAAAACGTACTTGGCAATCGGGACGTGTCCGTGAAATRCTGCATAATGCAATGCCGTGTAGCCTTTGGAGTCTTTTTGGTCCATCTCGGCATCTAGGGGGATACTGTGAGTAACCGATAAATGTGCATTTTTACTGACAACAAACTGTGAGTATCTAGCCACTGAAAAAGCTCGATGTAGCCTTTTTTTGCCACGATATGCAAAAGGGTTTCAAGAGTGTCTTCGGGTTTATCTTTGACGAATTCTTCATACTTGATTTCGCCACCAGCCGCATCAACGCCGTCCTCCCAAATGCCCCTTTTGACTTCCTCATAATTTCCGTTACGCGCAGCAGTRAAGACTGCAGAACGTAGCTCTTGGGTACGCTCGTGGCGAGCACGAAGAGTCTCTTCTGTTTGCCATCGGTCAAGCTTAGCTTTGGCTTTCTTCCTTTCAGCCTTGGCCTTACGTCTGTGCTCGGCGGTGACTCGCTCTACTCTATATGGGTCAGGCTGTATATAATAACAAGGATATACCTACCTTGCTCTTGCTCCTTTGCCCGGCGCTCTTTGCGAGCGGCAGCCTCTGCCGTGCGGCGAGCCTCAGCTGCTAATTGTTCCTCTCTGGAGCACTTGAGATGGGCCTGATAATCAGAAAACGATTCTTCCCTGTGACCTAAACAACAATTGAGAGGCCTGGGATAAAGGAAGGGAACCAACAAACGTGGGCAGTTGCAATGATAACGATCATTGATGATAGCCTCGAACATATATCTGGCGGTTGACCGTCATGAACGAACGGGCTCGTGATGATGCCCAAGGTACGTACAGGTACTCCATAAAGCCGGGCGGAAAGTAGCGGCGGTCATATTCCGAGTCTGAGTCTGAGTCTGAGTCCTCGTAATCATACTCAAAGTCGTCGAATCCAGAGTCGTAGAAAAATTCGGCAAAATCCCCAATGTCAACTTCCTCGTCAGAAAATCCAAACCTGTCTGGGAAGCAGGAACGGTGCTTGGGTCCCTCCAAGTGAGCTTCAACGGCCTTATATGCCTCGCCGACGCGTTGGAACTCTGCTGTAGCCTCCGGGTTGCCGGGGTTTTTGTCTGGATGTGTGCGTAGCGCATGCTGAGGTATTTTCAGAATWACCCTGTCAATGTCAAAGAATGATGGACGAACCTGCCTGTATGAGAGTTTGAGCTGTTCGAGCGTGCAGTTCTATGAAAGAAAAAATTCAAGCAACCGAAAGCGAGTGTGAGCTGGCAAAAGAATTCACCTCGTCAAGACCCAAGAGGCTCAGGGCCTCGGAGAGCTTTACTACGCGAGGAAGCATGGAGAGGCCAATTAGCACAGTGTGGGAAATGTGACGACAAGACGCGACGCGTCGTTTCCAAATTTGTCCTCGCTTCCCCCCCCTACCCGTTCCGGCAAAAGCGAGCAAGCCACCTCGTCTGCCAGTTTTTCACTGCTGCATCAGCGCTAGGTTTCACAATTTCATGGAAACWCAAGTTCCAACCTCAGCTGTAACCGCAAGTCAGCCTGTAGTGCCTCCACCCCCCATCCCCACTCCCGATAATGCATCTCAAGCAGGCACGCTATTCAACCGAGTGTTCGGAGACAAGTGCGCCGGCATTAATTGCTTCTAGTTTCAGCTCCTGACAGTGCCATTTGATCAAGTGCAGCCCATATTTTCAAGCAGGCTTCGGTTTAATGGTGTGTTTCCCCCACTAACCACGCTRACCCGACTGAACGCCGATGTGATGCTCAGGGATTGGGTGTGGGACTCACAGTTCTACGCCAGGGACTCGTGGTTGGCTCCATCGCGCTTCGGCGGCGCATGCTCGTCTCTTGCGAGATCAATAACAAAGACCGTGCCTACGAATGGTTCCTTGCATGGATGTCACATCAGAACCAACTTGCAGAACGAGCCTCTCGTGTTCCATGGGTCAGGAGTCATCAACTGAGCGTTGAAACAATGGTGGAACAACGGAAGAACGGAAGCTCATCAGCCCTGTTCAAACTCGTCGCGGGACCGGGCACCCATTACTTCAAATATCGCGGAGCTTGGATGCAGGTGAGAACATTCTGGAATTATGTACTTGTCCTCACTACTTGCGCCTACCTGGGCAGGTGAAACGCGAACGAGAAACGCGGTCAATGCAACTCATGTCCGGGGTACCTTGGGAAACCGTCACGCTAACAGCCTTGTCTCGCGATCGCTCACTCTTTCCTCAATTGCTAACGGAAGCCAGAGATCTGGCTATGCGTGGGCACGAGGGAAAGCTTGTGATACACACCGCATGGGGCATTGAATGGAAGCCATTTGGCCAGCCAAGGAGAAAACGACCGCTTCACAGCGTCGTACTTGAACCCGGTGTTTCAGCAAAGATAGAAGCAGACATTAAAGCWTTCCTCGAGCGACGCCAGTGGTACTCCGATAGAGGCAGGTTGATCCTCGTCCCTAACTGAGTTATCCTCACCAGTATTCATATCAAACAGGTATACCATACCGTCGCGGCTATTTGCTCTATGGTCCGCCCGGATCTGGAAAAACATCCTTTATCCAAGCTCTAGCGGGTTCACTCTCATAYGATATATGCTTGCTTAATTTATCGGAACGAGGTTTCACTGATGACAAACTATTTCATCTCCTGTCCAACGCACCAGAGCGGAGTTTTGTGCTGATAGAGGACATCGATGCCGCATTTAATAAACGGGTACAGACATCGGAGGATGGGTAAGCCTCCAGTCCCTGGGTTTACRCCTCRCTTACTGGTTTTCGAAAACAGGTACCAGTCGTCTGTCACCTTCTCAGGTTTCCTCAACGCTCTTGACGGCGTAGCATCTGGTGAAGAGCGYATTATATTCATGACGACGAACCACCTCGATAAACTCGATCCCGCCCTTATTCGTCCYGGGCGGGTTGATCTCGCCCAGCTGATTGATGATGCCAGTCCAAAACAGGCTCAGATACTGTTTAATCAATTTTACAGYGGGTCACCCAATGTCACAGGCATTCCGGACAATCAAGTCCAGGACATGGCACWCCAACTTCATGATATCGTTGCAGAAGAAATGCAAGCCGRTAGACGAATCAGCATGGCCGCCTTACAAGGCCATTTCATTCGYCAAGAGGCGAAAGATGCCCTGACCTCCTGCCGAGACTTGTTTCATATTAGRCACTCYYCTTAGCGAACACCTGTACAATGCCTAAAATACCTGTATGAGRAAYTCAGAAAACRGCCCTGCGTTTCCGTCCTGTGTATTTCGAATCTCGAGGGACAGCTTCATTGCCTCGCTTTCGRTATAACTAACCAATACCATGAGCACACCCTTGAAGAAGAACATGTCACACTCACCTCTTTCTTTTTGAGAATCCAGTCYCTATCTTTGATGTTTTTACGCTTTCCACTCTTGCTCCTGGACCTCTCTCTTTCCCTTCTTTTCTCRAACCGTGCCCTGCTACCTTCCTCTTCCTCCCYTTCTAGACCCTTTGGTATTTCCTGCTGACCTCCACCACCCCCTACCAAAAGACACAAAAATATTTTCTTCGCCTTCTTGGAGTTYGGATAGTCGACAACGATACCACCTCCAAACCCAGCTTTTTGTGCAATCGAGGTGATTAGTTGTATCTGRTCATCTGATGAGGGATAAAATTGGAAGACCGCACGGGAAGGATTGCGGAGGGCAGAATGAAGAGTTGTGAAGAAACGTTGGAGGCGATAAGGAGGGGAAGACGTCGGATGGGATGTTTCTGCATTGAGTAACCATTGCAAGACAGATATACTACGAAAAAAACTGTTGTTGGAGCATTGAGGATACGGTTCACGAAACGGTCTACTGACCTGATAGCACCATCAAAACTCCCTGGTCGAAATCCGAGGCCCTGYCCGATATCTTGCAAGAACAAGTCCCCCTCCACTTCCCTCTCTAGCGCAACCTCTAAAAAAAAGCGAATTCCTAACTGCAGCTGGATAATATTTCGGAGAGGACACACCGAGCATACTGGGAGCAATGTCCATGCCTACCCAGTTGTAACCTTCTTCGTCCAGGATTTCGCCGGACAACCCAGACCCGCAACCGATATCAAGCAGGAAGGCAGGCTGATCTGGTGGTAGATTGAGAAGTTCTAGGGCTCTGTATGTCATCTCGGCTTGTATCTGTTGAATTCGAGTGCTAGACTGCTTGAGCGTTTTGATGTGCACAAAAAGCACCTGGGACACTCACTTTTGCGTGTATTTTCTAGCCTCTGTATCACCATAGTACTACGCCATTCAATGAAGAACTTTCAGAAGCTGTGGAAGCAGACCAGAGCGAGGACTCGTACGATTTCTGGTGGCGCTTGAAGTTCTGGCCTCGACATCTTGGAAGAGGGGCTGAATCAAAATTTGCATTTGGAGCGCCCATTTTTATTTATTTAGTAGGCACGGCATCAAACACGCTCAGCTGATAAGACAAATCACAGTCCGCGGGTTCAAAAGACACAAAGATATCCCCGTGCTCATAAAATACAAAAAGTCATTAGTGCAAACTAGTCTTCTCCAACCGGTACCTCTTCTTCTAGATATTTCACCAGTCGCACGCGGATTTCGGTGCTCTCATCACCCCGAAGGACATCGGAAATGAACTCGGCTTGCACTTGGATYTGRACCTGAGGACCRCAAAATGAGTCTTTATGRAAGATGGTTCGATTCAGTTCGCACCATCTCGAGGGCTCCCCTAATCACCCCGCACAAAACGTTACTGAACCATAGACCACCTTCCAATACATCATCTGGTAGCTCGACGAACTCTGCCAGGGGATTTTCATCCAAGGTCAGGGTGAACCAGGATCCCGATGCTGGCTGTACAGYACCGCCGGTTGATTCAGGCCTTGGGGAGGCAGGAGGTGCCGGGGTGCCGTGGGTGACGGTTGGGGAGACATTAAGGAAGGCTTTGAATCCAACCTCGGAGCAAGTCAATCTCTATAACGTGTCTTGCGATAGGCGAGGGCGTACCTTTGCAACAACCTCGCCTACTTCTCTGAAGTCTGCACATCTACCCAAACCAGACTTAGCAAGGAAATCTTCAATAAGGCGTGTGCCAATATTGTATCCCATCTTCTCAAGCTCCTTGTTGACCTCGTCATACTCCTCGTAGTCCTGGATGAGTTGGACCACCAGCGCACCGTACGTCAGAGCAAATAGCTCTGCATTCTGATCGAGTCAGACGCAGGGAAGGCAAATGATCAGACAGAATCTCACGATCTTCTCCGTTCGCCCTTTCCAAAGGTCCTCGCCGATATTTTTGTATTGTTTTGTCGCCATTCGTCAAGTGCTGGCTGTGATTGACCCACAACGCGGACAATGTCACACACGGCCCAATGACCCTCACGTCACAATCGAGAATTACATAGTTGGTATATTGCCCGAAGATGCAATATTCTATAAGCACATTGCAGCCGCTCATACATGCCCTCCGATATGTAAAAGATGCAATGGCCCACATACGGCCAAAAAGCAGGAGTGCTGTTTTCGCAGCAGGCGAATGGCCCATCAAAAACGATCCAGTTGGTTAAGCCGCCTCGCTGTCTTCGCGTTGCTTTGTGTATTCTGTCCTCTGACAGGGAGATGCATGGCATGCCGCTTCCCGATATARCTGCCAATCATCCTCTGGTGAGCAATGTTCTCCCTAATTTCTCGTCTCAACTCCGACTCGATCCTGAGGTGTTTTAGCGGGTCGRCGTAGGGTTTCTTCTGAGGGTTACGCGGTGGGGGAGAGGCCTTTTGTCGCTTTTCCATTTYCTCCCAACGAGCGGCGAACTTGGCTTGAATACTTTGTAAGGGCGTTGATGGGGGAGGGGCGACGTAGCTGGGGGAAGCGAGGGGATACTTGGGTAGCGGTGGCGCCGTTGCTGGAGACGAAAGGAAGGATGCAAGGGCCGTGACTTGGTAAGGTGTCAGGTCCTTGATTTTGGCGCGGTCGTGTATTTGAAGACGCGCACAAAGGCGGTGGGCAGTCGCCAGACCAATRCCATWGAAGCGAATGAGAGCAACCTGTGGACTGCAAATTCAGGGACCACAGGAAGCTAAACCTCAAATCACTCACTCTTGCCAGACAGCGATCTCTCAGCTGAACACCAAGGATGTGCAACATCCCAGTCACCTCTCCAAAATGCTGTCGGAGCTTGGAGGAGAAATTCGCAAGTCACAAGACAGATATTCGGAAAGTTTGTGACAGCACGTCACACTCGTGCTTTACCTCTCCTTCGCCATGGCTTCAAACAAGATGGAGGGTCGAAGGGAAGACGCGCTTACCAAGCAGCGCAACCAGATGCGAGAAGAATTCGAACGCCAAAAACAGAATCTCATCAACGAAACCGAGAAAGCACGCCCTTCCGTCCAGCGTTTYGTTGGCCAAAATGATTCCATGGAGGAGTCCCTCAAGAATAGTACTGTCGGGCTAGTGAAATTGGAGGATTTTCAACAGAAGCGCAAAGAGCTTGAAGAGCAGAAGCTAAGGGAAGCGGCTCGTACTAATGAACTCAAGTATGTCTTCAGGTTCCTCCGTCATCAATAAAAAATCCTCGTATGCAGCACATCACCACTTACAGTGTATGGAGAATATGTTAGGGATGACGCAAGGAAGGCCAGGAAACGTAAAAAAGCGACAAAACCTACCCTCTCTTTCGCCTTAGATGAAGAAGAGAATCCTGAAGATGGTTCTCCAGAAGGATCGTCGAAAGAAAAGGATGACGACAGGGACACTCCACCAACTAAACGCAGCCGCTCACACAAGAATCCTGACGTAGACACATCGTTCTTACCTGACCGCGGTCGCGAAGAAGCAGAGCGCAAGGAGCGGGAACGTCTCCGGCTTGAATGGTTGGCAAGGCAGGAACAACTCAAAGGGGAGGATATTGAAATCACATACTCTTATTGGGACGGGAGCGGTCATAGGAAGAGCGTGGTTGTGAGTGTTCCGGAGGTGAATTATGCTACCATTAACCAGTTCGTTTACAGTGCAAGAAAGGAGACGATATTGCCACTTTTCTAGAAAAGTGCAGGCAACAGTTCCCGGAATTGCGAGGCATTAGCGCCGACAACCTCATGTATATTAAGGTCCGTTCTTTTCCACCTCTGAGCCTTCCCCGGCTCATTCTTTCTAGGAGGATTTGATCATACCACACGTATGTTAGACATCCTTTAACCTCTACTCACCTCACATAAACATTTCAGCACTATACTTTCTACGACTTTATTGTCAACAAGGCAAGGGGAAAATCAGGACCCTTGTTCAATTTTGATGTTCATGATGATGTGCGCCTCCTAGCTGATGCCACCAAAGAGAAGGATGAGTCGCACGCTGGAAAAGTAGTAGAGAGGGGTTGGTACCAACGCAACAAACACATATTCCCTGCATCTCGGTGGGAGGTAAGTGCTCGAACTTTACGATGCTGTCCAGTATAGCTCACAACCATTCGCAGGTCTTTGATCCGGAAAAGAATTACGGAAAATATACCATTCATTAGAGACATACAAGGTACAAGTCCTTGCATGGCAGATCAACGCTGCGACCTGAGCAGGGATCGGGGTATACGAAATTAACGCCGTGAATGAGCTGTCGTAATTTGTGTCAAGTAGACAGATATGTGGTAAAAACAAAAACAAAAAACAAAAACAAAACAAAAGAGTAACAGATGTGAAGACAGCAAAAATGGGGGCACCGCGGATCGAACGCGGGACCTTTAGAATACATGTGTACTTCAGTCTACTGCTCTCCCAACTGAGCTATGCCCCCATGATAAGGAGATTAAGACAGCCAATATATGTTATCAACATACAGGGGGTCGGTGAAATAAGCAAAATATCAGCGACGCCAGCAGGATTCGAACCTGCGCCCTCAAAGAGGAACAGATTTCTAATCTGTCGCCGTAACCACTTGGCTATAGCGCCTTGAAAATGAGTTACGCCCTTTCCTCTAGGGTCTCCTCTTCATCAAAGCCGAGACACAAGGCAAACTTGGACTAGGAACAGGGTGGGAATTCAAAGTAATTATGTAGGCGACGTTCGCATATTCACTTCCCAATGCACACATAACCAACGCTGCAGCACTTTGATCAACATGTTCAATGGAGGCCCTGAACCGGCAGGCTTCACGGCGGTACGTGATGTGATRCTTTAAGGCAGCACAACCGATGGTAAGTTACATATATACAGACCCATAACTTGATATATAGGCTGCTGTRTTACTCCCTTCGGTGTAGCGGTCATGACTGAGGTCTGTGTGACTCTCGAAAGAAGAGGCTCAAAGCATCGGCAACGGATGTCAATCCCGCCCAGAGCTTAATTTCTGATCAAATAATGGACACCAAAACCAGATTGAACATAAGCAGGTTAGAAAAGGTGCATTGATCATTGGAGGGAGGCATGGCCAAAATAAATTTGCTGTGAATAGTAGGTATTTGGGCACGCAATAAAAGAGGGCCATGGAAAGGGGCAAAAACAACGATGCGACGCCAGCAGGATTTGAACCTGCGCCCTCAAAGAGGAACAGATATTCAAACGATGGGTTCGAATCTGTCGCCGTAACCACTTGGCTATAGCGCCCCAATGAAGAACCTCACTCTGAAAGCCATGGCGGTACAGATGTAAAAAAAAATATCGCATCCATCTCCCCTATTCGCGTAGATCAGAAGATGGATAATGAATTCGTAGATACGGTAATTGCTCCTTTTATCAGGCGCTATAGCCAAGTGGTTACGGCGACAGATTAGAAATCTGTTCCTCTTTGAGGGCGCAGGTTCGAATCCTGCTGGCGTCGTCTAAATATTTTTTTCACATTACCCTTTGCAAGCCATTCTAATGCGTTCCCAAATTCTAGCAAAAACATGGGGGCACCGCGGATCGAACGCGGGACCTTTAGAACGCGAAGAGCTTCAGTCTACTGCTCTCCCAACTGAGCTATGCCCCCTGGCACTTGGAGCGGAGAGCCTGAATATATCYCTCTGTGCAGTCCAACTTCTGTCACAGGGCTACCTCCCCAAGATTGTGACATACTCATCTTCCCCCCCATGTCTGGTACCGGTCCCCGAGAGAATGTCTTCGCTACGCGCATGGCGCTAACGAACACAAAACTCAGGCTCAAGGGCGCGCAAACTGGACACTCATTACTTGCCAAAAAGCGAGATGCCCTGACTACGAGGTTCAGGGCCATTCTCAAGAAAGTTGACGAGGCAAGTTCGATCAGTYTGAGATATCACCCACRTGGATTAAGCAACAAAAGATCAGGCGAAACGCAAGATGGGCAGAGTCATGCAACTCGCCTCGTTCTCGATGGCTGAGGTGACATATGCGACGGGCGAYATATCTTATCTAGTCCAAGAACAAGTCAAAACGGCTACTTTCAGAGTGAAAGCTAAACAAGAGAATGTTTCCGGAGTAGTGCTACCAGCTTTTGAAGCCGATCGTGTGCCAGGTTCAGGTGCGTTGGCGTCAAATTACACTTAGAATCACTGCTAGAAGGTCGATTAGACTTCAATTTGACGGGTCTGGGCCGGGGCGGGCAACAAGTCATGAAGGCCAAAGAAGTCTACGCGAAAGCCCTCGAAACGTTRGTCGAGCTCGCGTCGCTTCAGACAGCGTTCACTATCCTTGATGAGGTCATTCGCGCCACGAACCGCCGAGTCAACGCAATTGAACATGTTATTATGCCACGATTGGACAATACGATTAAATACATCATGAGCGARCTGGACGAGATGGATCGTGAAGAGTTCTTTAGGTATGTTTCATTCATCGGGGCGATTTCTGCTGGCCAACCACTCGCAGGTTAAAGAAAGTCCAAGGAAAGAAAAAGAGAGACAMYGCTGCAAAAGTGTCAGAGGAATCCAGCCAGGATARTGTGCTAGGAAATGAGCCACCGGTACCAGAAGATGAGGCATCCGCGAATTTATTGAGCACCAAGGATGAAGATGTCATTTTCTGATCAACTTATGCATAAACTCATGCCACGAATCTTAGTCTTACAGAGCTTTGTAATTTYAACTGAATTGTCAATGTACTTTCATACCCTGGGGAGTCGACGAAGGGAGATAAGYGACATATGTGTGTATTACAGTGTTTTGGAGTGCATRAAGCCACGCAAGAGAGCGCGACAGGGTGTGTGGACTGAGGAATCACTGCAAAAACCAATTAGATGAAACTAAAAGCTYGGAAAACTCTCGGAACGCACGTCGACCATCTCAACATCGCCACCACTTGCCTTCTTCCTATCCTTCCTCTCAAGGATTGCCCGACTGAATGGTGATGGATGAGTAACTCTAGTCAGATGCCAAATGCAATTAACACACCGGTCCTTATCCAACTTGATTGTTGTGATAACGACATTGCTAGGGTGGATGCCAATGGGTGTACTCGCGCCATTTGATTTATCGCGYTGAACTCGGTCGACATGAATAACCCATTTCTTGCGGTAAACTTGGGTCACTTTGCCCTCACGGCCCTTATATTTTCCCCGAACGATCCTGACCTCGTCGTCCTTGCGAATGGATAGTGAGCGGGTCTACGGAAATTTTCAGCACTTGGGTCGTCAGGTAAAGGAAGTAGGTGGGCCAACATTGTATTTAGCCCGGAGCTCTTTGGAGAGACCGGAGGACATAATCTTGCGGCGAATGGAGGAGGGTGCTGAGAAATGCGCTTTTCGGGACTTGCGCCGCGAAGAGGAGACGTCTGTTATTAGGAATGGCAATATAAGCATATCTGTGCATTGAAAGTCATCCATAACCCAAACTCCGCATCCAGCCAAAATTTCCACCAAAMCAAAAAAGCGATCCACGRCAAATGCACGGGCGTGATATGCCTAACGATATTGGACATACCGGGATTGTACTTCATTCTAGCGGGGATCTTGAGGACGATGGGTACGATGAGGGGCAGGACCTACCACAGAGCGGGATGGCACTTATTCCCACGGTGATGCATGTGGTCACGTGAAAGTGCATTCACGGCGAATTTAGTAGGACCTCTTTTAAGTTAGATATAACATTGACCATGGCCGACGACCGAGTGCGCTCAAAGAAACTGAAATTCAAGGGCGAGAATACGAAAAAGAAGCGCAAGAGACACGACGACGATGGGGATGGGGGACGTAGCGGCAAACGACGAGAGGAGGACAAAGATCCTGAGACGTGGGTCTTCCCCGAACAGGCGCACGAAATACGCGGGCCCACTTTCATCTTCCACCCATCCGACCCCTCCCCTATTTCCATCAATTTCAACTCGACGACAAATCGTGTTGTTCTTCACTCATTGGATAAATCTAAAAATGAGGACGATTCCGTGCCTTCCGCCTTGTTGGAGCACACTCCCTCTGATGTTGCGCAGGTTTGGGTYGCCACCCGCGTTGCGGGGTCTGCAACAATCAACCTCCGCACTGGTGTAGGAGAAGGAAAATTCCTTTCTTGTGATAAGCACGGCCTTGTCTCAGCAGACCGCGATGCCCGCGGCCCTCAAGAAGAGTGGACTCCCATCATCATGCCCGACGGGATGGTTGCCTTTATGAACGTCTACGAAAAGTACCTCAGCATTGACGAAGTTGCGGGAGGTTCTCTTCAGCTCCGAGGTGATAGTGAAGAAGTTGCTTTCCGCGAGCGGTTTTGGGTGAAAATCCAGAACAAGTACAAGAAGGAAGCACACGAGGAAGAGAGGAAACGAAAGGAAGTCACTGCTCCCCCAAGAATCGACGAATCGAGTACAAAGTAGGCTTTTTCCCTCTCAGTTGACACGTAGCCGATGTTAACGATTCGTTGTCCCCTTCAGTCAACTCTACCAGACCTGGGGAGCTGGAAGAATTGTACTATCCAACGATGATAAGAAAGARGTGRGTGGGCACCCAACCTTCTTAGGAGGCTAGTTAAAATTCATAATGTCTCCTTCAGCTTAAGCAAGCTCGCAAGGAAGGTCGCCTAGCCGAGGCACTTCTTGACCGCCGAGCCAAACTCAAGAGGTGGGTGGCACACTTTGGGTGGTACCCACGTATTCTGACTCGTATATAGCGACCGGTTCTGTTGAGCTGTCAACTGTAACWTCCAGCCAGTCTTCCCACTATACAGTCTCACGTTAGTGCCCTCCCCATCCGCACTGTTAGTATTCGATCTGTAACATATTCCAATGAACTCCGTGTGCAGAGCTCTACCATCAAGGCAAYGATACCTTTCTCCCTTGTACATGAACTTTCACGGCCTACAAGCTGCGCACTGCTTTTTCGTTACTGTCACCACCACTTGAAATGAGGCAACCTCACCACTAACTCCGGGTTCCGGACACAAACACACAAACACTCGTAGGAACGACTACTTCCGCAAGGCCTGGTCTTGACATCTAAACTATGCTTATGAATGTCAGCCGCTGAAACATAGGCACCGCGACTTCAAAGTACATCAAGTCACAATATTTGCGGGAAAGTATCGAAGGTCAAGAAACATGCAGGCTTGATATCAAAAGCCATACCACAGCCCTGGGTCCTGTAGGCTTATGCCAATAACATGACTCATATATTCTCTCAAACGTGTGATGAGGCCTTGCGGGCGGCAAAAAGTCCCTGGCAAGTTTTCTCAGCCCTTATTGTGTGTCCACCAGAAATGAAACAAAACGCCGATCAACTTCCTGAACTCGGAGGATCTTACCGACCGCCACAAGGGGGGGGGGCCTTGTGACCGAACAAGGTGACGAAAGTCGAAAAGGAGATCATCGATTTTACGGATAGTGCCCTATGACAGTGCCCATCTGAGAATTGATATTTGACAATTTGACCTCGACGGAAAAGCGAAAGGGGTACCCAAAGTACTTCATACCGTAATGCAGGGGGGTAGGGGGTGGTTTGATTCTTGTTGCTGATGTTGAACAAACAGGAAGTTATCTATTACCCAAGATATTGGGTTGCGCCGCCCGGGATCTGGACGATAATCTCGTAATTTCTACTTCCAATATCGACCAGCCACAAGAGAAACCTAGCCTTGCCAACGGAAATTAACATTGGGTGAGTAATGAGACCAAAACAAGCATTGGTCGCTCCGCTGTAACGTAGGATTCCAAGTGGCCTGCTTGCTACCTGAGCGCTCGACGGTGCGCCTTGGGTTATTTTCAAGCAGTTGTGCACGCAGGAGCTTGTCATCTCATATCGATTGAYGGAATGGTAGTTGGTGTTGTTTCGTTCATTGCAAGAACGGGCAGGGGCAGCCTTCGGGTACGATCAAGCCGGCGCCTCATCCGTTCGAGGTGTTGATGTTCAAGGCGGTCCGTGTTGAGAAGTGATGGAAGAGAAATTATCCATCTCGAGAGTTCAATGTACAAGATGTGACTTGGGATCCAGATATAAGGAAGACGTTAATTACAAATCTGCTATTGAACAAGAGATGGAGGGTGTTAAGTGTATTCGTAGTGTCACGTCTGAGAAAGTTGAACACGACGAAGCCAGAAACAAGGCTGCCAGTTCAAGAAACAACCTAAAGATCGTCGTCTTCTTCAGGAAGAGGAACAGCTTCGGCCTGTGGTGCAAAATTGTCAGAGTGAGCAACGAGGTGACCATGCTTAATCATACCTGTTTCAGTTCTTTCTCGTATACGGCCATAAGCTCAGCGTCCACAGGAACTTCGGCTGGAACAAGAGCAGGAGCGGCAACGAATTCCAGATGTGGATTACTGTTGACGTGATAGCATCTCGTCACCAGTATTGGCAGCCGGATCCACGGWTAGACTTACCCGACAAGCTTCTTCGCCAACCAAAGGAAGGGTTTTTCAAAGTTGTAGTTGGACTTGGCAGAGATCTCGAAGTACTGCAGGTTCTTCTTGCGATGGAAGGTGACGGCGCCGGTCTTCACTTTGCGCTCCTAAAGGAGAGGTTAAAAAAAAAATCAACGGGTGCATGCCGCTTGTTTACGCGTTGATCGCACCTTGACATCAACTTTGTTACCACAGAGGACAATCGGGATATTCTCGCAGACACGCTCAAGATCCCGATGCCAATTGGGGACGTTCTTGTAGGTGATTCGCGAGGTGACGTCAAACATGATAATCCCACACTGGCCCTGGATGTAGTAGCCATCCCTTAGGCCACCGAATTTTTCTTGACCAGCTGTATCCCAAACATTGAAACAGATAGTGCCATAGTTGGTTGAGAAAGTGAGAGGGTGGACCTCAACTCCCAACGTAGCTGTAACCAAAGTGTGAGATTAACCGTCCAAAACACTTCCAGCACGCGATGCGAGCTGAGATGTAGGAGAGTAAGTAGGATCGCATACCAATATACTTCTTTTCAAATTCACCCGTCAAGTGGCGCTGGACAGTTGCAAGATCACCACGCGATCGGAGGAGTTACACGGGCCGCTGCGCTCACCTTGACAAAAGTGGTTTTGCCAGTACCACCGTCACCRACTGCGGATGAGAAGGTCAGCAARATGTGTCAGAARCGGGTCAGAACGGCAAAGCGCGTCGTTGGGGGTTGAATAGACATCGATGAAGATCGCGTCAGATCTGGGTGTTGGTTTCCRGAGGGACCACGACATACCGAGGACGAGTTTGAATGTGGGGATGYTTGTCTGATCAGGCATGGTATGAGTTTTCTAGAGGTACGAGCGACAGAAATGCGATGCGGAGGTGGAGGTAAAAGTGAGAAGAAATCTTGAGACAGATAAGGTTTGAGCTGGAGAACTCCGAAAAAGGCCGGCTCCGATGATATCACCCATCTCAGTCATCCAAACAGCTTTGGGTCTGATGGTTCCCGGTTCAATGTTCTGCGCGCCCGATGTAAACATCCTTACAAACAACGCCTGTGAACTTTGGACTCGATACCACTCTCCGTTGCAGCGTCGCAGCGGTGGGGCTATAATTATTTCCTCTCGTGGGAGTCCAGAAAATGAAAAGAAAAAACAAAAATTCTGAGCCCCCCCTCCCCCTGAATGCAATGATCGCATACCGCCGGATGCGTATCCGTGGTCGATATGATACCATAAATATGGCGGCAGGCACGGTGTCTCGTAAAGGAATTTAGGAACTGACAACGTCAGATGAACGGCATCMCCGGCAGCTGCGAATCTTGCCACCGGCCTCTCTCGCATATAACAGCTCCTTCCCAAGCTGCCTCTTTTGTGTCTTTTCCGTCTGCCCCCACACGACAAGGCCCACTCCCTCCTCCCTGTCCCTTCTTATCTTTGACCGGACTATGGACTCGGACAAGGTGAAACAAGTCCCCCACGAGCACATCCACGGCGGGGAAGCCCAGAAACCAAGCGGCCGTAAAGCAAAGCCGGGCGAATCATGGAAAACCAGCGAAGAACAACACCTGCCAGAAAACAGACTACCGCTTGTATGTTTCCATCCCAAGTTCCGGTGGGAGGGTTAATGAAATTTGCGTCCACAGGTTTTCGCAGGTCTGATGTTGTGTGTTTTCCTCGCCGCCCTAGATCAGGTGTGTCGTCCCTGGCGAAATTGCTCTGCCCCTGCTTACTTCTCGTMCGCAGACAATTGTGGCAACAGCATTGCCCACCATTGTCAGTCAGCTGGGTGGTGGCAGCCAGTATAGTTGGGTTGGAACGTGAGTAGGCTGTCCCAGCGAATTGAACATCCAGATCTAATCGCTTGGTTCTGGCCAGTGCATATCTACTCTCTGCTGCAACGTGTGTATGCTGGAATTTCCCAATGCCGTCGATCTTACACAATTTCATAGCCTGTCCCCATTAATTGGAAAGCTTTCTGACATCACAGGCAGAAAGCCCATTTTATACTCTGGCATTATTATTTTCTTGGTGAGTACAAATCAAGCTGGAGGAGTACTGGTCCGGTTAGCTCATTCATGGTATCTAATAGATCGGATCGGCATTATGCGGTGCAGCTCAAAGCATGGTAAGCAAGAGTTGGTTAATGCCATGTATGCTGCTCAATTATGTGGAGTAGACTTGGTTGATCATTGCGAGAGCGATCCAAGGCATTGGAGGAGGGGGGATTATACAAATAGTGCGTCATGAACACTTGTTGCGCTACTCTTGCTTATATAACCTCACAAGGTGAACATCGTCCTAAGTGATATCGTATCTTTACAAGAGTACGTCGGGCTAGATTGCGTGCTATCCCAAGTGTATTTAATACCTTTCAGTCGCGGAAAGTACGGAGGATTGTTTGGAGCTACCTGGGCTGTCGCAAGGTTTATTTCTTTCGTTTAGCCTCAACATTGTTTATACTCACTCTTTTGGTTAGTGTTATCGGGCCACTGTTGGGTGGAGTAAGTCAAATTCGAGCTCAGCTAGATTCTTTGTTCCGGCTCTAAGCTGTTCCTAGGCCTTCACGGATCATGTTACTTGGCGCTGGTGCTTCTTCATCAATTTGTGTGTCCTTTCTCAGCACAAGTTGATTTCATACTTAACCCCAGATCCTACAGGCCCACAGCTGGGTTTAGTGGAGCCTTGTTGTTCTTTTTCTTGAACCTGAACCCTCATCAAGGAAAGACATTTCGACAACATTTGCAAGAATTTGATTTTGTGGGGTTAATCCTGATTACATCCGGTATCCTATGTATTCTTTTCGGTTTCAACGAGAGTCAGAAGAGTTGTGAGTACTTCTTACTCGCTTCCGACCCGCTGAGGCACTAACTTTGAGATACAGGGTCCTCCGTATCTACGATCGTACTATTAGTTGTTGGATGTGTTGCGCTTGTGGCCGGTGGGATTAATGAGTGTGTCACGAAGCGCGCTCCTATTGTTCCACCGCGTTTGTTCCAAGTAAGTTTGGAATTGTGAATATGATATCTGCGTTGCTAATGAAATATTGAAAGACGAGAACCACAGCTATCGTTCTAATCACAACATTCTTGCATGCTGTAGCCTTTTTCTCCGGTAAGTAACAATGTTGTATTGCAGAAACGTGCGGAGCACTGACAAGTCCCGAAAGGTGCTTATTACCTGCCGTTGTACTTCCAGGTTTTAGGTGCTTCTGCCACTAGAGCAGGAATCGAGTGAGTTGTTCCCTTGCATGGTTTTTGGCGCGGTGGCTCAAAATATCCGCTTGCAGGATGTTGCCGTTTTCGCTTGGGTGTGCAGTGACGTCGGCAAGTTCGGGTCTCCTCGTTACTAGAACGGGTCAATACCGGGCGGTGATATGGGCCTCGTTCGCGGTGTTCGCGGTGGGAATGGGTTTAATGATCATGCTTGACGGGACGTCTTCCACGTATGAATGGTTCTCTCACTTTCGCTTAGAGGCGCCTAATGAAGCTGGACCACTTAGTGCCGTCAAGGTCATCTTCCCGCTGATCTCAGCAATTGGCCTTGGGGGGCTCTTCCAGGTAAGCAACCGTCGATAATTTGGAGAGTGTGGTGTGACGTATTTGGCGTAGGTGCCGCTTATCGCTTTGCAGGCGGCTATGCCTATGAAAGATATGGCCACCACAACGGCAACGTTTGGGTTCATCAGGTGGGTGGCGCACGATGAGATGCTATACATTGCTTTTTGCGACTGCTTATTGCTGTTGATAGGACCCTTGGAGGCACGGTTGGAATTTCGCTCGGACAAGCTATTTTCTCGAGTGTGGGTTACAATCGACGGACATTACCCGAAAAGCGGAAACTGAGTGACACCCATCTAGGTCCTGACTAAGAAGATCCGGAAGATACCCAATTTGATGCTAGATACCAGTGCCGGACAGTTGAGCCAGAGTGTAAGACGGCTCAAGGCGATTCCGGTGAGAGATTTGTGGGACGGGGAAGCGAGCGGCTGATTGAATGGGCTTTACAGGATCCTGTGCAAAGGGCAGAGGTTGTCAATGTGTATGCCAAATCAATTAGCACCATTTGGCTGGTGATGACACCGATTCTGGGAGTGTGTTTTGTGATGGGTGAGTGTGAGTTGTGATTGCCTGTGGGGTGGTACTTACGGACTTGCCAGTGTTGTTCCTGAGAAAGTATTCGCTGAAGCGAACCATTGTAAGGCATGGAGGCAAGGAGGAGAAGAATGGAGACGTAGAGCAAGGACCGATCGAAGTGGTGAGGGAAAAGAGCAGCGAGCGGAGCGAGGACACGAAGGAAACAGATGAGAAGGTCAGGGAGGCGGAGACAGCAGGAATAGCAGGGGACAGAGAGGCAGACCGGACGGGGGATGAAACGAGAGCAGGGAACGGGGACGGCGGTGGGGTGAAGCGTGGTAAACAAAATAATTAGAGATGGGCCGCACGTGGTCCGAGTAGTGTATTGTATCTCTCTCCTCCTACACTGCCTCTGTCGGGAACATGCCCTCAGAACACAACCCCCAGCCATTCCCCGACCCCGGTCTCTCGCAGCACCAGCAGTCCCAGCACAAGTCATGTCCCTCCTGCTGTGCACTCGTCCTCGTCCCCGAGCTCGATGCACCAGCCACATGTCCCAACTGCCGCCAGCAGCTCCTTCTCCGCGTCCACAACAACAACTGGCGGCTCATAGACCAGGACCTCCCCCTCCACCAGCCACTCCGCGAGCAGTCCGTCCCCCTCCATAGCACCAGGCGCTCGCCAGACCCCCCCACATCCCCCGACGCTCTCCCTACTGCCCCTCTTTCCCCTCCCCCTCTCTCCATCCCTCCTCTCATCTCCCTCCCAAAGATCGACCCTCCCGCCATATTCGCCGTACAGTACAGCTCCTCTCTTCACTCCAAACTCGAAGACCCCCCCGGGTCTCTCGATGTAATTCCTCGCCCCAGCCACCCCTCCATGGCAAGCCCCAGGGACTTGCCCCATTCCAGCAAGTCGCAGTCGAAATCCCCTGCTGTGCAAGTCAGCATATCCACACCTGACCCCTTGCTCGACATTACCCGCATCCGTGTCCGTTCGCGCGTAAACCACTGCCTCTATCCCGGTGCAATATTTGAGGGTACTCAGAAAAGCGGTCGGAATAGCTATGATGTTACGGTCACAATTGTCGTATGTCGATTCCCCCTTCCCTCCTCTGTCGCATACCAGCTCACGGTCATTGCGTTCCCCGCATCGCTCTCTCTCCCCCTCGCTGCACCCCTCGGGTTAGGACGTTGATTTCACCACTTCATTCCTATGTGGATACCTGTGTATCCGTGGACTGACAGACGATTGGCCGGAGCTGACGACCTATTTCGATGCTGAGATCATTGGGAGTCGACATGGGTTCTTGACCCAGAACTGGGGCGCAAGTGAGAATGAAGACTTGGTCCACTGGTCGCGCTTCCCTGCCTTTCGCTACATCAGGCACGAGGCCAAGCGACCCCGAATGACCATTGATGACAGAGACCGAGGGGCTGTATTTATGAGGTGGAAGGAGAAGTTCCTGGTTCCGGACCACAGAGTGCAGGATATCAATGGTGCTAGCTTTGCAGGTCAGTGGGCTGTCTCCAAACTCATTATCGGATTTTCCTCTCCCACAGTTCCGTYTGTCTGCTTCTCCCGCTCGATCCGCTTTGCCTTCCCCATCTGCTTGATCACAAACAGCATCTTGATTTGATTCTGATGAGCCTTTATACTGTTTATAGGATTCTACTACGTCTGCGTCGATTTCAATCCTGCTGCAACAGCGTCSGCCAACAACACTGCCGGCCCCCAAGGTGATGGTGAGGAAGAGGCCGAAGAAGAACAACAGCGTAGTGGTCGGAAGCAGCATCGTACTAGGCGGAGCTCAAGTACCAGGAAGACGAGTGCAGCTAAGCGCACGCCATCCCTGACCCCATATACCGCGCCTGTGGCAACTATGAGCGGGTTTTATTACCATCAAAACTCGGAACCGTGAGTTATCATTTCTTACTGCATGGCTTATCGCTCGCTCAACTTTGTGCTCCTAGGTACCAACAGCTGTCGCTCACACATGTGCCCGAATCGTCGAGYTCTAACTTCGAGTTTCGATGAAAAGTCCATTTTTTGAGATATGAAGGGTACTTTTTGACTGTTTTGTTTTGCCTTTTCTTTTCTTTTCGTTCAGTGTACACATATCATTTTCGTAGGGCATCAAYTGTATCCTAACGCGGCAACCATCACTTTGTGGGCACATTGCACACGTCTGATTTGTTGTGTGTATCCCACTTTTGTGGCGGTGGCGGCGGGTGGTATTATTGTTCGTGCCCTCTCTCTTAGGATAGGCGATTTAATTGGCGTGTACTATTTGAAACCCCCCCTTCTCTGGCGAYAATCACAAGCTTGCCTGCATAGTGTCTGTGTAGTGGAAGAGCCAAGCGACCCTGATCTGGTATGTGCAAAGCCACGTTTTATTGGTTTATGGCATTCGGGTATCATGTGCATCCCGGGACGCGCTGTTGCTACACTCGCTCCGAGTGTATTGCGCCCCGCTCCACTGGAACGCCGCCTTCGCTACAGTCATCCAAGACCTCTGAGAGTTGCATGTCCGAATACTCACAAGTGTTGGTGGAGGCAAACTCGCAAGCCGCCGCGGCCGCGCGGATAACAGTTTGATGCGTGGGGATTCTTTGGCGAGATGTGGAAAATACCCGAGGTGATGGACGTGTGGTTTGATCGCTGGGGGGG